>OX381626.1:11948723-12548723 GCA_947459985.1 Diloba caeruleocephala | reverse complement strand
TGATTAAATTAATTTGGCTTGTAAATCATATTGTCAAAATTGAATTAGATTCAGCAAAAACGTCTTGCCCAGTTACCGTTGATACAGCCGGGTAGCATGGATAACCCGCCTCTCGTCGGTAATTAACTTAAGAATTTCCTCGCAGCGAATCGAGATTTCATCGCCGACGCTACCCTCTTTGAGGAATGACAATGAACTAGTGACATACAGACAACAACGATGACAAATGTTTTTCACGCGTGATTTATCTTATGCTTTTATTGCCAAGGTGATGATAAAAAAGTGTCAGAAGTTCCACTTTCATAAATGGACGGTCAAAGTGATCCCGTTTTTGTGTACGAAATAGCTCATATCAAGTTTAATATTTGTATGTACATCGTTATAAAACGAAAAAAGTCTGGTTAATTTTAAATAAAAATAGTAGGTATGAACGTCGTCATCGACTTATTAAAAATATACCAGCCAAATTCGCCCATCATATTTGTTGTTTAAAAAAAAAATACCACAGCCACCCATCCACCAATCGTGGCGATATTTGTAAGGCACATTTGTGACAGCCAGAATTGGCTTAATTAATTAGAAACAATACGACGTATTCAACCTTTTTAAAATATACTGTCATAGATAACCACTTCCATAACGAGTAATCGTTTTTCAACTATATCCCACACTGTGATTTTTTACTGTGAAAAAATACACATAGACATAAATCTCACATGCATAAATACCCAGACCCGAAACAACTATATGTAGGTCATACAAATATTTGTTATGTGCGAGGATCGAACCCGTGATCCATAGCGCAAATAGCCAATTGCATAACCACTGCACCAACTGTGCAGTCAATTATTAACGAGTTTGTTGTTCTAATAGCCCGTATGTTTCCTGGTATATATATTTCTCAACGCGATGTTTGAATCACAAGATTACACCAATTTAGATTGTTCTCTTTTATTCCTGTATTTTATTACCAAGAAATTGTGCTCTGATGAATTGAATATTTGAGGAAATAATATTTTCTTACCTATTGTCACTGAAAGTCAACCTTTGCTAACAGATTTCGTTCTTGTATGGAAAAAAGTCAAGGCAATCGGTATTAAGATTATGCCAGAGATTGAATAACATATGAGGTATAATGTACAAGAAACTTGCAATTATTGAAATTGTCTACATCTGCCTAACCACCGTTGTTTCCTAAGGAACGTCGAGTAAATATTTCACCATCGTCATCATCATTTCAGCGGAAAGTCGGCCACTGCTGTATTAAGGCCTCCCCCAAAGATCGTCACAATGACTGATCCTGCGCTAGTCGCATCCAGCGGATTCCCGCAACCAGGTCGTCGGTCCATAACAAACAAATAAATATCTGACTTTAATTTACAACCAGCCTCTATTTTTATTTTGAGCAGGGGACGTACCAAGGAACTTAAAAAACCTCACGGCGTTTCTTCAATCTACTTCGCTGGAGGTACGGGTTTCGCGAATTCGCTATATCCTCATCCCGTTACCTGGTTTGACCGGCCCCGTCCCTGTGCGGCCTTTTTTTGTTATTGGTGTCCGGTGTAAATTCTACATGAACTTCCTTCACCTGAGCGATCATCTTCGGCACCAAAGGGGGGCTACAGGTCCTCGTACGATCACAATAGAGCTACCCATTGGCACCACGCCTATAGGCACATCTAGGAGGGGATGACTGTAAGGCGGTCACCCCCTCTAGCAGAGGGGAGTGACTATAATAAGGTTACCTCCCAAGCACTTCTCGGGGGATTGTAGAGGATCCCACGGAGTCCCCTGTGCGCTGTGCTGCGCGAACGGCAGCATGATACCACGTGCGCACTGTCATCTTCCCGGAGGTCACTCGCTATGAGCACGTAGACTCCCCAATCCACTCGCCCGCGACCCGCGAGGCCCCCCGCCTTATAAAGATAGCGGGGGACTTAGGCGTGTTGGGCCTGGACGCCGAGGCAGTTGTTACCTCAGCGCCGTCTAGTCCTTTTCCGTTCGGGATCGGCCCTCTCTCGATCCCGCTCTGCGGTCTCCTTCTACAGCATGACGCACTCACAGAAGGAGACCACTGCACTTCAATTTTAATGCTCTGCCAGCATAGTCGACACTACTGCCGGCAGAGAGAGATCTTGCCCGATTCGATCAACCAGGGTCCGCCGCTCGGCAGCCCACGCAGGGCACTCCTCGAGCGAGTGCTGTGCGGTATCTTGGTCGCTTTCACAGTGGTGGCACTGTGCTGTGACCTCGCGTCCTATCCTGTACAGGTACGCACCGAAACAACCGTGACCGGTGAATACCTGCATCAGGTGGTAGGTGACGCGCTCGCTTCTTTTGAGCTAGGCTCCGAAGGGTGATAGGACGGCTTTAACGACCTGTTTAGTCACGAACTGCAACCTAAGGCGCTCTCACCACTTCTTGAGTGCGCGCCGCCGGGCCAGCCGTTTAGCCTATCGAACCCCCCTGGAGGCGCGCCTTCACTACTCTGGCGGAGGGAGCGTGTCTAGTTTTAGACCCATCCATCTTCGCCAGGAGGCCTACAGGCGGAAAGCGCGCGAGGAGCGTTGCCACCTCATAAGATACCGTTCGGTCCCCTCGTGCGATCCGTTTAGCCACTCTACGCTGCAGACCGTGAAGTTTGGCTCTGCAGCGCTGGATGCCTGACCTTAGGTTGAACACCACCAATGACGCACGGGATTAGAATCTAGATTCTATGCTTAGTTTATATCTGTTATTTTATCGATTTCACTGAAAATAGTGCCTATGTCATGAGAATTAACATTTTAATCTATAAGGAGCGTTTACGTTATCGACTCAGACGTACAACCACATTTATTTATTACTTAGGTGACACTTGGGTTTTACTGTAAAGTATATATTCATATTGAACAGAAATTAATGTAGATATTAATATTGAATATGTTGCTTATGCATTAGCTGTGTTTGCAGCTCTACCCACGTGAAAAGTTTGAGGTTTTCGGGGATGGAAATCTACGTGCTCTTCGTCATTGCCTGAATTACCATAGTTATATAGGCTAATAAGCCTGGGCGCACAAATTATTCAAAGCACGATGGAAACCTAAAAATCCTTTTTGGATTCGGAGACCTTCAAGGATCAGCTGTAGTCTTGAAAATTAAATTTGGACGGTTGGTAAAAATGTTATGCTCTTGTCGTGCTTTTCTATATAATATAAAAATCATTTCTTGAGGCCCCAGTTATATCAAGGCCGAATCAAACCTAAAATCAGGCCTATCATGTATATATACATAAACTCCCCCCCCCCCCCATGGTTGTTGGGTTAGCTAGGTTAGATCGTTGTCTTACTACTGGGCTTAAGGTCAACTGTATTTCAAAATGGGGGGCATGGCCCTCTTAGACACGCCCTTGGGTGGAGTAAGGCCCATCGTGAGATAAGGCTCATGCGCAGCAGTTGGACAGTAATGGGCTGATTATGTTATAGGAAACGAAGGTGGCATCGGATATTTTGAGCAGCTACACCTATTCTCCTTATAAAACTCCTTCGCGTATTTAAATAACGAACTGGTTCATTCATTACAAAACAACTCACGAGTTATGAAGTAAATTGTACATATACTTGGCAAAAAATCACTGAGAAAATAATAGCTCGTCCTTTTTCAAAGCTTAAACTTGAATCACTGACCTTAATCAGTTCACAGTGGAACATAACTATAACATAAACTAGATTCGCTTAGTATTAGACAGTAAAATAAAATGGCGGACAGCATTATAAGGCACTAATGTTTTATATGCCGCAGCTGACCCTAATTTAATTTTATTGCAAAGATTTGTTGATGCCGCCTGTAACAGCAGCGCGCTGTCACTAAACAGACAGATATACTAGAAGTACCGTTCCGTACAACGTTTCGTATACACGGAGAATGGATTATCTAATCCCTGGTACAGTTCCAAACTACTTTTTTTTTTTACTACTTACTTGGCATTCTTTATGTTTAGGGAGTAAGTAAGACTCTCAGTAAATATTGTTTCGTTTAGCGTGGTCCACATTACAGTTTGTACTTTGTAAGTTTAGCCAGTCTGATAGGCGCTGAGTAGATTATATGTAGATAATATTGTCTTTCATAGAACAGGCTATTGCGGATTAAACTGAGTGTTCCTTCTGTATAAACAACTTTATGGTAGCAATGTGCATCCGTATTAGGCAGTCGTAACATTTTATTTGAAGTGATAGCGCTGTGTCTATGGTTTGGGAACCAGTGCGTAAATGTAGTTCTAAATTGATAACTATTAGGTGACTTTGTTTTAGAGGATAGATACCGCGCTATAAAGCATTGTGTTTTTGATATTTACATGTTCATATATATATCTGCGCAATGCGTGTATGACCGGTGTATTTACAAATTTTCAGCGATTATGGCAATAACATAACAACTTGATTTTAGTAATTTTTTATTGATCTTGAATCAAAATTATAATGAATTATTAATCTGAGTTTAAATTAAATGTTTAAAAAAAGTAATACGAGCACATGCAGATGATGACGACAGATAATATCAAAGTAATTTCGCTACAGTGTACAGGTATCCCCTTGGTTTGCAGTTCTAAGTCCTAATCTATACAAATAAATAAAATTGAAGTGTCTGTTTGTAGTGTCAAAATAACAGCTTTTTACTAAATGCATGTGGAAGTATATACGGTAACTATAACAAAAAAAAAATTGTCTGTCTGTCTATCCGTCTGTCTGTCTGTCTGTCTGTTTGTTCCGGGTAATCTCCGAAACAGCTGCACCGATTTTGACGGAACTTTCACTGGCAGATAGCTGATGATATAAGGAATACTTAGGCTACTTTCATATTAGAAAAACAATTAGGGTTCCGCGCAAAAAAAACCTTGAATTGTAATATATATTGTCTATGTCGAAGTACTCTAAATTTCTTTTAAATTAAACGCGGGTGAAACCGCGGGTCCGAGCTAGTATTTAATATAATAAAATGTTTGACGTAAAGGCTTCCGCATAATAGTTTACTTAGTAGTTTGTAGTAATATTGTTTTCATTACATTTTGATTGCGATATTTTAGAACTAAACTGAAGCGGCAATGGGCGGGGCATATTGCTCGTAGAACTGATGCCCGTGGGGCACAAAGGCTCTCGAATGGAGACCGCGCACCGGAAAACGCAGCGTGGGACGACCTCCAACGAGGTGGGCCTTTGTTCAGCAGTGGACATTGTTTTATTGTAATGGTTTTGAAAAGAAAACGTTGCCCCACACTAGGATTTCTCCTGTGTCGTCATGTCACCCCCTCGGCTCCTGCTGCAGCTTGGTGTTAGGACATATATACATGACAACGGCGGCACGGTTGTCACAGTGGCTAAGGATTGGCTTTCTGTGCAACGTTCACAGGTTCGAGCCCCGTACGGGACAAATATTTATATGATCTACAGATAGTTGTTTCTGATCTGGGTTGTGCATGTAAAACGTATAACTGTAAAATGTAGCCACGACGCAAGAGAATGCATTATGTCGTTTTTGGAAAAAGGATTGTACAATATATTGTTAACTAAGGTATACTTTTATTTGATAAATTAACAATCAAAACAAAAATTTACAATGAAAATAAAAAAAACACTGATTTGGAAAATAAAAGTAGCACTTTATTTATTGTTATAAAAACGACATTAGAATAGAATAGAATAAAACTACTAGAAATCATTCTATGAACCGTAATTGTACAATGGGTGGTCTTATCTATGTTTTCTATATCGTGGGGACAGGAGAACGTGGGTATGGTTTACAGCCATAAACCTCGCATATACAGACACCCAGACCCGAAACAACTATCTGTAGTTCATGCAAATATTTTATCCATCCAGGGATCGAATCCGCGACACGTAGGGCAGTAAGCCAATCGTTTAGCCAACAATCCAAAAGTGCCATCATCAACTTTTAATTGTGGACGTTCAAACTTGACAAATATGACTGATCACCAGTATTTTATTGAAAGCAACTATCATCTGAAATCTGTTTTGTTGATTAAAAATGGCGGTCGTAATAGACGCTATTCTGAACCATGGCTATCTGGCTAGCTTTCAGAATGCCACCTTTTAAGCCGGCTGCGGACGCTAGATAGCGGCGCTCTCTTAAGAAACGAAAGCTGAGTAATTTATTTACAGTAATCGAAAGAAACAATGTATCAACATTATTTTTTGCATCGTGTAAATTGTAAAAGGTAATTGCGGGAAGGTTGTACTAAATGGAATATTATTAATAACCAGCGAACAATTTGGAACAAATCGCTGTGTAATGACGCAATGACGGTTGCATTTTTAAGAATTACGTAACGCTTTTTCTCTGATGCTTTAGGTAAATATTTGCTAAACCGCGGTACGTTGATGACATGACGCCCACCTGAAGAAGTGGGCGGGTTTTTCATCATTAAGTAGTCACAATTATGGCAAAACCCCCCAATGAGCCCACAACACATCCATATCGGTGGTTGTGGTGATCTTTGGGGGACGCCTGTGTCCAGCAGTGGACTTCATTCGGCCGAAATGATGAATTCATGATCCTAGGCTTATACTGATAATTAGCAAACATAGAACCCTGTAACCATTTTGCCCTACATGAGAATCGAAACCACGGCATCAAACTCAGCAACATTTTTTATACCTCTAAGGTGGCAAACAAGCATAGAGCACTCCTGATGGTAACTGGTTATCGTAACCTATAAATGCTGGCAACACCAGAGTTCTTACTCGCATATTGCTGACTCAGTAAAAATCTTTTCACGCCTTGATTGAAGAGTCGAGTACCTTGTCTCGTGGGAAAATCTTAGTGGGGATTGATTTTACAACCTGAGCTTACGCGGGAGGAAGTTCCTTGGAATCGTACAGTACAAGACCATTTTGGCTCTTAGTGAACAATAAAGCGGTAATGAGGCTACTGCGGGGGTTTGTACTTAATGTTACAAACAACCGGTGAACAACCCGCAATAAATTATGCTGTAATGATGCAATCATCATTCATCATCATTTCGGCCGAATGGAGTCCACTGCTGAACACAAGCCTCCCCCAAATATCACCACAACGACCGATATGGGTGTGTTGTGGGCTCATTGGGGGGTTTTGCCATAATCGCCACCTTTGGCAGACGGGTTGGCGATCGCAGTTGAGTTGTTAATGTACTCGAAAGACGCTGGTGCCCATCCTCCGGTTAATCCCTTAGTCGACTTTTAGGACACCCACGGGATGAAATGAGGTGGTGGCATTCTGAGCCGGCACCACAAGGATTGCATATTTCATCTACAAAAGAAACCTTCTTCAGAGTAAATAATAAAAAAAAGCTATTTTTAGCTACTATCTTATGTCGTAATGGAGTAAGCAAAATCTCTGGTATGTTTTTCACTTCACTTATTTCCGATACGTGTACAAAAACGAATCGTTTTTATTTCCAATTGTAGTATTTTTTATTCATTGTAACGCAATGTATTTGTATAGAAACGCTCTTGCTCGTAATCCAATTTTGCTTTCACGCTAACGTGGTATGACTTATATGCGTATACCTTTTTTAAATTTTTTTATTGGTGCCCAGTGGAAATTCTTCATGAACTTCCTTCGCCCCGGGGAAGGGCGAAGGGGTATGCCGGACTCCTACCGGCTAAAACCACTGGAGCGGTCATCTTCGGCACCTAAGGGAGGCTCCAGGTCCTCGTATGATCACACTAGAGCCGCCCACTGGTGCCACGCCTAAAGGCACATCCCTGAGAGGGTGACTGTAAAGCGGTCACCCCCTCGGGGGGATTGTAAAGGATCCCCCAAAGCGTCCCACGGCAGCGCGTGACATGCGTGCTACCGTCTTCTCTTGGGTGGCTCAATGTGGGCACGCAGATTCCCCAATCTACGCACCCGCGAACCCAGAGGTCCCCTACCTCACAGCAACGGCAGGGGATATGCGTATACCTAGATACTGAAAGTGCTGTCTAGTGCATTGTTTATTTAATTCGACGATTTATACTAATCTGATTTTTGTCGTATGTATTTATGTTTATATTATTTTATAGTAGTTACGAGTATTATGTTTATTTATTGTGAACTTCAAAATAAGTCAATCAATCGATTATCATTATCATCATATCAGCCACATACATACGTCCACTGCTGGACAAAGGCCACCCCTATAGATTTCACAACTGTGTCATCATTTCGGGGGGTATTTGCCAATACTCACCACGCTTGGCAGGCGGGTCGGTGAGCGCAGTATGGCTACCGGTTCACAAAAGGGACGCTGCTGCCCGTCTCGTCAGGTTTGGATTCCGCTAGTCTCCTTTTACGACATCTACAGGAGGAGATGGAGTGGTCAAAATCATCAAAACCAATCGATAAATATAATAAGCTTTTCCAAAAAATACGCTACAACATCCAGAAGGCTGCAATATGTTTAAAGTCATAAGTATAAGTAATAGTATGTAACCTTTTTTATTGTAGACTTATTTTGTAAAACGAAATACAGCCTCCATAATAAAAAAAAAACAAGCTAAATTAAATTCACTATCAAAATAATGATTAAAATTGAATGTAAATTAAGCATGAATGAATTATTTAAGTCGACCTTAGACGGTTATAATTAAGCCTATCGCCCAGTGGGAGCTACGCGACAATGCTAGCTTGAGTATCGCGCGAGGGGTTCTTGGAGTACAAAGCGGGGCCACTTGTGACACTTCATGACGTTGCAGGTATAGTGCCAGTTTATTTCCCAGCATGTCAGAGTATTTGAGGGTGTTAGTGTAGTGTACCTTAAAAATTAGTGTAAATTTTTATTATTACTATGTCGTGTTTTCCAGCGCATAGACGAACTCTTGTCGTGTTGAAAAAGGCGAAGAAGGGATTATGACGAGAGGATTGGCACCAGTATCCTACTGGGTGCTACTAGCATCTTAGCCCACAATCTGATTATTAAGTGTGGTAATAATAGCAAGATAGCCGGTTATTATAGCGATCTACATATAAGGCTCGTAGAACTGATGGCCGTTGGGGCACAAAAGTTCTCGAATGGAGACCGCGCACCGGAAAACGCAGCGTGGGACGATCTCCAACGAGGTTGACAGATGACCTGTTGAAGGTTGCTGAGAGTCGTTGGATGAGAGGGGCATGTGACCGTTCGTTGTGGAAATCTGAGGGGGAGGCCTTTGTTCAGCAGTGGACGTCCTGTGGCTGATATGATGATGATGACATATAAGGCAGCCTAAGTTCTGCAGTAGATGTTAATAGGCCACTAAAAATATTCAGACAAACTTAAACAGGAGTTAGAAGAAAGAAATAAAGAACATTGAGCTGCTTTTGGTGTGAACGTAAATCTAAACAAAAAATTAAAGTCTGTTACACAGGCGATGGTTTGACAACAATAGGTTGCACAGTTCTTAGCACGTAGTGATTTTTTAGGTGTGCGCGGGGAAACTGTACCGCTGGGAACGAGGTACGTCCACCGAATTTCTAGGTGTGCTTTGTGCCTATGGATTACTTGTTCACGGCGCATATTACACTATAATATAATTGTCTGTGATCTGAGATCATATAAATGTGACACTGTAACGGCAACGTAATCAACAAAGATATAATATTACCTACGTACTATTAGGTTGAACAAATTTCCAGTTCTAAAGATCTGTCATCCTAATACGAGCATTACGTGTAATAAAAAGAGAAAGCATAACCGTTCACGCACGTCGTGAAGCGTTGCGCACCTACAGCTATATTTACATGAAATCATCTGGTTAACACACGATGCTAACAGTTTTAACAGAAAGTGGATTGTTACTTTAGTGCGAAACGGTGCCTTTCGATTATTTTCCTGTAATGAATATAATAATATGACGTTGCGCATGTGCTCATATGAGGTGGTAATAGATTTTTTGTTTATGCTTAATACTATCCGTCTATAGATACATGGTGTTAGATAATTATGATTTATTTTGTCTGTGATCATAGATCTATGGTCCTATTTAGCAGCATGTATGATGTCATGTCATTGGTTTATAGTATGCTGCCAAGCAAAAATTTATGTTTTTGACTGGAACATAGAACAAAAAACTATTCATTTTATAATCATTTTAATGGCCCCTATTTTTTCATCTCATTAAAGTAAGTAATAATAAAACACTAGCCAAAACTTCAAGAAAAGATATTCCAGCTTAGCATGAAAAGTAAATTGTTACAAATAATTCTAAGCCTCACTGGACCCGTGAGGAATTAACATAGTGAGTATTTTATAAAAACAAAAAGTTTGTTAACATAAACGAACTCTACACTTCATTATGAATTGATGAAATTACACAACAGGGTATATCTAAGCTGTACATACAATTGGAACAATGTGTCTATTTTTCCGTCTAACAAAACAAAAAGCATTTGTTTTTAATACAGCAGTTGCTACAAATAAATAAATAAATGAAAGTAAAAAAAAAATATAAACAGTACGTCAGCAGTTTTTCACTCACTTCACATTCACTGCGCAAGTATTGCAGGGTTGCCACGAAACACAACTTGCCTATCGAAAACCTTTACTGTCCATAACTAAACAGTCCTTACTAAAACTAAATTGTATTATTCATAGTGATTTAGTGAATCGAAAGCTTTGGTCGAGACCAAAAATTACTCACGCAATATCTGGACCTCAGGCACAACGTATGTTCGAAAAACATCGTATTGGGTTTTAGTAATTAAGAATTGGCAAGCCTCTCCATTTCTCAATGTCCCCTTCTCATCATCATTTTGCACCAATGTTTTATTTACCCATGGCATGATGGCAATAGAAGTGGCGCAGTAGTGTGGCACGGGTGCAAAGCCAGCAATTTTTTAGTCGTGAGGACTTCAGAAATGCTATAAATTTGAAGTATGACATGTCAACTGCATTCGATAATTTACGAGGGTGGCGCTGGGCCAGTGGCTTCCTAAGAATATGCGACTAAAACTCCACCTGTGAATGTCGTAAATGACAACTAAGGGATTTTCAAGACCTTGGGCGACAGAATCTTTCTGTGTGCCAATAAAAGCGTACTGTATACCAATCCATCTATTAAAGACGGCACGGTTGACATAGTGGCTAAGCAATTAGCTCACTGCGCTAAGTGTCGCGAGTTCGATCCCCACACGGAACAAATATTTGTATGATTTACAAATCGTTGTTTCGGATGTTTGTGCATGTAAAATTTATGTCTGTAAACAGTACCCAACGCACAGGAGAAATGAAAGTGACAAGGACGCCGTTAAAAATATAAAATAACTGGATCAGTGCGAGTTAAACTTGCAGGGTTCCGTTCGCTGAATTATATGCTATCTATCATGATTTTTCAATCTCAAACTAATTTGTTTGTGGTGGGTGTAGAGGTAAATTGAAATTTGTCTTGTACCTATAATTTATTCCCAAAAACAAACCTAACATTATAGTTGAAAAACATGCTCTTCCATATATTCCAACTGCAAATGTTAAGATTTACGCTCTAAATTGAAAGATTTACCAATTGTTGAATTTTGTGTTGAATGTTCTTCCATACATTCCAACGCAAATGTAAGTTTGTACAGACAATATTGAAACATTTATCTTGTTATTTCCATATGATCATATACTTCCTGTAATCCATAAGTAAAGAACTGGTGAAGTATTTTTTTAAGATTTAAGGTTCTGTGGAATGGTCAATTTTCATCTTATTTCATAACTAATTATAAATGTGATTGTTACAAAAGTTTCAAAAATATTATACCATAAAACAAGCCCTTTCATTTGATTACATATCACACGGTAAAGAATGCCAATTTTTTTAAACATTTTATAATTGTCCTCCAAAAGTGACCCCCACATTAAAAAACCATTTATTTATGTTACGCTTTCGTGTTTGGGTTACAGAGAATTCATATGTGTGCCAAATTTCAACATAATTGGTATAGTAGATTCGGAGCCAATTGGATGTGACTGATAGACAGACAGACAGACAGACGATTGATTCTTCAAGAGTTCCGCCGTTTTATTCATTCGGATGTTCGGAACCCTAATAATAATGATGTTAATATACCCATATGACCAACCATTGAAATGGTTATTAAAAGACCCATGTTGAGTATTAAATATAGTGTACGGGTAAACAGCACAGATAATGTAGAATTAAGTCTTAGTCTATTAACAGAAACATTTTATTTTATTCATATTACACTGTAAAGCGGACATTTCTGTTAGTTTATATCACCATGTGATTATTATTTTTTAACTTATTTAATTGTTTTGTTCTATTGATATTTTTTGCGCGTCCATGTCCTCACTAACAGGTTTTTTCTGTAAAACAGCGCTGCAGTGACGTATTGCTGCAGCTTACGCTGAGATAGGAGATTTTTATATTTAAGTATTAGATTATTATGTATGTGGAGTAAAAAGTTTTTTTTTTTTTCTATCTTTCTATTGCAATGAGCTAATGACGGCATTTCCGGTGAGTTGGCGGTAGCAGAGTATAGCTTCTCATACTGTTGTCGGGTGCCACTGGATTATTATCATAAGGTTCGCAAGTTGAATAGTCATCCTGCCAACTTTCCGTCTTCACAAAATCGTTAGTTTGAGGTCAAGTCCGGTGCGTGCAGGTCCAACGTGGACCCTTCCCTCTTCCTATACAAAACTTCCAAACATGACGCGATCATTTATTCATCGCACATACAACGTAGGGTTTCCACGCGTCTTTGCGGAAAGGACGGAATTAACGCGGGAATGAAAAGTAAATTGAAAATCGATGTTCGATGCGAAATACATTAATCTTACATTGAAAATAAATGAAAAGTAGCGCTCAGGAAAAGGTAGGAGAGCTTATTTTTACGTATTAAGCCATTCTGCGTCATTCAGCAATGAATAAACGTATTTATGATGAAAGCCGTTGAGTCTTATTTCAAAATACAATCGTGTTCAGCTAAAAGACTTTCACTGCTGGACTTAGGCCTCTCCTAAAGATCACAACAACCGATCTGTGTTTGTGTTATGTGGTTCGGTTTTAAGGACACTGTAGCTAGTGAATTTACTGGGGATAAGTGACTAAATTAGCAAGTGAATCTACTGGGCATAAGTGACTAAATTAGCAAGTGAATCTACTGGACATAAGTGACTAAATTAGCAAGTGAATCTACTGGGCATAAGTGACTAAATTAGCAAGTGAATCTACTGGGCATAAGTGATTAAATAATTTATCTCTAGAGGTGACGAACACAGTTTGGTGTCACGCAGGACTAGTCCTGGGTAGCATTACAATTGCTATGGGCAGGCATGACGCTTACTACCAGGCGCTTGTCAGGCTCACCTCAGCAGCATGTCGTATTAAAAAAATCGCCAGCACGCGCGTTGGCGATCACAGTTGTGTTGTTAATATACTCGACGGATTGTGCTGCCCATACTCCGGCTAATACTATAGTCTCTTTTTAGGTCACCCACGGGATGAGATGGGTTGGTGCTATTCTTAGCCGGCACCAAACATGCTGTGTTAGTTGTATATGTATATTTTGATACCTAATTGTTTTTTTATTACCGTCGTCATATTACACCTAAACTGCTTAAAAAATAAAGTTTTGTTGATATAAAAATACTTGAAACAATATCCTAAGACAATCATCATTCTCATCATCATGTCAGCTGAAGGACTTCCACTGCTGAACAAAGACCACCTCCATTAATTCCCACAAAGATCGAAGAAGAGGTTACATGATTACATCTTCACCAGGTCATTCGCCTATCTCGTTGAAGGCCGAGGCTGCGTTTTCCGGTGCGCGGTGATGACAAATTATTTTTATAGGAAATATAAACAATTTTCTTTGCAGGTTCTTAAATTTGTTACTACGTATACAAAAAGGCGTTTACATCTATATCCAATAAATAAATCCACTATTCCACCACATATGTATGGATAAATTCATCTTTCCCCATTTTTCCGCCCATAAATATTTTTATACGACCCGTTTCCATAACAAACTGACACCCCTATCGAGCTTATTCAAACACGAGTCCTGAATGGGGTCCTATCGTTTTAATAAAATTCGTTTTGTGTTAATAAAGAGGCAAGATAATATATTAATTTTGATGGTAATTGATTAATTTATCTTGGAAAAGATAATGCTTTACCTCCAGGGTAGTCGAGGCTATGCTTCTATAGTAAAATTAAATTGGGTGATGATGCTAAGGGAAAGATTTTGTAGAAGAAATGAGTTAGAACGAAAGAAAATAGTTCATTGGTCACAAAACACCCAAGCCTAAAAATATACACGAGTTAACATAATACTTAATAAAATTTCTATAGACGTAATCATCATTATGGATCTTGACAAGCGTGTGTGCACATTTATTATAAGGCAATAAATAGGCCCGGTGTGTCGATGCGTGACCCCCTGCTCAGCATATGCTGCAGTACATACATATTACATATACAGCGCTGGTTTTCAGTTGATGCCTAAGTTAGCTGAGAGAATATTATGTCATGTGATTGTGTAATAGTTATTATTCACTTAACGGTCGGGCCGTTTTACCGCCCTCGCCACCGAGGATGCCCGCCTCACCTACGTCGCGGAGGCCTATCGCCACGTCACCTTCCCATTCAAGTTAGCACTTCTCCCTCCCGTCTCGTGCTCGCGCCGGTCCGTGCCGAGCCTATAATTTTAAATGTCCCCTAATACATTATAAATAATACCGATCCAGCTGTCCCCAAAACAATAGCTTGTTATCCCCAGCAACGCCCTAAGCCGAGGTCCGTGTCACGCAGGGGGCGTCCTTAGCGAAAGTTACTTAGTTTTTAATATTAAATTTAAGCCTGGCTGGAGGCCTCTTTTGGCTTCGCCAGCTAATGACCGGTTAAGCAACCATATTTCCCAGAAATGTATGCGAGAAGCCCAACAATAAAAAGTTAAAAAGTAATAATTATTAAGTTATAATAAAAAATAGCAATATATATATATACATTCAATAAACAATTTAAAATTTTAATAATTAAATAAATAATTAAAATAAGTAAAAAAAAGAAATAATCTTACGGTTAGTTATAAATTATAATACATAAAATTGATATATATGAACGTTCCGATACTATTGCTGGATTTCTGTATTTCGTAAATAAACATTTTATACTTATTCCAAAAAACAGCTAATTTTGGTCAAAAGTATTTAATATTTATATTTTAAGTAACCGCTACCCTATGTTGTTCATAAACTGGTAAAAGGGCGATCGATCTGGCCCCCGTCATTTTTATTAAAGGCTAAATAAAAATATGTACAAAAGCCCCAAAAATAATGACTATCTAATAAAACTCATAAGTAAAGAGTTAAAATATCTCCAGTACCTTTTATATCCGCTACTGTACACGCGCCCTTACGTTACCTATAGCCATTACCAGCGGTTATTAAACGTAAAGAGCCCTTGAGAATATTTCATTTAAGGACAAAAAAATTATTCGATATTCGAGTATTCTGACAAAATGGCGCGCAATTGTAATTCAAAGCAGCAATTTGTCTTTAATAACCATCTGACGATTTTCAACGAGATATTTTTGATGGGAAGATTATTGTAATAAGAAATTAACAATCATGAATAATATTGGACAGACTGTAATTAATTAGTGATTGTTCGTAAGGAAGGAAAATTGGTCTTTAAGGGTCACCAAGGGTCGGAATAGGTAGACTTTTTAAGTATATACTTAGATCACAATATGGATATGCCTATCGCAGTTGGTAGGATTTCATTTCATATTAAAATCCTGTGACATACTTATTCGAATCTCATTCTTGTTCCTAATAATGTTTAGTGACCAACTATTGGGAGAAGGCCAGAAGGCCGGGTGTTTTTTGCTACTCAGTTTTGTACTCAACGTAGGTAAGCAAAGTTTTAGAAGACATTTTTGTTTATCATGGAATTCTCGGGATTAGGAGGCATAATATCATCATCATATCAAACATTTATACATCTACTACTGAACAAAGGCCTCCCCCACAGACGTCCATAATTGTGTCGTCATTTTGGGGGGTATTTTCCAATACTCACCACGCTTGGCAGGCGGGTTGGTGAGTGCAATGTGGCTATTGTTTTATAGAAAGGACGCTGCTGCCTCTCCCTCTGGTTGAAAGTCCCTTAGTCGCCTTTTCACCCTATTAAGATTTCGTAGCGAATTTGACATCATTTTGTAATTAAAACCTATTAATATCATTAGTGGAAACTGAAAAATCTCGAAATTTATAGTTAGCTGGTTGGATTGGATCCAGAAAGTACTAAGTAAAACTACTTTCTGTGTTCTTAATGATGACTACATTCGACTGAAATTAAATTAAAGTTACGGACACTCCTAAGAATTGTTTAGTATACAAATATTTTTTGGATTTTGAGGTTACAATATTATAACATCTAACATGATTTGTCACGTATACGTTACAAACCCTAAAATGCTAAATATATTAAGATTACCTAAACCTTACCTTTAAGACTTATTTCATTACATTGGTCAGATGTAGTCTAAAAAATCTAAATGCGTTTCACGAATTAACGTATTTGTCTGACTATTGGCTAGTGTGGTCGATTATGTGGTTTTATTTGTGACCAGCTAAAGTGTTTTTACTACTATATTAACTATTACTATCGGGTAATATCTGCATCTGCCTGCTTAATCGGAATCAGGTCTAGTATTTTGAGGCGAAATTGGTAAGCTTCTGCAGATGTAAAGTAAAACTTCCGGAATAATAAGTATAATATTAGATAACTTATTATCTATGCAATTCTAACATCATTGAAAATAATTATTAGTTTAGGGAAATGTAAATACTTGAATAAAGTATTAGCCTTTTGGTTAGGCAATGTCAATGTCAATTTATTGTCACTCGTAATAACCTCGCCCATTCAGCGAGTTAGTGCTTTCTATCGCTTTGGCGCAAAATGCATCTGTTTGAACCAAATTAAATAGGTCAAGGGCTAAATATTGTGTTCGTCCAAATATGGCACCGGGAATAAGATCGAAAATGAAGTCGTGATACCACATTTCAAAATCTTTATGAGATTACGAAGTGTCCGTTGGATTGTAATAACTGATATTGAAGTATTAAAAAGAACTAGAAATTACAGTACAGGTCGCATGCGTGTTGATCCATAGGCCATTTTTAACAATGTCCTTTGATATACCTACTTTTTTATATTGGTTAGCTATTCACACTAAAGAGCTATCTAATTTCATATATATAGTCGTTAAAATAATGCTTAGTGTTTATTAATAGTGACAATCTTGAACACTATGTAGATTTGTACATAAAAATCAGTGAACAGTACGGTTGGCATAGTCACTAAGTGATGAGCTTTCTACCCTGTGTAGCGGGTTTGATACCCACATGAAACATATATTTGTCAGGCTTAGAGATAGTTGTTTCCGGTCTGAGTGTTTATGTCTGTTAAATTTACCCACGATACAAGATAAATCTTAGTGTGGCGTATAATTCGTTAAAGAAAAATAAATCAAATGAAATTTGGTAGAAAGGTAGATTATGTCATGAATAGAACAAGTAAAAATAAGTTTTATTTTGTAGGATTTTATGTATAACATATAACAGGGTGCTAATAGCCAGCTGCACTTACTGATACAATCGGTGAGGTTAAGCAATAGTTGGCGTGGTCATCTTTGGATGGGTGACCGCATAGTGATATTTGAACTGTGCGTCTCCGTGTTTAAGAGGGCACGTAAAACATTGGTTTTGCTTGTTGTCATTAGATCTGTCGTCGTAAAGTCATGTCAGAGGCGTTTTGGGCGGCTTGAACAAGTCTGGCACATAGTTGGCCACTAACCAATCGAAAAAGAAGGAAGATATAACATGTAATGGATTTAAATCAATTCCATCGCGGACAAAGTCACGGATAACAACGGGTATAAAGTGACGCGACCCTGCACAACTAACTTAAATACCTTATTTAAATTTTATTTTTATTGGTGCCCAGTGGAAATTCTTCATGAACTACCTTCGTCCCGGGGAAGGGCGAAGGGGTATGCTGGACTCCTACCGGCTAAACCCACTGGAGCGGTCATCTGCGGCACCTAAGGGAGGCTCCAGGTCCTCGTATGATCACACTAAAGCCGCCTACTGGTGCCACGCCTATAGGCACATCTCGGAGAGGGTGACTGTAAAGCGGTGGCCCCCCCAACTTACATACCTAGTACCTGAGATATATTAAATGATTTAGCCCATATAGGTCTGGTTAAGTCAAGTAGGATCGCGTGTATCTAATGTTGACGTGCGATATGAATCCACGTCAGTTAATCACTGACACGAATGTTTTAGTGTGAACGGGTCGGCTTTACCGAATTTAAACTTTAGTCAAGTAAAACAATCGTATAGTGTACGGTCTAAAATTATAACACCACTACATCTCTTTTAGTGGATATCGTAAAAGCCGACTAACTGTGTCTAAACTAGAGGGAAGGACAGCGGTGTCCCTTCTGTGGAACAGCAGCCATACTGCGCTCACCAATCCGCCTGCCAAGCGTGGTGAGTATTGTATATAGTATAAGTACAGTATTGTGAGCAAATTCTCTCCAAAATGACTACATAATTAAGATAATCTATAAGGGAGGCCTTTGTTTAGCAGTGGACGTTCTATAACTGATATGATGAAGCAAGAATAACAAAGGAAAAAATAAAATACAAAGAAATATATTTTTTCTCTATTAAGATTATCAAGTATCTAATGTATTCTCTAAATTGTCAAAGGTTTCAAAGTTAAACATTTCTTTTTCTTTTCAAATTTGCTTTATACGAAGGTTCATTGTATTTCAGATGCTATTGACATAAAACAATGAAGTATCAGACAGAAATCTGTGTGACGTGGCAGGAGAGTGTGGTTCAGGCTTTTGAGAGTTCAAGAAGTTCTATGAACAGTTATACAAGTTAACGCGAAAACCTGTAATAAAATCTGGTAAACGACCCGAGAGCTAGATTGATCCGAAAATATACAGGAGATATTCGAGACATGTCAGGCTGTACCAGATTTGTATGGCTCTTAAACAGTTTAAAAGTAACAAAACATCAGAGGGCCAATTCTCGTAATTAACTTACATACACTATGACTGCAACTTGACCGAACTGAGATTAAATTATGAATTATCCGAAAAAATTCTGCTACGTTTATAGTTCAGCCGGATTTCAGTATAATCTCGATCTAGTCTCATTTCAATCTCAATTTTGACGTTTATTTAATGACAATTCAGTACATGTGACAGTTCGAAATCTTAGCAGAATACCGTTTTGATTTCGATCAACTTTCGATCCATTTTCGATCTTAATGTAAGTTCACGTTTGACGTTGTTTATTAGTTTACGAGAATACCATTTGTGACATTTATGACACTGAGACTAGATCGGAACTATATTTTGTACATTTTTAAATTACGAGAATTGGCCCTCAGGTGATAACAGAATTACAGGCAAATCGTTGTGTGAATCTTTGGGGGCGGCCTATGTCTAAGAGTGGCCGTTGGCTGATATGATGATGCTGATGAAACCTAATCAAACAAAACTGCTCTTTTAGAAGTCTGGTAATAAAATTGTATACTGCTGTAATAGCTGTACACCGTGTGGTGCCGGCTAGACCGTGTGGTATCGGCTCAGAATACCACCGCCTTATCTCCTCCCGTGGGTGTCGTGAAAGTCAACTAAGAGATTAGCCGGAGGATGGGCAGCAGCATCCTTCGAGTATATTAACAACTCAACTGCGATCGCCAAACCGTCTGCCAAGCGTGGCGATTATGGCAAAACTCCCAATAAGCCCACCACACACCCATATCGGTCATTGTGGTGATCTTTGGGGGAGGCCTGTTCCAAGCAGTGGTCTTCATTCTGTCGAAATTATTTAAAAAGATGATTGTAATAGGTATTTACCGAAATGTTATAATCTATCCTAATAAATTATTTATTCCAATCAAAGTCGGTACAATCGGGCGCACACCGAGTTCATTCGGGTCGAGTGGCATGCTAACCCGTTGATTGACTGTCAATACGGTAATAAATCATTGATCACTTCCAATGTGTTTCTGTGATTAGACTGATTATTATTATCAGATACGTAGATCACAAATACCTGTGTGGTGTCCGGATTATGAATATAGCACCACTCCACCTCATCCCGTGGATGTCGTAAAAGGCGATTAAGGGAATCTAAACCAGAGTGATGGGCAGCAGCGTCCCTTCTGTGAAACGGTAGCCATACTGCGCTTACCAACCCGCCCGCCAAGCGTGGTGAGTATTGGCAAAGTCCCCCCAAAATGATGATACAGTTGTGGAAATCTACGGGGGAAGCTTTTGTTCAGCAGTAGACGTTGCTTTTGATCTTGTGGCTGATATGATGATGATGACGATTTTGGTTTATATCCAATCGGCAAACCTAAAGTTGATGCTGGGTTGATCGGCATTATGTAATATTAAATGTCACTGATCATGTACTAGGGTCACAGTACAGGGGATCAGGTACTAGGTCCATGTATAAATATCGCTATGAGATTGTCGGGCTTCGCGGGTGCTTAGATTGGGGTGTTTGCTTGCCCACACCGAGCGACCCACGAGAAGAAGGTGGTGCGCATGTTGTCACGTCACGCGTTGCCGTGTGCACATAGCACAGTGCATAGGGACGCTCCAGGGGATCCCTTATAATCCCCCCGGGGGATGACCACTTTACAGTCGTCACCCTCTCCTAGACGTGCCTATAGGCGTGGCACCAGTGGGCGGCTCTAGTGTGATCATACTAAGATCTGGAGCCCCCCCTAGGTGCCGAAGTTGACCGCCCCAGTGGTTTAAGCCGGCGGGAGTCATGCCTCTTCTTCCTTCCCCGGGGCGGGTTCATGTAGAATTTCCACTGGGCACAAGAAAAAAAAGAAGCTCCATGTATAAATACTACGGCTTACAAATAACTAATCCATTAAATTTATTGGTTACTTTTAATAAAACTTGTAACTATCGCTTTCGATCTTATAACGCGACACGTTTTATTTTGTGTCATAGCTATTTCACTTTTTTATTACAAACTATTTGATGCCTACAAAGAAGATGATAAAATACAATCAAAAACCTGTACTCTAAAAGGTCTGGTTGAGTTAGCTTTGTATTTTTAATTATCCATGACAAGGTTTAAAACTAACAGCGAATGCTAATACATGAACAATGTCATTGGCCTTTAGATTTATTAATTACACCATTATCGATTATAATGGTTGAAAACTGATCGTTGAGCGAAAGGTTTATTCAGTTACAAACATTAATATTGCTTTGGTATCACACAACAGCTAATTACCGTCCACTGGCGAACATGGGCCTGCCAATGATCACTATAATGAGCGGTCATAGGGGGTGTTGTCCTAATCACCACGTTTGGTAAGGGATTGATAATCACAGTATGTTGTTATTAGCATAAAAGAGAATGCTGTTACCCATCCTCTAAATATCAACCCTTAGTCTCCTTTTACGACACGCATGGGTAGAAAGTATATATTCTTTGCTGGGAACTACACGGAAAACTTTAGCAGCTTAGAAATATGCAATCAATGGGTAGAGAATTGTTTTAAACACCATGATGCATTGAATATGCAAAACTATAAAAAGCAACTTAGCACCGAGTTACTTTCGGAATTCTCCTCTGCGTTTGAGAGCAAAATGAAGTCTGTTATTTCATTATGATATGTAACAGTGTCTGTTAGCGCGATAAAGTTTAATAAAGTTTTGTCATGTTATGAATTAAAATCTTACGAACCAACTGTCAATCATATCAGCCAAAATAGGTCTGTAGGAAACCTACATTATATATTATTAAAATAGTAGTAGTTTTACTGGTAACACTGTCCTAGTATGTAACAAAGAAATATAGCTCTCTTCCGTGTCCTCTCAAAAAGTATTGTAGGCGTGTCTTTTTCCTGTTGTAATCATTACGAACCACAATATTACAGTCCACGCTCAAACAAGGTCCACTGCTGTACAAAGGCCTCTCCCATAGATTTCCACAGTTGTGTCATCGTTTTGGGGGTAATTTGCCAGTTCTTACGCTGCTGCCCATCCTCCGGCTAATCCCATAGTCGCCTTATACTACACCCACGGGATGAGATGGATTGGTATACCCACCACGGTTTAACAAGGCGCTATGTTCAATTCTAAATCCATTATTTTATTTTTAATCTCAGTGTCTTGAATTCCTTTCATACCCATTAAATATTGCATTCATACCCATTTATTTGTGATTGATTGAAAATATTGATAGATAACAATCTTTGATTGTATTTGAAAAAAAAAAATGTTTTGTGAAGTCCAATTTCTTTGATCAAATGTACATTGGACAAATATATTGGATGAATGGCATCCCTTAAATAATAATAATAAAATGTATTGAAGTCGCAAAGCCATTCGCGTATTTGGATTTTTTTCATATGTAGCCTTTCACATTATCAGGAACGATTCCAATTTTAAAAGTTACGTGTTATATAACTATACAGGTTGAGGATTTAATCGCCTGCAAACCTCGCAAGCAATAACTTATTCGTTTCATTAAATAATAAATCATGTTTTTAAGATTAAGTACACCATTCAATAAGCATGCGCTAATGCAAATTAGCATATCTAGAATAATGAACAAGTGTCACAAATGACCTGTCTGGCCCGTCCTTTTTGCACCCGAACAAACATAATTTGACAAGTCGTGAATAATATTTTGATAAAGCGTCCGGCCGCCTGCCCGATACCTATATTTTGGAATGAGTTTAAAATAAGACATTTTTACTGATTCGTGTCGACATTTCACTAGCAGATTCAGCTTCTGAGATATAGTAGAGATGAAGTCCACAGCTGTATAGCTTGCGCAAACTAGCTGCGTTCTACTTGTCATCCCTACTGATTGCGTTTGCAAACAAGAACACAGCTTGTTTATGGGACCTTATTTATTACAAAAAATGCATATTTTTACCTGGTTTAATACCAAAGATGGGCTGGTCTTAATTCAACTTCGAGTCAAGTCAAGTAAAAAAATAGGGTAGTTAGTATAGTATCATCATCATTATATCAGCCAAAGGACGTCCACTGCTGAACAAAGGCCTCCCCTACAGATTTCCACAACGAGCGGTTACATGCCTTACCTTCACTAAGTCGTGAGTCCACCTCGTTGGAAGTCATCCCACGCTGCATTTTCGGTGCGCGGTCTCCACTTGACAACATTTTATCAGTATAAGTAGTATGCTTACCCCACAAGCATACCATATTTAAATCCATGATGGTACCCCTCAATGAATGCTGCCGAATGATTACCTCGTAGCACACAGAAGCAGTCTTCTGAGTGCTACGAGATAAAATAACATTCTGGGAGCACCCGTTCCTTTGCTAAGTAGGAATGATGATTTATGCAATGTTCTAAAAACCAATAAAGCGGTCATTGAGTGGCATCATCATGGATTGAGATCTGGTATGAATGTGGCGTAGACTTTTCTCTAAGACACTGCACATAGCCAATAAACGAGGGTCCTGAGTAAAAGTGGAGTGAGGCGAGAGGCAGTGCTGCGTTAAGTATGTGTATAGATGTATGGACAGCGGCATCTAGGTGGGGTGTCGTCATTGCATGCAATGGTGGTCAGTTTGCGACTGCAGCTAGTTACCTTGTTAGAGGGAGCTGAGATGGCAGATAGTCCGTATAAAATACCCAGATGAACTCACCCGTATGTGATTTGATTGAGAGTCGATTTCTCATCGTGCCAATATCATCATCATTATATCAGCTAAACGACGTCCAATGCTGAACAGAAGCCTTCTCCGTAGATTTCGATAACTGTGTCGGCATTTTGGGGGAATTTGCCAGTACTTACCATGCTTGGCAGGCGGGTTGGTGACCGCAGTATGACTACTGGTCCACAGAAGGGACACTACTGCAATCCCTCAGTTAGAGACCATTATTCGCCTATTTTCACATCCACGGCAAAAGCCATCTCCTATTAAGAATATAGCACCACTCCATAGTGTTAGTAGTAGTAGTAGTGCTATATTCTTAATCCGGACACCACACAAAATATGGTACCAAAATAGGAAAAATTCAAGGCAACCACCATCTAATAAAGCCTACATAGAACACGGTTGTGTTAATTCATAAAAAATTGTACCCCGAAGACCAACCATTAGTTCGTCCCTAAATACGTCCGAACTTTTGATAAATGAGGTGTAGTCCGATTATTATCAGTCACGAAGGTGCTTTTGTTTAACTACGCTTACATGTCAATAATTCCTCATAATGTTTTTTACGGAAACAATAATATAATAACGCGCTATTTTTAACTGTTTTCAAGAGATGTGTCAGTGCAAGCAGTGTGCTTTGACACGTCTCTTGAACTTGACCTCCGTCACAGGTAAGACTAATCTGGCACTACTTTTACTATCGGTTACTTTCATTCCTGCTAATACGACGACCTTTGGATGATGCAGAGACAACATGGTAGATGCACCAACAAAATAAAAGTGAGACTTATAGATGCGATGACATTAATATACACAGAATACTAATATGTAAACTTACATAAACATTACATGTATATATTTATATCCGTGTGGTGTCCGGGTTAAGAATATAGCACCACTCTATCTCCTCCCGTGGATGTCGTAAAAGGCGACTAAGAGACTTTTAACCAGCTTTCTGCGCTCACGAACCCGCCTGCCAAGCGTGGTGAGTGTGGCAAATTCCCCCCAAAATGATGACACAATTGTGGAAATCTATGGGGGTGATCTTTGTTCAGTAGTGGACGTTGTATGGCCGATATGATGATATATTTATATATACTAAATAAACATATATAATAAATATGTGTAACTAGGAAAAATAGAAACAAAATCAGAGCCGAGAAGAATCTGCCAACGTCAAATCATGTAGGTATTTTCGTACTTAATTTTAAAGTAGTGTTAGCCATTCTGAGTTCAAGGGGGGCGCATTCCACAGTAGAATAGATTGAACAAAGAAGGTGGAGTGAATAAAGTCGGAGTGATGAGTGGGACATTGAAGAAGACGATTATTAGTATTAGTGTGACCTCCGCCACAGGTAAGGCCACTCTGGCCCTACTTTTACTATTGGTTACTTTCATTCCTGCTAATAGATATATGATTCTGTCGTTTATAGAATTGATGGCTAAGTTGCGAAACTTAATACTAAGTGGCGTTCAGTATTTGGCTGTAAGTCTCCGTGGTTGCGGTACCTAGATTGAGGAATCTGGGTGCTCATACCGAGGGACCCCCTGGAAGAGGGCGTCACTCACGTGGTCACATGCTGCGATATGCGCAGCATAGTGAGGCTTCGGGGGATCCTTTACAATTCTCCCCGAGTTGTCTTGGGGAGTAGCCTTTTTACAGCCGCTTTCCTACCGCTAGAGGAGTAGCGTAGTAATGGTTATTTATTAATGCCATGCCGTGTGGTGCCGACTACGAATAGCAGCAACTCTTCTCATCCCGTGGGTGTCGTAAAAGCCGACTAAGAGATTAGACGGAGGTAGGTAGTGGGTCCGGGTCTGCGTGTATTGTATTTGTGTCTGTAAACGCACACACAGGATAAATCCTAGTGCAACGTTTAAAAAAAAACAGTATTGTATGTTTGCATGGTTCTCATAAAAGATTATTGGACAACTCCATTCCATACGTAAATCTCGTAAAAGGCAGTTAAGAGGTAGATACTCGTATCTGGAGAAGGGGCAGCATCGTCCTTCTGTGTGCTAAAAACTGCGATCACTTAGATGTATTCAGTGGTAGTACACATGGCTACACACCAAGCTATACTTAGCCGGTTAATGCTGATCTCTCGTCGTACCCAAAAGCCTATAAAATGTGATCAGCTTATACTGGAAATTTATAGCTCGATATATAGACGTGCGTACCTAGAATTCTATGTGAAGGGAAGGGAAACTTTTTCTTTCTTTCTTTATTTTGATATTATAATAATCTACGTAATGCTCTCTCAACATTAAGTAGTAACTTACAAGGATAGTTTTTGAAGAATTAAAATGCTTTTTTCATTTTAACCACTTTCGTAGCAATATACATAAATGTTTGTAAGGTAAACTGGTACTAGATTTAGGTAAAATATATATATTAAAAATGAATGTTTGTGTGTACGTCCTTAATAGAATCGTAAACTAAGCATTTGTTCATGTCATGATCTTCAGCAAAGTGTTGTACATGAGCCCACAAAGGTTTCGGAGTTGGTACGACCAATCTTTGACAGATGGCGCCACTATAATTCCAATGAATTTCATTTCTATATATATAAAATTAAACGGCGTGTGAAACAGTGGGTCCCGGCTAGTGAATTATTAAAAAGAGGAGCCATATAAACGCAGCTTAACCTAAAAAGTTCTAGTCTAGGCACAGATATTTCCAAATCAAAATGCGTTGCTTTCCTTCTACGAGTATTTGTGTTATTTCTGGATACAAATAATGCTTGGTTAGACCTCAAAATCTTTTCTAGAATATGTAAGTAAAATAATGGGCGGTCTTATCGCTAATAGCGATAAGACCGCCCATTGTACAATTACTGTTCATTATATTATTCCTAGTAGTTGTTTTTAAAATGGTGTACAATAAAGAATATTCTATTCTATTCTATTCTATTCTATTCTAAGTATACAGGGAACTGATAAGATTATAATATGTATATATATATATATATATATATAAATATAGATATATATATATTATAATCTTATCAGTATAATACAAAGTCTGATACAAAGAATAGATTTTCATATGAATAAACATTTGAAAGGCGCGGAAGATGTTGTTTATTTGAGGCTATGTAGGCGGGAACTAAAAGGGTTAAACAACCTACAAGGACAAAAGTATAATGAGTTTATTTCATTATCTACCTTTGGCCTTCCTGCAACATGTTGGGTACGTGTTTTAAAAATGGAATGCGATTTATATTACATGAGATTTTCGTTTTCAGTGCTTGTTTTAAAACCAGGTTTTCTACTGCGTTTATTGCTGCGTGACTAAGCTCCAACACTATTTCCTGTGCCTTTGAAAAGATTTCATAGCATTTAGCGTATTTCTTTTAGAATGTTTTGGCGAATATATGGCTTTTGTGGAACCATATTTACTATATAAAACATAGCGTGCACCCTTTGTCTATGACTGTATTTAAAAAAGTCCACAACTGCCATTCTTTGATGTAGGTAGTCCATGGGTAGTTCCTCCATTCGTACATTCCTTTTTATCGTTCTTAAATACTAATAGGAAGAGTGGAGGATGCTCCACCTTAAGCTGAAAGGCGGAGCGGCGTGCAAGCTTACAGGCTAAGCCCGCTACCGTGTTACTCAAAAATAACTTTTATTTGTTGCAGGAAATAAGCCAAATTTATTAGAATAGGTAACACTAGTAATTTTATGTCTCTCAAGGCTGCACGAAATAAGGGTCCAGTTCAACATGTGCATGGCAGCTGTTGCCTGAAGCTGGCTTTCAAATGGAACCCACTTTAAAGGTGACATACGGACATTATATCGCGTATACACCTTTACTGTACAGACAATATGCGAATATAGTGTTGTGAGGTGTGATTCATTCTACTTACGTAGGAACCGCTCGGAGTGCGGGATTTACTTACCTGTACACCATTCCTCTGGCTGGTTAAGGAGAGAATCCACTCTACAGTGGAGTAAAAGGTGAAAAGGGCTTTAATGAGAACAGGCAGCAGGTCATCCAGCCATAAATAACAATATACTGCGATCATCAAGCACGGCACGGTTGGTGCAGTGGCTGATACAGTCGGCTACTGCGCTCCGGGTCGTAGATTCGATTCCCGCACGGAACAAATATCTGCAGGTATTTGTTTTGGGTCTGGGTGTATTGTTTGTAGAATTCATGTCCGTAAATGCAACCACGACCCAGGAGCAACCGTAGTGAGGGGCAACGTTTAAAAAAAAATGCCGTCTGTCAAGCGTGGTAATTATGACTATATTCCTTAAGACTGTGACTTGTTGCAATCATTAGGAGGCCGTGTTTCAATGAACGTCTATCGTGATAAAGTTGAAAGTAACAAGGTTTCCTCAAAATGGAAAGAGCAGCCATAACTGGAAGATTCTACTACGAGGAAATATCGTTGGTAAGAGTAACTTGGTACCAATAGATACATCATATTATACTCGGTCCTATCTGGAAAATGCTACAGGCATTTTTTTATGTCGCAGATTTGTGCTGTTGTAGGGTGGGTTCCTTTGGCCTTGCGCAGGTCGCTTAAATTTTGTGATACACTTTTTTTTACATTATTTGTAATTTCCTGTGTGAGTCCTAAATAAAACTGTTTTTTCTTATTGAGTGTCCCTTAACAAGATGTGGTTTGGTAAGATGTTTTTACGGCTTACAAAAATGTCCCACTAAAGGTTTTGATGTATTACTTACTTCTGTTTCCAAATCGCAATTCCATAAACATGTTTAGGTTGCGGGTTGAAATGTAAGAAATAAATTTATTCACGCTAATTTAAACATGTGAAATGTTTTACGAAACCAATTTACAAAATAATTACATTCACATTTCTCCAAATTTCATCTTTTAACGAGCTGTGAGGCGCAACTTCGTGCGCGTGGAACTAATATAAACCTTTATGGTGACTTCAAAAAATGTATCCTACTTATTTATGCTTAATGTAAAAAAATTGTACAAAGGCGGTCTAAACGCCAAAGGCATTTTCTACCAGACGACCTTTGGGTGATGCAGAGACAACATGGTAGATGCACCAACAAGATATGAGTGCTTTGATGGTTTTTGTCCGTAGTAATCTTAACTTCTCTTATATTACAAATAAATAAAATTGAAGTGTCTGTTTGTAATGTCAAAATAACTGCTTTTTACCTACAACAAAAGAACTATTTTTTTTTGTCTCTCTGTCTATCTAGTATTATCTATATTGTTATATTATATCTAGTATTATCTATATTATTATATTACTATGCCATGACTGTGCAAGACAACTGTCTCTCTGCCATTTTATTCCAATCCGGTTGGCCGTTAATAAATCATGCACATTTAAAGAACACATAGATTAGATTTTATCACTAATTAGGTTCTAACAGACACTTTTTCATATTGAAACCACGAAAGGCTTTACATATATTTCGTTATATAGAAATCTGTGGGATAAAATGCCAAAAGAACTCGGAGCTTGCTCCTTTTTATTCTTTGTTTTTGTCTTTTACCAATCATTTCTTCAAACAGTATTCTGTACATTGATGGAAAGTAAATATTAGTAGCAATAAAAACACACATCACACACATGCATAAAAATGCAAATACGTTCGCTTTCAGGGTAGCCTCATGTGTAGAAATTAACCAACGCTATAATGTCCCTACCCTCAGCATAGTCTTTAATGTATTTTTTACGTATGGTTTTTTATTTGAAAATGAATTTTCGTGTGATTTAAACTTTCCAACTGTGACATTATTAAACCGTAGATCATTTTTTAATCGAACACACTTACCTAAGATGCATTTACTGGTTATGGATAATTTAAATATTGGCACTACTATTTAATATTCATTTCTGGTAATAATGAATGTTGCTTTTTGCAATAAATATTTGCAGGTATTTACGGAGAAATATAATATTTTCAAAAATCTTAATCGCAAGCATTGTGAGTATATAAATATCTTCAAGATCTCTACGGGATTCGTGAGGATCCATATCATAGATTACGCGGATCATCATCAACATCATATAAGTTAGAAAGCGTACACTGCTGAACAAAAGTCTCCCGTATAGATGTCTACAACGATCGTTTAAGAAGTAAGATACCTTCAAGAGATATTAAGTACTGCTAGAACATTTGCGAAACAGTAAATTGTCGAGGTAAGCCGTGTAAAGTTAGTTCACGAGAGTTGTAGGTTTATATGTATTATTTATTACAGCTAATAAAGTACCTGTTGAATATGGATTCACTACGCCACTTCGAAACACGTTTCGTCTTATTACACTTCATCTGTGACGACTCGTTGACTATTTATTTTACCTAGGCGTCCGTTGAGTAAATGACATCTCAATAGGTTGGTTGGATTTTGTTTTCTAGACTTCCGGTCTAATTGGTTTAATTTTCGTATACATGTCCACTGTTTTGGTAATATGTGGGATAACCCAACGGCCATTCCAGCTGTACCTTAGCCTATTCATCTCCTCGCAGTACATCCAACTACGGTATGCGTTATATGAATAGGAACTTCAGTCGATACTGATTCGACAAAATATTATTGGATGAAAATATACTAGAGTTAGTGTTTAGATATAATACTGTACCATTGATTAAACGCACTTTGATGAGATGAGTATTCATCATCACCATCATTTCAGCCAAACAAAGTCACAGGCCTTCCCCGAAGATCGCCACAATAACCACTCTGGGTAAGTTGTGTACTTATTGGGAAGTTTAGCCATAATCGCCACGCTTGGAAGGTGAGTTACCGATCGCAGTTGAGTTGTTAATGAATTCAAAGCACGCTGCTGCCCACCCTCCAGTTAATCTCATAGTCTTCTTTTACGATACCAGCGGGATGAGATGGTTTGGTGCTATTCATAACTGTGTGATAATTCAAAATATATATTTTTGTTGACAGGCAGTTTGTTAGCAGACCACTCTGGGCTTGCTGCTTAACCGGAAATACTCGCACACGATACTCCAGCTAGGCGATGACTTACATATAGCAGCATAGTTAGAGGTGAGACTTGGGCCTCGGCTTAAGGCATTCCTGGGGGATTAAGCTTGCGGGCTGGATCAGAATGCCTCCGAGCTTGGGCAATGCAGCGCTGTGAACTCGTCGGGGTGGTCGAAGAGGGCGACCTCTTGCTTCCGGCTGTGGTTTTGTCGATCGTCTGGAGCGGAAGCGTGTGGGATGCCGTTGCCTCACTTTACGAGAACGTGATGCAAGCAAAGGAGGTGGCAGAGTGGGGACTGGCGGAGACCACCTCTGATCCCCGCCACAGAAAGGTGTGTGGTCCAATGCTTACAAGGCAAATATCTCACCCCCAGCCATAAGTAAATGGAAGGAACATCATGAGGTTTTAGCCGGTAAGAGTCCGCAATGTCCCTCCGTGGAACCCAAGGCGGAGCAAGTTCATGAAGGAATTCCTCACGAAAAAAAGGGCTTAGTCTGAGTACAGTTAGAAAATAAATCTCACATACTCTACTACACTCAAGTTACGCATTTATATTGTTATACTGATAGGTAATAAAAATATTTGTTCCGTGAGCAAATCGAATCCCATGATTCATAACACAGAAATCCAAGCGATTAGCTACGCTTTCCGAAAGCCACACGCCAAAGACACATATTTTTTCTATTTATGACTGCGCTGTCTTTGCCTCGATTGAATTCTACGGGTTGGAAGCCCATGAACTGTATTCATCTTATTGAATCTAAGCAATTATTTCACGTAAAAGATAAGCCAATAAGACCTGCTTAATAATGTCATCACGAAAACCGTATTATCCTAAGGTATTAATCAAAACTCATATAATAAAGTTCAAATTCGTTTGAGCAACTTAGGGCCGTTACACACAGCGGCTTTGCAGAATAAAATTCGGCGGCACAGTTGGTGCTGTAGCTAAGCAATTTGCTTTCTGCGCTACTTGTTGCGGGTTCGATCACTGCACAGAACTAATATTTATATGATATACAGATATTTGATTCGGGTCTGGGTGTATGTATGTGTGATATGTGTGTCTGTAAGCCCCATGTGAACCATGGGAACCTCAGGAGGAATCCAAGTCAATTCAAAGTCAAAAGTCAAAAAGGTAATCGTTTTAAATAAAAAGGAACAAAGTAAAGACGCAGCAAAGGATGAATGATAAAGATTGAGATGAGATCACTCCAACCAACGAAGATTTCGTTGAGTGAAATGTTTCACATGTTTTTTGGCAAACCACAGCCAGGTCTCTCTCAAGTTTCATTTAAGACGGTAGCACTTGGTAATATTTTGCTTCACTTCACTTGTTCAGTGGAGTCATCTGAAGAATGACTCAGGCACCCTTGGGCATTGGTACGTTCCACTGGAGATGCCAGTGCACCTACATATGTACTGAAGACGGGTGAGACAATGTGGGATTTTGGCCAGTAAGAGTCCATCACAATCCTTCACCTTCTCCGGGGCGGAGAAAAATCATGAGAATTTCCCCAGCTACAAACAAAAGCAGGCATTTCCTTCCGCATTCAGGTTGACCAGTGGCCTTCTTCAGCTCGTCAGTATGCAGTGACGACATCTTTATATCGATACATACAGTGAAGTTGTATGTTGTTGTTTTGTATCAAGTGCCGTGATAGGTCTGCCACTACTCCGAACTAACACCCGATCATTATCGATCCGATGTAGAAATCTACAGTTTAGTACCGACGTCACAGGGGCCTATCACCACGACACCACCATCCCACAAATTATCCACCCCCCTCGTCTCTTGCTCGGGCCGGCTCGTGCCAAGCCTGTAGTATTAAATGTCCCCTAATACATATTAAATAATACCGATCCAGTTGTCTCCGAAACAATAACTTGTTATCCCCAGCAACGCCCTAAGCCAAGGTCCGTGTCCCGCTGTGGGTGCCCTTAGCGCTAGTTGCTTAGTAAGCCTGGCTGGGGGCCTCTTCTAGCTTCGCCAGAAACGACCGGTTAAGCAACGACATTTCCATGAAATGTAGGCGAGAAGCCAAAATAAAAAACTACAGTTAAGTATCAGCGTCAAACTTCCGAAATTCGACGTCCGTTTGGATTGGTGGAGAAACGCCCTTACGGTTCTTTATTTGGGATATTCCGATAATTCAAATCAGTTTGAAGAATCAACAAAGGGTCTTGTGTTCTTTAATGTAGTCCTATTTATCTTGAACAATCTTTTAGCGACTCCAATTTTCCACCTTGGATAATGCGTTAAAATGCGTTAAAAGAGTGGAGAGCTTAGGGTTCCGTCGCAATAATCCTTAATGTTAGAAGGTGCTCATAACCAGTTAGTACAGTGAGCGTCAGGATGGCTGGACCAAGAGAGATTTTGAAAACTTGAGCAATACCAAGTTTTTGTACCTATTTGGTACTATTTGGTACCAGAAATCAAATAATTTGTACCTCGCTAAAGAAGCAAAACTATTACGAGGAAAGTGGCCAGCCATTTATTTTCGTTTATTTTCGTCTTATCGAAAAAATCTGAGAAAACGTATGTTCAGATAGCAATGAGCTACTAAATTAAAATGAAAAGATGAACTCGGTATAACGCCTACAACTAGGTGAAACCGACTGGGTCCAGATTACATACAAAACTTTTTCTAGGAGTAATTTTTCTTGGCTTATCGAAAAAAAATTAAGAAAAACATATGTTGAGATACCAATGGGGTGGTCAACTTCGGCACTTAAGGGTGCTTCAGGTCCTCGTGAGATCACACTAGAGCCGCCCATTGGTGTCACGCCTATAGGCACATTTTGGAGAGGGTGACTATAAAGCGGTTCCCCCGAAGCATCCCTGTGCGCTATACTATGCTGCGCACATGGCGTCGGGTGACCACGTGCGTGCCAGCGTCTTGTCGTAGCTCATTCGGTGTGTGCACGCTGATTCCCCAATCTACGCACCCGCGAACCCAGAGGCCCCCCGCCTAATAGCGACGCCTGGGGTTTGTCCTCGCCCCTTCGGTGCTGAAGATGACCGCTCCAGTGGTTTTAACCGGTAGGAGTCCAGCATACCCCTTCGCCCTTCCCCGGGGGACACTAATAAAAATAAAAATCGGTATTTGTCCTACACACCTAGCACGCACTACAGTCGCATGAATTACGAATTTTGTCGTATCTTATGTGACATTTAATAAATATAATATGATATCATCTGTATTACTTACGTCAATTATTCAACTATACAGTGGATTTAGGCTGAAAGATGAGTAAAATAATGCCATATGACATATAACAAAAAAAAATGCAAACGTCACACTGTAATTTTGTCGAGTAACGCGGTAGAAATAAGTTATTTGGCTGATTTAGGCGGGACATAGATCAATCAATACCAATTTGTAAAAACATCTTAGACCTGATTTTATTTTTTCATATTACTTAACGTTTAATAACGTTGGAGTATTCCCGTGTAGTGGCGGCTAAGAATACCACCACCCAATCCAATCTCATAGTAGTAGTAATCTCCGTAGTTGTTGTAAAAGGCGACTACGGGATTAGCCGGAGGATGGGCAGCAGCGTCTTTCAGTACATTAACAATTCTATAGCGATCGCCAACCCGTCTTCCAAACGTGGCGATTATAGCAAAACCCTGAGCACATAACATAAACTCATTACTAGTATTTGCGACAATATTTAGGGGACGCTTCTGTACAGCAATGAACGTCTTTCGGCTGAAGTGATGATGATGATGAACGTTGGAATTATGAATAAATTTATTTACCTGGAATAAAGAGAATTAATGGTTACTAATTTGGATTCTCCATTACCACTATTGCAAATATCAGTTATACCAAACTGGCTGTGTCCGCAGCTTGGATCACGTTATAATCTTTTAATTATCTGGAATTATTCATGGATCCAAAATTTCATCAACTATTATTAAAACTATAGATGACTACAGTTGACTTTTTTCTGAATTCCCTCCGACACTGGATGTTTCTCCGGTACAGTTTAAAAACATAAATTTTGCATGCACAAACACGTAGAGCTGAAATTTGTTACGGCTATACAAATATCTGTTCGCTGCAATCGAAATCGAATAAGACGGCACGATTGGCGCAGCGGATAAGCGATTGGCTTTGTGCGTAACGAGTCGCAAGTTCGATCCCCGCACGGAACAAATATTTGTATGATTTACACATAGTTGTTTCGGGTCTAGGTGTTTGTGCATGTGAAATATATATGTAAACTGCACCTACGATGCAGGAGAAATTCTAGAGAGGAAGAAATGTATATGAAAAAAAAGTGACACGTAGTGTAAAAGCCAATCGTTTAGCCACTGTGCCAACCAAGCCTTTGCCACGTTAGCTATAACGTCGTTACACGGTAGTTATGTTTAGTCAATTCCAATTGAGTTTCAAAACATAGATAGATAACTAGCTTTTACCTGCGGCTTCGCTCGCATTGAAGACATTACATAAGTCAATTTTTTCATCATAAGTAACAAAAACAAATTACTTTAAAAGTATCCTATGTCACTTCTAATAAATACCCCCAAGAATATGTGTACAAAGTTTCATGATGATCAGTTATGTAGTTTTCGCGTGAAAGCGTAACAAACAAACTTACATTCACATTTATAATATTAATATGATACGAGTAGTAGATAATAGAAAGTACATATTTTAATAACAAGTTAATATTAAAACACTGATAAGTACTATATGGATCCGAGATGTGCCTGCATGTCGGCCTCTTTACAGTCGCTTCTCCTCCCCTAGAGGGGGTGACCGCATTAAAGTCATCCCTCCGAGATGTTCCTACCTATGGGAGGTTCCAGTGTGATTATTGTCGAGTTTCTGGAGCCCCTGCGGTACCGAAGATAGGTAGCAGTTTAGGTCATACGATACAGTCACAATCAGACATAGACAAAGTAGAACACCGAGCACTTAGCATAGACAAGAGAGATAGTGTAGGGGTAAACAGCACAGATAACATAGAACTAAGTTTTAGTTGACTATCATGAACAATTTATTTTATTCATACTACATGAAAGCTAACATTTTTGTTATTTTACGAGAATTCTTTACCTTAATAATTATTTTTGTTGTTTAGATTTTTATTTTCTTAGCGCGACGGACTGTCCTTGTCTTCACTTCAACATCATTATCATTTCACAGAACATAGGCCTCCCCCAAATATTGCCACTTTGACCGGTGGTCAATGTTTGCGTTGTATGTTTATTGGGGGGTTTTGCTATAATCGCCACGCTTGGCAGGTGGGTTGGTGATCGTAGATGAGTTGTAAAACTTGGAGGACGCTGCTGCCCATCCTCCGCCTTTTTACGACACCCAGGGGAAGAGATGGGATGGTGCTATTTTTAGCTGACACAACACGACAACAGTGTCCTCATTTACCAGGTTCCTTCTGAAAGTGTTGTAGTCAGAACAGCGTTGCAGAGACGTATTGCTGCAGCTCATGCTGAGATAGGAGCCTTTTTTTGACCTCGTACAGCTAGTACAAATTGAATTTGTTACATTTAAGTATTTGGAGATTATTATGTATGTGCGAGTCAAAAATAAATTATCTTCTTTCTTAAACTAGAAAAGTTTAGGCGATCAGAGAACAGAAGAACATACTAACAAACATAAAGATATTCTTAAAATCATAAGCCTCCTTACGGTTTCACCATAGTCGAATGAAAATAGGTATATAAATATGCTGTATTTTGATAAACATAAACAAATTAATAAACACAAATGTATTTCTTGTACGGTTCACGAACGCCACTAAGCTCGATTGCTTAAACTTAAGCAGCTCCTAAGTTATTTAAGTCTCTCTCTGTTATACAATTTGAATCGCTAAGATTTTCCTTGACCCAAGTATCAACTTATCGGTTATTGTAAAGTCATACTAACGACTCGTGACGACTTATCTGTGTCCGTATTATCGACATACTGCAGAATCGTAAAAAGAGTACCTCTTGTGGAGATAGTCCCTAATCGCGTGCACGTTCAAATTCAGTCAAGAGACGTCCACTGCTGAATAAAGGCCTCCCCCACAAATTCCACAATTATCTCATCATTCTGGAGCAAATTCACCACTACTCACCCCGTTTGGCAGGGGTTGGTAAGCACAGAAGGGACGCTGCTGCCCATATCTCTGATATAGAGCCTCTTAGTCGTCTTTTACGACATTTACGGGTGGATATGGGGTGGTGATACATTCTTAATCCAGACACCACATTAATCGGATCTTTGGTATTGGAATTATTTTATAGAGTCGAAGTTTGTGGGTCTTTTTTTCTTTTGTCGTGGGGAAATCCTTATATATTTCGTTCGCCTAGGGAGGGGCGGAGGTCTCTTATATGCTAAACCCTACAATGTTCCTTCCACTTATCTATGGCTAGGGGTGAGGTGTTCACCTTTAAAGAACAGGACCACACCCCTGTCTGGTATCGGCCTGCCACTGTGTCTGTCAGGCCCCGTCGTTGGAAGAGCGTGCAGAATACAACGGGCCGCCGTCTCAGACCTATTTCTGTTCGGGCGACATACTGCCCTTAGCTTGTCGCCTACAAGCTGCAACGCATGGACGCCAGCGATCATTCAGCGCCCTCCGCCAGCACCTGGTGCATTTTCTGGGCGGGATCAGAGCTGGTCTCATTTCATCCCCGCTCTGCCACTTCCTTTGGTTGCATCGCGTCCTCGCAAAAGGAGGCAACGGCATCCCACGCGCTCTCGCTCCAGACGATGGATTGTACCACGGACGGAAGCGAGAGGTCATGCTCGTTGATCGCCGCAAGCTGGGCACTTCTCTGACATATATGGCACCGTATCCACCGGGCAGTCTCCGCAGTGATGACAGCCGGGCATCTCTTCTCGGCCTATGTATCTGTCACAGATAGTTCTTGAAACACCCGTGGTTCAAGAGTATCTCTAGCCTTTCCTTTATGATGGGTCTTACCGGCGCTAGCGCAACGTGCCCTATATTTCGTGTACCTAGATATTAAACAGATAACAAAGACCTCCTCCATCGATTTTTATGCCGCCTGCATTCAGAATTGCTGCAAGAGCTCAGTATGCTTGATTATCTCAACGGAGTTTTCCAACGCCTTTAAATAAAGATGGGCATGACGAAACTATTGTCGAACGCTCATATCGCACCCGGGATGGACACGATATGGGTGTTCGTTGGTAGCTCTGTCCTCGAAATGTTGATACGTGGGATAAACCGTCCAGTTAGGTAGGTCCAACTTCGAGAAAGAGGTCAATCGTCGAATCCGACTCGGCTGGACAGCGTTCGAAAAACTTCGCAACGTCTTTTCGTCAACAATACCGCAGTGCCCAGATATTAGCGTAGAGTAAAAGATGGTACATAACCTCAGTTTAAAGTTATATCCTTATTTTAATTTTCTATAAAAAATTAGGCATTTGGATTCGGTTTGAAACTTCACCAAAACGGTAAAACTGTTTCATAATAATACTGAGTTTCACAAACAAAATATTATTGATCTAGGTAAAAGTAAATTTGACTCCATGATCTAAAATAAATTCAAAATATTTGAAAGTAATCTTCAATGTCCAATTTGTGATTCTGTATCACAAATTGTATGCTACATTAATATAAAACTCACTTCACAATATTTACGTCCCAACCGAAAATCTAATATCATTTTATTAAAGCGTTACCTCGAAGAAATATCGTAAGCGAAAAATGGTTTAATAAAACGCCTCCGATTCAACCACTAGTATTAAACTCGACCTCAGGAACCTTTGTAATCTTAAATTGCCGTTAGTAAGTTCGAAATCATAAAACTTTGGGTTGCAAATCATCCTTAGGACGGTCATGCGTAAACGGGGACCTTTTTCATCCCAAATTTTAACCCGTGACTTGCTCCACGTCGGGGTCAAATACTTGCTACGTGTAAGTTTTTGAGTAGTGAAAGGAGGGAGCGTACAGCGAATAAAAAGGCGGTACAGATCATCCTCATCATCATTTCAGCTGGATAAAGTCCACTGCTAGACACAGGCCTCTCCCAAAGATCGCCACAATGATCAGGTGTGTTTGGGGGGGCATACGCTAGGCAGGCGGGTTGACGATCACAATTGAGTTGTTAATGTACTCGAAGGATGCTGTTACTCATCCTGCGTCTAATCCCATAGTCGCCTTTTACGAAACCCACGGGATGAGACGGATTGGTGCTATTCGTAGCCACACAGCAGACATAACGATCGCGGGACTATAAACTTTAAAAAAGTTCATGCCTTTTATACTCTGGAATAATTAAGTTGATTAATTCATCATTGGATACGGGTGGCATGTAACCAGTGGTAGAAATTTATAGTGGAAGCTCTTGTTCAGCATATTATGATGATAATAACCCAATAGAAGAGGATAGGCTGTAGCATCCTCCCATCTGTAAATAACAACTTACACTGCGATCACTAATCCTCCTGCCAAACATGGTGATTATGGCAATGTCTTCTATGACCGCTCATTGCAGTGATCATTAGAACGCCCATGTTCAACAGTGGACATTGACAGGCTGATGTGTGTAACTTTATCATTAAAGAACAGCGAAACATGTATAAGGTGATGTAGGTAATAATTTTTTCATTATATATCAAGATACCGAAGGATGCCGCAGTACCCGATAACTAGATTTTTCAACCAATGTTTCTCGATGACTTATGTAGCGGAAACAGGGACGCTCATAACATAAATTGTGCAGAGAATGACAGTATGGAGCATTTCTTACTAGGAGACTGTATCCGAAATGCTGAAATCCGAAAAATCACCAAAGTTTATGACGTGGGCAAGTGGATGGATACTCAAGTGGTGTTTGGCTGGATAATTCGTAAGTGGAACAAAGCCCTGTCAGAGTGGATGTCTTGGGAGGGAAAGCCAACCGTTGGCCAACCAGCTGCTCGGTGTGTCGACGATAAAGAAGCAGTCGTATTAAAGATTGACACAAGGGAGAGGAGGCTAATAATATATTGTACATATGTGGTTGATCGATAACAGCAGTGGATGATGATAACATCTTTGTAAGTATAGTAAATAATAAATTAATATGTAGACATTAAGTGTGTAAGGCGAAGGAGTATTAACTTCATTCATCTAATTATGAACTTACAAAATACGATTTATTCTGGAAAAGTCAACAGCATACTAACAACTGGCAGTCAAAAAGCTCTTGAAGCATTATAGTGCTTAATTTTAAATATGTACGGTTCGCAAAATGTAAAAAATAATATATTGTAGCATAATTCCAAAAGCTTTAATATATTATATTTATTCCATAAAATATAATATAATCAGTTTCTCACTTGAACCGAAGAGCAAAGGTACGGTCGGCATATTAAGGCGGTACGGAAATAAGCAACGTCCCCGTATCTCGGCCGGGCTCGTGCTTGACCCGATTCCAGATTATGCCAGTTCGTTAACCAACACACAGCTGTGTCCCCTTAATGAATTAATATCAAACGTTTATTTAATTAAACAATTTTGTTAGAACAAGACATGACGTTTTCGTTGTGACGCCTCTTTAGACGAAGCTGGAAAGGAAGCGTTAATTTGTGATGTTTGAATGTGTATATGTTCTAAGTATCGTGAAAATTATTAGACTGATTTTCAAACCTATTTTGGCAAATTAGCTCTCTATATATCATCTATTTAAGTGATAATCAGTAGTGATGAAGGTTTTGCGTACGTCCGTCGTGGTGTCCGGAATAAGAACATAAGCGTTACTTCATCACCTCCCGTGGATGCCGTAAAAAGCGACATAGGAACTTTAAACTAGGGGACCGGGCAGCAGCGTTCCTTCTGTGAAACAGGAACCATTCTGCGCCAACCTATCTGTCATGCGTGGTGAAATTCCCCCCAAAATGATGAAATTATTGAAATTTTGTTAATGATACAATTGTGGAAAGCTGTGGGGGAGGCCTTTGATCAACCGTCGACGTCCTTCGGCTGATATGATAGAGATTTTAGAGTTACTGTCTGATGTAAATATTTTATTATTCAGATTTAGAATAATTAATTTGCCATCAATGTAAGTATACGACGTTGGAAATCAATACGTAAGTTCGACGGCACAGTTGGCGCAGTCGCTAAGCAATTGGCTTTCTGCTCAACGTATCGCGGGTTCGATCTTCGAAAGTAACAAATATTTTTATGATCTGCAGATAGTTATTTCGGGTCTGGGTGTTTGTGAATGTGTAATTTATGTCTGTATACTGTATCCACGATACAAGAGAACAAAAAAAGTTCCGTTATATTCTAAATTACGGCATGAAAAGGCATTACAACAATTAAATAAAAGTTTAAACTTTATACAGTGAAACATGTAACCTAAAACAAGCAGAGCCATTAATAAAATAAATTAAATCTTAAAAAATATTCTTGTACTTATGTAACAATGTTTTCTGAAAATTTAATCCTAAGTGACTTCGGAAGAAATTATGTTACATACACTAGTGGTTCGTTGTGTAGTTCCCGACTCCCGAGCCTTTGAAACTCTCCAAGGCGCAAGGTTGCAAAGGCGCCTGAGGATTATGTCAAGATGATGGGTAGCAGAATCCTCCTGTGTACTAAAAATAACAACATAAACGGTCATTCCGCTAAGTGTGGTGATTGTGGCAATATCACCTATGATCGTTACTAGTTGCGGCCTCTATTCTGCAGTTGACGTTAACAAGTTGTATTTAAGTCATAAAATTCACTGGCTTACACTATTCGGCGCTAATCACATATTGTAGTGATGAAATTTCTCCAATGCTGATAAGTTAAAGGTCCAATCTTATGTTTCGCATTGCATATTTTACAGCAGACATCATGCTCAGGGTTTACATGGTTTTACATACAGGGTTCTAAACTCCTAACTATTTTTGTTTAAACCGTTGAAGTACGTCATGTACTTCCTCCACCACGGAGATGGAAGGTACTCCTACGGTTAAAACCACCAGAGCAGTCATCTTCAGCACCGAAGTTGGGCTCGAGGTTTTCGTTAAGGTCAGACTAGTGCCACCCATTGGAGCCATGCCTTATGGCATATCTCAGAGGGGGTGACTGTAAAGTGGTCTCACCATGTACTGTGCTGCACACCCAGTGGCACGTGACTACGTACGCAATGCCATCTTCACAGGGGTCGCTTAGTATGAGCACGCAGACTCCCCAGTCTGTGCAGAATCTGCTCCGGTGGCGTGACTGACCCACGCATCTGTCTTCGCCAGAATGTCCAAAGGTGGAAAGCGCGCCAGGATAGTTCATAATCCGAGAGGTGCCTAAAGGCGTGGCACCAATGGGCGGCTCTAGTGTGATCTTACTAGGACCCGGAGCCCCCTTCGGTGCCGAAGATGACCGCTCCAGTGGTTTTAGCCGGTAGGAGTCCGGCATACCCCTTCGCCCTTCCCCGGGGTGAAGGAAGTTCCATGTAGAATTTCCACTGGACATCAATAAATAAAATAAAAAAGGATAGTTCATAATGTCATCCTACAGAACATTAGGGGGTCACCATTTTAGCTTACCGTGATTGCAAGCGATACAATCGCTCGAACACTGGTTAGTATTTAGGAAAATCGTAACACGAATGAATCAAGATCAATGCATTTTTTTAAAACGATGCCCCACACTATTATTTCTCCTGTGTCGTGGGTGCGTTTACCGATATAAATTTCACACACAATACACTCAAACCCGGAACAGCTACCTGCAGATCATACAAATATATGTTTCGTGCGGGAATCGAATCCACGACCCGGAGCGCAGTGGCCGACTGTATCAGCCACTGCATCAACCCTCGCCATAGAAAAGATTAAACCATTGTCTAAATGTTATCTGTTTATCTTAGATTGTCTTAAATTATTAATCCTCGTTCATATTACAAATTACCAACCAAGATTGCTACGTGTTATAGTTTGCATCGCTTAAAGCCAAGCCTCGAAGAGGCTGTTATTTCTTATCTTTGAAATGTAATAATATTGAGAACACATTTTAATCACACATGATTGTTTATTTATAGTTCAGTTTATAGACATAAATCTTATATACACAAACACCCGGACCAGAAACAACTACCTGTAGATTATACAAATATTATTTGTTCCGTTCAGGGATTGAATCTGTGATTGTAGCGCAGTCAAACCACTGCGCCAAAAGTGCCGTCAATTATCAATTTCCTACCAAGAATCAGGAAAAAGATGCCAAAAAATACAATTACAGAGAACCATTATTTCAACTTCGTGTACAAAAACAACACCGTGAGATCGGTCCCATTTAAACTTTACATCAACGTGTTAGCTAACAAAGGGTTACATAACTGTATTTGTTTTTTATGAAAACATAAACTAATAAACTTTTAAATGATGTTTTTACCTTAATTGGCATTAATTTGACAAGTGTATTGTTATTAATGAGCCTCTTAGCGCGTCTCTCAATCATCTCAAGCGCTTCAAGCTGGTAGTTAGCGGTACCATCCCAAAGATGAGAGCAGTATTCCAACACGATCAAACTTACGCTTGGTATAAGTTGAGCAGCTGTTCCAGTGTGAAGTACCACCTCACCTTCCATAGGATGACTCGATGTAAGCCCATGTTGAGGGTGGACGTGAGAGTAACGCCAGGTAGAGGTGATCAGTAATCGGCAAGGATACATCTCAGAAAGTCAGTTGAAATTGACTCCGTTTGGCTTCTTGGCTTCTGGCAGTTCTTGGCAGCATATTCCCAATTGACAGCACCCGTTCACGAGTACGACGCATGCATCGGTGTCAGTCAACACAACCACTGTCACAAGTTTTTTTGCCCTTGATATTGACGAACACGATTTATAAGTTAGTAGAGCCACTTTGGTAACTATAAATGGCGCAATCTAATCCACAAATCAAATTTCAATCTAGATCGTAATATTCTTCGATGGACCACAAGAGATTAAATGTCAAGTAAAGATCAATCGTTCAGTTTACTTTCCAATAACCCCTACTCTACGGAGTGGGTTAACTAGCTTTACCTTGTTATTTAATACCCTATATTGCTGATACTGGTACCTTTTAGTATGCCGTTAATCCACAAAACTATATTAGTATTATTGTAATCGACTCGTCACAGATTGCTACGAAGGGCTATACGAGCGATGGGCTATTAGTGAAATAATCAGCATATTTTAAAGCAAGTGATCATCATCAGATTTCCTTTTCCTAACGCTAAGTTTGGGTCTAATCCTCTTGGGCTCCACTTCGGGGAAGACTTAGCCCCAATGCTAGCTATTTTTAGGAATATATAGTGTGGTGCCGGCTATGCCGTGTGGTGCCGGCTCAGAATACCACCACCCCATCTCCTCCCGTGGGTGTCGTAAAAGTCGACTAAGGGATTAGCTGACTCTTTACATACGTGATTCAGGATTCTTTGATGTCAGGCTTACAGGCTGTTAAGCTGTGTGGTGCCGGCTACGAATAGTACCAACCCATCACATCCATTTAGTTTCGTAAAAGGCGACTATGTTATTAGCCGGAGGATGGGCAGCAGCGTCCTTCGAGTACATTAACAACTCAACTGCGATCGCCAACCCGTCTGCCAAGCGTGGCGATTATGGCAAGACCCCCAATGAGCCCATAGCGCACCCATATCGGTCGTTGTGGTGATCTTTGGAGGAGGCCTGTGTCCATCAGTGGACTTCATTCGGCCGAAATGATGATAAGGCTTATAGGGATTTAGGCTTCTGTCTACCTGCAACAACTTTTATAGATTATAGAGTGACAACTTAAATTGTTAGCTGAACACGAAGCTCCCTCCGCGCCCAGGCTCTCTATTTATAAAAGACGCTCTTGAATTAGAATTCAAGGTTATGTGTGTTATCTTGTGTTCCCGTTTGCACTATACGATAAGTTGATACCTTTTTTTTTTTTTTTTTTTTTATTGATGTCCAGTGGAAATTCTACATGGAACTTCCTTCACCCCGGGGAAGGGCGAAGGGGTATGCCGGACTCCTACCGGCTAAAACCACTGGAGCGGTCATCTTCGGCACCGAAGGGGGGCTCCAGGTCCTCGTAAGATCACACTAGAGACGATAAGTTGATACCTAACCATCTAGGAAAACTCTTACTGATTCAAAACTGTCAGTGAGATTTAGGAACAATTTAGGAGCTGTCAAAATTTAGTGCAAACGCGCACGTCACTATTTGAATGGTGATGGATATGACACCATTCACCGGAGAGCTCGTTTCTACTCTGTCATTTCCTTGTTAAAAGTGCTCCGAAAATAATTTTGATATCACGAAAATCACCACGGTCATCATAATATCAGTCTAAGGACGTCTACTGCTAAACAAAGCACATCTCCTCATAAGGGTGAATTGACCAGTACTCACCACGCTCGCTTAGCAAGCGGGTTGGTGAGGGCAGTATGTTTGCTGTCCCACAGGCGGGACGCTGCTGCCCATCCGTTGGCTTTAGAATCGCTTAGTCGCCTTTCACGATATCCACGGAAGGAGATGGAGTTGTGCTGTCTTAATTTTGGATACCACACTGAAATTGGCGTAGAATAAGGTGATGAAAATCGCTAAATATAACAACATTACCGATGCACTTGTGTGTGACAGCAAAATTAAACGCTAATTACGCACACAAGAATACTGTTTGAGGTACGTAGAAGAAACTCTTGCAGATCGCTGTCTCTAACACGTGTTACAGACAGCCATCCGAAGAAGTCCTTCTATGTATTATTATTCTAAGGTATGACTGTGGTGAACGCGACTCAACTATGTAGATTCTTATTTTAAAATATTATCTTGTAAGCTCTTCTTCATAGAACCAATTGGAACCGTGCAAACAAATAAATTATCACGTTTCATAAGTGCCAGTAGTTGATTAATTTGACGAGTATGGACTATTAATTGCCTAGTCACCAGCACTTCAATGTATGTAATTGGACAATATAAATGATAAGCAGCTTACGCTGCTACTGATATGATATATTACAGCCTATTTCCATGTAGCTGATTAGAAATACGACGAGAGACCTACAGTAAGAAGAGAAATTAATCGTTTGATGAATTCCATGACGCACTGGCGCCACGTCGCGGATTCAGTTACATTTTATTGCGTCATAATCCAGACACAAGTATATATCTACCAGACAATGTTGGAAGTATACTTTTCTCCTCATATAGACTTCCTTTTAACGTTTATAGCTCGTAAAGGTATTGTCATAAAAATGTGATCAAGTTTGCATTTCAGTGTATAGCGAGGCGATTAATATACTAGGATAAGATCACAACCTCGACCATCAAGGTTCATACCAAAGTTTCCGAGTCATCATCATCATATCAGCCACAGGACGTCCACTGCTGAACAAAGGCCTCCCCGTTAGATTTCCGCCCTCATCCAACGACTCCCAGCGACCTTCACCAGGTCGTCTGTCCACCTCGTTGGAGGTCGGCCCACGCTGCGTTTTCCGGTGCGCGGTCTCCATTCGAGAACCTTTGTGCCCCAGCGGCCATCAGTTCTACGAGCATTGTGCTGAGCTCTTGCAGTGATTCTGCCATGACTACGATGTCGTCCGCATCGAGTTAGTGTAACATATATACATCAATGGTCGTCGGCAAATTGAAGGTGAGTGATATACTCGCCATTGATGTTAATGCTGAATCCTTTCCACTCCAGTAGCTTGACGTCATCATCCATTGCAGCGGTGAACAGTTTCAGGGAAATTACTTTCCCCCTCACACTTCTCTGCAATGGAATTGTCTCCGTGCTCTGTTCACGTACTCGGACCGACATGGTGGCGCTTCTGTATAAGCACCTCAACACTGCAATGTACCGTTGTGCCCTCGAGTAGGACGAAACTGAATACTGCTACGCAACCTCTTGATATAGTACTTAGTTGCTTTTTATGCCAGCCGCCGAGGGCACCCCTATTGGCCTATTTTTGAGCATTTTATACACGTATTTTAGTGTAAATTCCGACAGTTGAACAATTTTAACAAAAGCTGTTGCACATTGCCCTCAACTTCGAATATTGCAAACATCACCAAAAGAAATCGTTATTATTTTATTCGATTTTTCTCATCGTAGTACGTACATGAAAACCGATTTTAATTTTCCTATTTTCAAAAGTCTAATATTTTTCTTTGAAATCTGACCTTATTATCTTTAGAATATAAACCTTATTACAAACTCTTGGTTTGAAATACAAATAGAACTTCTTCTATAACTCACAGCAAGAAATATATTTCAAAATGGATTTATATTTTATCTGAATAATTTAAACTTTAATGGACTAGTTATAAAATAAAAGAATACCTAATGCGTCATACGAAAGTAGGTGCAAGTGGACAAAAATTTCAACAACTTTATACCAGTGCGAGGACATCGTTCTTTTCAGTGGTCTTTTAATTATGGTATCCACATAAAAAAACAATTAATTATGGTATCCACATAAATCGGTGTGGTGTCCGGATTAAGAATATAGCACCACTCCATCTCCTCCCGTGGATGTCGTAAAAGGCGACTAAGGGAATCTAAAACAGAGGGATGGGCAGCAGCGTCCCTTCTGTGAAACGGTAGCCATACTGCGCTCACCAACCCGCCTGCCAAGCGTGGTGAGTATTGGCAAATACCCCCCGCAATGATGACACTGTTGTGAAATCTTTGGGGGAGGCCTTTGTTCAGCAGTGGACGTATAAATGGCCGATATGATGATATATGATGATCCACATAATAATTGTTATATACAAAGTAAAAGTCATTACCCATATTTTTGTATGTCATATAGTCAGCATACAAAATACGTAAAGGTATACAGGGCTACATATCGAGCTTTGATATTCCAGTTTAAGCTAATCTCGCATTATATAGGCTTTCGGTATGATGAGAGATTAGCGTAAACTGGTTTTGTATAGCTTGATGTGTAGCCGTGTGTACAGTAGTACCTTTTTATCTTACGATTGCGACTGTCTTATTATACTAGAGCTTTTTCTAAATCGGAGGCCTTTGGGTGGCTTAAAAAAATCTGACACAAAGCAGTCCGCTTTGACACAAACCAAAAGAAAAAGAAAACATCGCCATCGCTTCTCTCTCCGCTGTGCGGCGAATATTGTGGCTTTAAAGCATGTTCATAAATGATGTGGTCGATTTTCTTGTCAGCTAATTAAACTACAGCCAGTGTGAATGGCTCTATTATAAAGTTCATATCTGGTCAGTACGTAGTCACTCCGGAAACTATTTAAGAAAATAAACATACTCACTTTGCCATTCTTATATATTCTAAAATATTGTTAGTTTTAATAAAGAAAGTGACGTACAAAGCTTTACTCTACTGTGTACTAACTTTACGACCTGGGGGTGAATTTACGAATTTCATTGCTTTTGTTTTAAGTTACAAGTAGCATGTTGTCACTTTGTATGCATTCAGTACACACAGTAGAGTATATATATACATAGTACTATATACTATGTATATATATACTCTACTTTATTAGAATAGTATACTAATACTTAACACTGAAAACCAGCGCTGTGATGTAGCTCACGTTACAACACAGCATCATGCTGAGTGGGAACCTCGTTGCCACAGCTACGGCGTGCATTGTTAACGGTCAATGGATCTCAGCCTAGACACAGTATACGATCCGATACATTAGTGTAGGTATTTTGTAATTTTGTCAAAGAATTTTATGGTAGAACATATTTTATTTGGATTATGATTGTTTTTATATCCTATTTTAGTAAATATATTACAGTAGTATATATATATTATTGTATTATAGTACCTACAGCACTTAATATACAGGTACTTAGATCTTAATATTTTAGGTTTAGCGTATTCAATGCAAGTTGTTTTCTGTGGCAATAAATCAATTTTCTTTTTTTCTTTCTTTCTAGTACAACGGAATGAAGACTTAGAACTCAAATAAAGCCTCTGTTTTTTGTTAGATTGTATACCAAATCTTATAATTTCAAACGTCAATTTTATTTGTCTGACAACCGACGACGTTGTCGTTCATTCTGTTGACGAGCAATTTTTCCTCCTAAGGACCTTTTTTATCTTTGACCTTTTTTATTTTTTTTCCCAAGCGAGTTCTATCTGATCTCTTAACAGACATACTATTGATGTACCGATGCCCTAAAGTAAGACATTCTCAGACTTCTCTCCGGGCTTCAGACTAATTATTACTGACTGACACATTTAACTTCGAAGTCAATGCACGATAGCCATTTGCTACGAATCTCTGTCAGGAATATGGTACCGTTACGTGATATTTAACTATGTGAATCATTACAATAAAACAATTTTAAACGGATTAAATCGCGTGTATTATTGATTTTTGTTTTTCCTGACGTTTCGAACACTTTACAGGGTTCGTGGTCGCAGGATGACTAAGGTGACAAGCGTCGTTACAGATTTAAAAAGTTATTTTATCTACCGTACAAAACTAATCAAAAATTGTTTCGATGCACGCAGTAATCACTCACAGTGTCTTGATGTTTTTTAGTGTGGTGTGTTGTTTGGGATTTTATTAATTTAATAACCGGATTCCAAACAGGTGGTACCTGCCAACCATCTTCGCTATTAAAATTAGGATGTTTTTTAATTTCAATAGCCTCTCGAAACATTCTTGGTACATAACGGCTCTCTTTCGCGAGGACTTGAGGATGATCAAATCGAAGAAAATGGTTGGTGGTATGTGAATCAAATAGGCAGTAACAGCTATTTTGTTATTTTTTTTTTTTAAATATTACGGCAAGCTGTTTACTGAACACCTGATGCTAAGTACCAACCGCACCTGGTTGACACTGATGGTTCACGGACCTAAGACTTAGGTTGGAATACCTTCTGTTCCGGTGACTACCCTGCATCATTTACGTCCTCCGTCCCGGGGAAGGGTGAAAGGGCATGCTGGACTCCTTTTCCCATTGGAAATTCTACATGAACTTCCTCCACCGCGGGGAAGGACGGAGGGGTATGCTGGACTCCTACCGGCTAAAACCACTGGGATCTAAACTCGGCACCTAAAGGGTGCCAGGTCCTCGTATGATCACACTAGAGCCGCCCACTGGTGCCATGCCTATAGGCACATCTGAGAGGGTGCCTGTAAAGCGGTTCCCCAAGGGGATTGTAAAAGATCTCATGAAGCGTCCCTGTGCACTGTGCTATGCACACAGGGTAGCGCCTGACTACATGCATGCCACCGTCTTCTCGTGGGACGCTCAGTGTGGGCACGCAGAATCCGCAATCTAGTCACTCGCGAACCCAGAGGCCCCACGCCTTATAGTGATGGCAAGGGGTTTCAGGCGTATGGGAGCCATTAGGCACCAGGGTGGTTATTATCCCAGCGCCATCTCCTTCTTCTTCCAGAGCAGCATCAGCCCTCTCCCGATCCCACTCTGTGGTCTCCATCTGGAACGTGACGCGCTCGCTCCTTCTGAGCCAGGCTCTAATGAGCAGCCGGACGGCTTCCACGACGCGCTTGGTCGCAAACTGCATCCGCAGGGCATACTCGACTCCTACTGGCTAAAACAACCGGAGCCGTCATCTTCGGCACCAAAAGGGTGCTCCAGGTCCTCGTACGATCACACTAGAGCCGCTCTTTGGTGCCACGCCTATAGGCACGTCTTGGAGGGGATGACTGTCTGACGACTGTGGAAGCGGTCACCCCTCTAGCGGAAGGAAGGTGACTATAAAAAGGCTGCCCCTAGGCACTTCTTGGAGGGATTGTAAAGGAACCCCCGAAGCCTCGCTTTGCGCTGCGTTACGCACATGGTGGCATGTGATCACGTGCGCACCAACTGTCTTCCCGGGGGCCACGTGATATGAGCACGCTAATTACACTAGCTGTCCCTGACCTTCACTCTGAACACGTTCAATATAGTTGTTATACAGGGTGAAATTGAAATGACTGTAGTACCGCCCTCATTTGAACCCTTCCCATCATCATTTCGGCCTAATAAAGTCCGCTGCTGGGCACAGGCCTCCCTCAAAGATCAACACAATGACCGATATCAGTATGTTGTGTGCTCATTGGGGGGTTTTGCCATATTCGCCACGCTTGGCAGGCGGGTTGGCGATCGCAGTTGAGTTGTAAATGAATTCGAAGGACGCTGCTGCCCACCCTCCGGCAAATCCCTTAGTCGCCTTTTACGACACCCACAGGATGAGATGGATTGGTGCTATTCGTAGCTAGAATCACACGACAAACTTCGCATATAACGCTGTCTATTAAATTCTTACAACAGTCACACATTAATCATTCGTCACTGGTTCCGTACTCCACAGCTAATCGTATTAATCTGTGGTCGTATTAGCGCGTCAGTGGGAATTAGCGACCCCATCGGTCAGTTATACCCCGACGATCAATTGAGCTAATTCGTAGCCACTTACACGGATTGGATTCCAAATTACCACGCAGAGGTTGGCCTAGTCATTTGTCTACATTATAATACGAAGAGAATAGGTTTGATCGATTTCAACGCCGAACTTCGGTATTGATGTGATTTTTAAGGTGTCCCGAAGTTGTTGTATCAGAATTATTTATCGATTTTGGCCTTTTGTGACTTTGCAACTACTTCTTCAACTCTCTTTTCGTGAGTCCATTGGATACTTTAATTTTGAAATAAGCAGCACCTTTTTACTCAAAATATAGTTTATTTGTGTTTGCTTCAAAGTTTGTTAAATATTAATAATATGTCATGATTTAAATCAGGTTAAGTACAAAATTACTATAAGAATTAATGATGACCTGTAATACACAAACAAATGTATAACTTACTTTTTGACAATGATCGAAACTACTTAAAAAAGTAAATTATCGAAGTTTGTATCCATATAGTTCGATAAATTATTCATCACTTCTTTCAAGTATACCACCACTCAAATACCACCTATATTGGACCACCGTCAAATATTTTGACATGCTTTATATAAGCTTGACCTAGTACTAACCTATGTAAATATAATGTAATGGAATTATGCAATTCAATTTTCAAACACACAGATTTCGAATTGACTTAAAATTGACAATGACTATGACCTGGTGCTGTCACTAGGATTATCAGTTCCAGATTTAAAAAACCGTGTTAAGATTATACACTAGAAATGTGTAAAGACGAATTTGAATGTATATGTAATGAATTTATAGGAGTTTAGAGTTTAGTTTTTAATTATAAAAGCTAATTAAATCACGCTTTTATTGATATATGAATTAAATAGCACAAACAAGGTACTCGATATCAAAGGTAGATTAACTACAAGAATATAAGTTAATAGAAGCATTTTAATTAGTTTTTTACAAAAATTATTTTAACTTTTATTTGCTTTTGACTTGGAAAATATTGATATATCATATCAGGTCAAATATTCCGGTCACAACTAGTTCAAAGGTTTTACATAAAATACTTTGTATGATTATCTCAGCCATATAAAACGAAATACAACAGAATTCTGGGAAAAAATAACATAATATGAGACAGCCCCCAATCGCCCACCATTCAACGCTTGCTAGTGTTTATGCTGGGAAGAGGAAACGGCGGCAGTGCAACAAACTTCCCAGCAACACATCTCTGTCTGCCATGTTATTTTTAATACTTAATGCATATGTATGCTTTATATAAAATAAAAGAACGACAAAAGCATTACTGCAGATAACATTTTTGCTGTGGGTTGTTATGTCATTACCGCATAATATCAGCTAGCATACATCCTTATATATTTTATTAAATAAATTATTAAAAACAAAACTTGAGTATTATTACAAATGATATTATAAAATAATTGTAGGCCTCTGCATAAATCAGTCAATAAGGGCGAACCCGCAGACATGAGCAGTAGTATAATGTTACCCGCTTGGGTTGTCAGAGGTCATGCATGTGTAACAAGATCCTGAAGCCTCATAGTTTCCAAATAAAATTAAAATTGTGTGGAATTTGTGTCTGTAAACGCACCCACGACACAGGAGAAATCCCAGTGTGGGTCAAAGTATTAGAGAAACAAAACAAAAGGAATTACTGTACAAAAAATTAATCATTGTTAGCAGGACGCCCAGTCACAGCCAGCAGCACCCATTCAGACCGATGGCAGATTTTTGTGTCATGAGCATGACACAAAGATTTGCCATCACATGCCTCACCATGTTAGAGGGAAGGACCAGATCCACGACGCTACGGCAAGCAGTGACATCTAAGGGAACTGAAAAATCAGTTTCCAAAGACTTTGAAACCAATAACTATATATCTATTTACCGACTAAGACTCTAAACCTGAGGGACGGTCAGCAGCGTCCCTTCTGTGGAACAGTACATATAGTGCGCTTACCAACACGCCTACTAAGCGTGGTGAGTATTGGCAAATACCCCCCAAAATGACGACACAGTTGTGGAAATCTCGTATAAATGGCTGATATGATTGATGTGATATGAATGATGATGATGAATCGCCTTTTACGACCTCCACGGCAGGCGATGGATTTATGCTATATTCTTGATCCAGATACCGCACGGACAACTTTTTCAACTTATTATTTGTAGGAAACTACTCAGATTTCCCACGTCTTCAATTACATTACATACTTGTGTTATGTTTGCCTGTTGTTGGGACTTTATTTGAGGAAGCCTATAAAAGGAAAGTAGGTACTTATTTAATATTCTACTTACGTTCCTCGTACGCGTGTTTTGTACCTACCTGTGTGTGGGAAACTTAAGCAGGGAATTGGATTTCAGTTTCAAAGGGAGTTCTGCGATGACTTATCTATGTTTGATTTAGAAAAATCCATTATTTTATTTTATATTCGCAAACTTGTCATCGTTAATATCAGCCAAAGGACGTCCACTGCTATGGCAGCAGGTCTTTGTTTACAAAGGCCACCCCCGCAGATTTCCACATTTGTGTCATCATTTTGGGTAAAAAATTCCAGTACTGGCCACGATTGGCAAGTGGGTTGGTGAACGCAGTACGGCTACTGCTCCGCAGAAGGGACGCTGCTGCCAAAACACTGCCTGTGAAAACCGCTTTCTTTGTATCCACAATCAACATCTACTGCGCGTTAAATCTTCGGAAACATCATCAACTATAAATAAGAAATCCATTGCTCCAGTAGTGCAAGTCTCTAAGTTCAAACATCCCCACACATCCTTGAATACAGAATTGTAATAACGGTGAAAAACCAATTTGGTATTAGATAAGACATGATTGAAGCTATTCAAGGACATGTTGCAGATGGTGAGCCATGAAGATGAGTCTTAGCGAATACCAAACTGCTTTCTCACCGTTATTTCGATTCTATATTCAAGGATGTATGAATGTTTGAGCTAAGAGAATTGCGCTACTGGAAGCAAAAATTCTTTTTGATGCTTAAATCTCAGTCTGTAGGTGTTAATAAATTATAAATAATATCTTCATTATTTTTGATTATGTAGTACTTACTTGGGTGGCATTTTTTGACATTTCTAAATTCGTTATTCTGGCTACTTTAGTTCTTTCTTTCTTTTCTTTTCTTTTTCCTTTTTCTTTTTCAGATCAGTTGCATGAATTAATCATTTGTGGATGGTAACAGGCATGTAATCCATAATCCATAATTCTGCACATATACCTTTGCTGTTCTTGTATTAAACTCAGATAATTTGTTTGAATGTTTTATTAGTAAATTTGTGAGAAGTTTAAACTGGTAAACTGAATTGATTAATTATTTATTTATTTTAATTAAAGCTAACTGTACGACATTTTGGGAGGAATTTACAAGTACACACCATTCTTGGACGGCGGCATACGCCCTCAAGTTTAAAAAAATAATATGATAAACACGGAAAAATCAGCTACAAGTCAAGATTAAATTGAATGTGCCCGTCGTTTTAATGCATATATCTTGACGCACCGAGATTTTGTAATGACATAAGGTTACAAATAACTTTTCTGAGGAAATCATTGTACAAGCTACTCTCACGACTGGAATAGCAACAGGAGATAATGTTTTAATTCCAGATATTCCAAATATACTCTCGGAATTGCCATACCAGCTCCCTCTAAAACTCTCCTTCGATAAATAATATTTTGCTGAAACGACGACAACGATGAGAACAAGACAAGACATGAAACGTGGTCTCCAAAACTGTATTGTTAAAAAGATCTACTAATCAGCTTTCTACGATTTTCTTTTCTTGGCGGTATGGGTTCATTTGAAAAACACGATCCACGCGGGTGAAGGCGCTGATTGCAGCTAGTGCTTGTAAAATAATCTGGCCAATCCAATAAGACATTTCGTACATAAAATCCGTACGTTTCTCTAACACGTTCTGATGTCGTGGCATTGCTCCATTGGTCCGTATAAATTGTGTTGAAGGCTGATTGGGTATGACGTCAATATTGTTTCGCTGTCAGCCACTTTCGAAAGAAGACACGCAAAATGTCTTATCCCCGTTTCTGTTATTTTTCGGCAGTTCCTTTTATGTTGGTGTCGATTTTACTTATTTACTTAGGACCGTAAGGTAGGCGGCTGGTAATTGAATCATCATCAAAACATCTAACGGTGACCTTCTTTATTTTTGGGGAATTTATGAACTGTATTTTTTCGGAAGTAAAAATGGCGAAGTGAGGTTTATAACAAAATTATAACTTGTGATAAGCTTACGGTCAACAGAACGCAATAGGCTGAGTCGAGAGAAATTCATTAGATTTCATAATTTTTAATACTATTTGCTGTATAAAGTAAAAGCAGTTGGAAATAGCTTTGTTAGCCGTAAGATGGTACTCGGCCACATTCTCAATTACTCTGTACCCTGTGGCATCTTTTCTCATATGGATTATTAGTGGAAAGATGCTCAAATTACACCCTTACCTAAAACACCAATCCAGTATATTTTTCCGAATATCATCCTATATCATTCCTTTCCTTGAACGTCTTATCCGCAACCAGTTTAGTGTTGACCTTTCCAAGGATAATCTCCTAAATACTTCCAGCTCGGGTTTCATCCTGATTATAGCACATTCACGGCCGTAGTCCATATTACGGATGACATAAGGTCAGGTATGCAGAATGGAATTCTGACGGTTTTTCCTAACTTCAGCAACGCCTTTAATACTGTCAACATTAGAAAGAAAGAAAGAAAGAAAAAGATTTCTATTGGTACAAACAGTTACAATAAACTTAAATGTAAACAATCATAAAACAGAATTAAAGGTGAAACACATACCGTGCACAGTGACAAAATTAAAGTGCCAAAGGGCCAACAGCTCAGCATAATTTTACGTGGCAGTGATACTGACCACCTAATGCTAGTTTTCAGCACTGATATCAGTATTAATATCCATCTCAGTATTAATTCCTGCTTATACTCAATATTAATACTCTTCCCCTTAATATATCTCCAACGGTGATTGATTGATTTCGTAGATATCTCTGTAGCCGCCGACAGCGAACATTATTAAAACGCTTTTTCTTCGTAATATAGTATGCTGGCGTACCACAGGGTGGCTTTGTCAATGCTCTACTTTTCGCAATATTTATTAACTCCATTTGCTTGCTCGTACATTGCTCGTAGAACTGATGGCCGCTGGAGCAAAAAAAGGTTCTCGAGTGGAGACCACGTACCGGAAAACGCAGCGCGGGACGACTTCCTACGAGGTGGTCAAACGACCTGGTGAAGGTCGCTGGGAGTAACGGACGCGGGCGGCATTCATCCACTCGTTGTGGAAATCTATGGGGGAGGCATTTGTTAAGCAATGGACGCCCTTTGGCTGATATGATGATAATGATTATGATTAACTTGATTTCTATTCAAATTCTTTAATCCTACCATCTTTATGTAGATGACCTACAAATCTGTACACAATAAGTTCTCCCAGAAGATCTGCCGGAGGCTGCCAAATGGTTAATCAATATTTTTTTAACCAGCCTTGGTTGATCCCCCAAAGACGCAAATAATTGTTGTTGGAAGGTTATGTACCAAAGTTGATTGATTACAATCCCCAAGATTGTATTTGATGGTACTACAATACCCATGGGTTACACAGCGAAGAATCAACAGACTACACCAGTTCACAAGTTTGACGCACGCATCAGCATTGCTTAGCTTAATCACGTTGTGGGAAACCCAGCAACCCGATATGCAAGGCCACCACCAGCAAGACAATTAAGTGAAGATGACGTATTTAACTAGCTGCTCTGGCTTGGCGATAGCTGCTGTCACGTCTACTGTCGCTGTTTTTAGCTAATCAGGGTGCCGGTCACGAAAAGGGCTACCACATCTCATCCCGTGAGTCTCGTAAAAGGCGACTGAGAGAGTTAGGAACCTGGTGCATACCATTAAACAGTTAGCACTACCCACAGATGGCGGGTAAGCCACCAACACTACCATACCTAAGGAGGGATGGTGTCAAGCAGGCGGCTGACTGTAAAATCCTTTTGCCAAAACCTTTGCAATATTTCATATTGCGCCGACCGGACTAGATAGGAAGAAGAAGTTGGCACAGTGGCTATGGTACCGATTTTCGGCACTACGGATAGCGAGTTCGATTCCTGGATGGAACGAATATTTGTATGGCGTGGTAGTTTCGGGGACCAGTACAGCCGTGTGGTGCCGGCTGAGAATAGCACCAACCCATCTCACCCTGTGGATGTCGTAAAAGGCGACTAAGGGATAAGTCGAAGGATGGGCAGCAGCGTCCTTTAGTACATTTACAACTTAACTGCGATCGCCAACCCACCTGCCAAGCGTGGTGATTATGGCAAAACTGCCCAATCATCACATAAAACAATCCTAAACTGGTGGTTGTGGCGATCTTTGGGAGGGGCCTACGTCCAGCAGTGGATTTTTTTTTCCAGCTGATATGATGTACAGGTAGTTGTTAGGAGTCTGGGTGTATGTGCATAAAAAACTTGTATATTAACTGTATTCAAGACGCAGGGGAAGTTCAAGTGCCCCATGCATTGTAAGATAAAAAAAAATTGAGTCATATTGTGAACCCAAATTTACACTTTGAAATCATTATTACGAAAGCACCTAATTACCAACTTCCATTGAAAACAAATAGAGCGTATAATCTTTTGTACAGAACCGTCCATTATAGAGGGCGTTCACACTCGTCCGCCCCTTGTTTGGTTATACGGGTGCGCCTTTTGTATCATCAAGGATTTAAATAATGTCTTGTAATACGTAAAAGGTAGGTTTTATTGCAAATGGACACAGTAAAGAGACTGTATAATGTCCCAAGTGGACTATTGTACTCATTTTAGTAGTTCGGCTACGGAATAAGCAGGCAACGAAATGAAACTGTTTTGTGCATTATGCAAGTTGTAGTTGTTTTTATTTTGTTATTAGATTATTTGAATTGTTTTAAGCTCAAACTCACGTGCTCGATTTCCATATACATTCATATGGCGTATGACATAATAATGTATCCCATGCGGTGTCCGGATTTGTCCGTGTAGTGTCCGGATTTTGCAAGAATTTTGCACCACTCCAACTGCTATATCTCTATCACTCCATCGGGTATTATTCTCTATCCACGCATATCGTAAAAGGCGACTAACGGGCGAAATTAATAACCAATGTAATCCAAAATCTTTAGATTTATAATTCTGAACTTGATCTCTTTTTGTGTGAAGATCACATCTATACTAATATTATAAATGTGAATGTAAGTTTGTTTGTTACGCTTTCACGCGACAACTACTTAACCGATCATCATGAAAATTTTTACACATATTCTTGGAGGTATTAGAAGTAACATAGGATACACACTTTTTACTGAAAAAAAAAGCTACTTTAACGCCATCTTTCTATTGTAATGATCTCTGATACTTATTTAATGACTTCAATGCGAGCGAAGCCGCGGGTAAAAGTTTAACATAAAACAGACCAATTCTTAATCCCAAATCCAAAGATTTCGGATAAGATTCAGCAAAAGGGATGGGCAGCAGTGTTCTTTCTGTGGAACAGCAGTCATTCAGCGCTTATCAGCCCGCCTGTCAAGCGTGGTGAGTGACGGCAAATTCCTCCAAAAAGAAGACACACAGCATGTAGCAGCATTTACAGTTGTTTATGGGGGAGGTCTTTGTTTAGCACTAGACATCTTTTGGCTGCAAATCTGTAAATAACTTTGGTTTACGGCTTACATAGAAAAAAAAATGCTGTCTTTTGTAGAACACGAATAGTGGTAGACAAGTTTGTATGTGTGGTGCCGGCTACGAATAGCTGTGTGGTGCTGGCTACGAATAGCACCAACCCATGTCAACCCCTGGGGTTTCGTAAAAGGCGACTATGGGATTAGCCGGACAATGAGCAGCAGCGTCCTTCGAGTACATCAACAACTCAACTACGATAGCTAACCCGCCTGCCAAGCGTGGCAATTATGGCAAAACTCCCCAATGAGCACACAACATACCTATATTGGTCGTTGTAGTGATCTTTCGGGGAGGCCTGTGTCCAGCAGTGGACTGTATTCAGCCGAAATGATGAAGTTTGTATGGAATAGTATAGATTATTTTTTCATCCATCATAATTCAGAATTTGTTTGTGGTTTAGAACGAGTAAAATAATCACCGATACCTCAAAAAACGCGGTGTTCACCCTAACAATGTTAAGTCATGTTACTTCCATTGCCATAAACGTCCAACGCTGAGCATGGGACGGTCAATGGTCACAACGAACGGTCTTGAGGGCCATTGCCGTAATAATTACAATTTAAAAAAAAAATTGACTGGTTTGTTAGTGATTGCAGTGTTATATTATTAGCACGACCCCTAACGGGTTGTGAGAGTGGCTTATAATTTTGATCAGGAACAGCGTGAATACATCTATTGTATTAATAGCAATCGAAATACGATTTTTGACCAACAAGTGATAGTTACAATAGGTGCGACACAATATTTTATTGTGTGGCATCGTATCGCTTAATGTCGCTCACCTTAGAAGTTATCGATATGAGGCCGCTGTAATGTGACGCCTAGCGAACATTAGGGTTTTTGACCTCGTGTGTATCAGATGTCTAAATATTAAAAATAAGTCCGTGATACATGAGCCGAAAAATTGGGCGTTCAAATGTGAATGACGTTCAAGCATCGTGCTTGGTAGATCTGCTTACTGCATTTTACATATAGGTATTGCTTATATAGTCAATAAAATTTTTTTTATTAAACTGACACTTATGAAATATCAGAATTTAAGTTGCATGGTTCAAATTGGTTTGTCTTATAGAGAAGACCCGGCAAGAAACTTCATGGATACCAGATATTCACCTCTGAGGCTTCGGGGGAATCCTTTATAATCCCCTCGAGAGATACCTGGGGGGATGGCCTTTTTACAGTCACCTTCACTCCACTAGAGGGGATGACCGCCTTACAGTCATCCCCTCCGATGTGCCTAAAGGCGTGGCACCAATGGGTGGCTCTAGATGGAGATCTTTCAAGTTCCTGGAGCCTCCCTTCAGTGCCGACGATGATTAGTCCAGTGGTTTTAGCCGGTAGGAGTCCGGCATGCCCCTTCGCCCTTTCCCGGGGTGAAAGAAGTACATGATATATTTCCACAGGATCAATATTTAAAAAAAGAAAATTGTATTCACCTCTACGCAGTAGTATTTAAACTTTAGACATTACTGTCTTCCGGTTAGTAGGGCACTGTAGCTATTGAAATGACTGGGCATAAGAGACTAAATAACTTCATATCTCGAGGTGACGAGTGAAATATAGTGTCACGCAGGACTAGTCCTGGGTAGCATTACAATTGTTATGGGCAAGTATGAGGCATACTACTAGGCGAATTACTTGGCTATCTCGTTACCGTTGGATACATGCAGAGTCTGTATGGACAATCAAGAGTCTATGCAGCACATTTTGTGCAACTGTGACGCTCTGGGAAGACGTAGGGAAAAACATCTAGGAATGGCTTATCCATTGCCTGATGATTTTGCGCGGCTCCAGGCAGGTATGATTACGAAGTACCTACAGGGACTTCTTGATTTGCCATGCCATTCGCCATTTGGCAGCACAATGGACCCAATAGGGTTGAAGTGCGTTCGGCTGATGCTTAGCCCGTGGGAGCCAACAATAGAATTGAATAGTATCTCGTTACCGAAACGCAGCCTTCGACCAGTTTCTGACAAATTTGGGGATTCCGACTTCCCGTAACGACTATTACGGATTTACGTATGACAGCTGGAACCGAGGGCTTGATTTGCTGTCCGAGCCATTGTAGGGTCTTGATGAAAGGATGGTCACCCATCCAAAGCCTGACTGCAGCAAGCACCGCTTAACCTCGGAGATCGGCCCCTCTGCGTGGTAGCCATGAGTGTATCAAATCGAATACTCTTTATCACTTTAAATTCCGTTACTATACCCAACCAAACATTTAATTCTGGTTATGAAATTAACGTTCTTAATAACACTCGGATTGCAATTTTAATCGATAAGGAGTTTGAACATTTGCAAATATATTGCATTCCACAGGTACCGATTATTATTATTCGGGATTTAATCGTTTACGTTCAGGTTTGGTTTGAATCACGCGATATGATTATATCAAATGCAGTGATAGCTCTACGATGCTTATATTTTGCACAGAAATGACATCATTACAAACTGAAGCAGGCGAACAAACTTAGGAAGGCAATAACGAAAGCAATTTGGTTCATCGTTTCGAAGCGACACAAAATAAGCTGTAGGTCTGATGCACATTTAGGCCTTCGAAATAGGTATTCGTATATCGCTGAGTATTCAATCTCAATGCCCTTTCCCGAGCAGTTAAGTGCACTTGTAACTGCTTAATACATATAGTTCTAATGCCAGTTTGACAATACGTTGGGTGTGGTGGCTAAGCCTTATTTCGGGTCTGTGTGTGTGCATGTGTGATTTATATCTGTAGGTAAACTGTACCCACGACACAGGAAATCCTAGTGTGGGATATCGTATAATCAAAATGAAAAGAAAAAATCCAATCGGGACAAGTACATTCTTTTCAGTCGAATAAAGTCCACTGCTGGACACAAGCCTACCCCAAGATCGCCACAACGACCGGTCTGGGTGTGTTGTGTGCTCATTGAGAGTTTTTGCCATAATCGCCACGCTTGGCAGGCAGGTTGGCGACCGCAGTTGGGTTGTTAATGCACCCGAAGGACGCTTCTGCCCATACTCCGGTTGAACGCCTTTTACGACACCCACGGGATGGGATGGGTTGGTGGATTGGTTGGTGGTTGTTGGTGGTGGTTGCCAGTACTACACGGCAAGTATATAGGTACTACATTACTGCCAATAAATAATAGTTCTTCCTTGTGATGTCCTGTTTAAGAATATATCACCACTCCATTTTCTCCCGTGGGTGTCATAAACGGCAACTAAGGGATGTCCTTTAAACCAGAGGGATGGGCAGCAGCGTCCCTTCTGGTAACTGACTGCACTCACCAACCTACCTGCTAAGCGGAAAATTCTCCCAAAACGACCCAATCTATGGGGGCGGCCTTTGTTGCGTATTTGACGCCCTTTGGCTGATGAATGATGACGAATGAATGTATTATGATAGTTCTGAATAAATTCATAATAATATTAACTCTTCTCAGTAAAACAAGAGTTATAATTGTACAAGATATTATTTACATGAGTAAGTAGGCGTCATCATAAATATTTTATAATGAGACATAGATAAATAATAATATTATAATTAGTCGTCAAATAAACGCCCTGAAACTGACGAGACGCTATTAATTGACTCACGGTTGTTCTCTCTCAGCCGAAGTGATGTATTTGTTTAGTATCTAAATAAATGCCCTTCACGCTGTAGCTCTTGGATATTATTATTGACAGCATACATACATTATAAAACACAATATTTTTATTACATAACGGATACGAAAAAAAAACACTCTGTTATTTCTCCTGGGTACAGACATAAATCTCACACCATCATATATCCACAAACACCAAGACCCGAACCCTACAACAAAAACGGATTATCGGTCATACAAATATTAGTTCGTTGCGAAGATCTAACCCGCAACAGGTAGCGGAGAAAGCCAAGCGCTTAGCCTCTACGCGAAACGTGCCGATAATATAGGTATATAACATAGCTATGTAAAAAATTGTAACGTAGGAGTGAGAGAAAGGGATGGAAGGACGATTCTAAAATTAACACAATGATTACGAACAAAAGAACGGGCAGAACAAAAGAAGACGGGAACGTGACTGTGTAACTAATGACCAAAATTAATAATCAATTTAATTAAATCTTTAGATTTAAGACTTTGAACTATTGTGTTCGAGAACAATTAACTCATAAAACAGACAAATCCTCCATCCCAAATCCAAAGATCATGGGTAAGATTGATATTAATGTTGCTCGTAAGACTAAGTACGATTTTTCCAAATTTAAATAAAAAGTTTTAATTAGATTGCATCTATGATTTCATTGAGCTAATCCTACAACTACGTCAATCTTAGACCTTATTATAAAAGTGGTATAGTTCATTTTCCATTGAATGATGGAAATGATAGAGTTAATTTGGCGTACTGTGAATAGTTGGCTGTCGTACAAATTATGATACAGATTGTTCTAGTTAAAGTGCTTCGCCAACTTTATGCGATGCGGTGAGAGCTAATATGGAAATATAGCACTGGTTTAAATATAAGTCAGAACACCAAAAATGTCTAACAATGGTCTTACCATGATCTGAATTTTGGACATGTTTTGTAGAAGGAAGGTCAGATGCAATCATCAACATCATCATCGTCACCTCAGCCGAAAGACGTCCACTGCTAAACATAGGCCTCTCACAAAGATCGCCACAACGACCGGTCCCGTGCTACTCGCATCCAGCAGATTCTCGCAACCATCACCAGGTCGTCGGTCCAACTTGTGGGAAGTCTACCCACGCTGCGTCTCCCGGTACGCGGTCGCCACTCGAAAACTTTTCGCCCTCATCGGCCATCCGTTCTACGAGCAATGTGCCCTGTCCATTGCCACTTAAGTTTAGCAATTCTTCTCCTTTTTTTATTGGTATCCAGTGGAAATTCACCCCGGGGAAGGGCGAAGGGCTATGCCGGACTCCTACCGGCTAAAAAGCTATTCTTCTCCTACCTATGATACAGATGCAATCACTTGGTGAAAATTATGTAGTGCTTTTACGGAAAGAAAGAAAAAAAACTTTTAAGGAAAACTTACGTGGTTTTAGTCGATACAGCACCAATTCTGGGTACAGTACAGAGCATTATGATGTAATTACAGAATTATGACTGTTGTTTATGTGTGGTGTGGGGATTAAGAATATAGCACTATTCCATCTCATCCCGTGGATGTCGTAATACGCGACTAAAAGACTCCAACTCAGAGAGATGGGCAGCAGTTTCCCTTTTGTGTAACAGTAGCCATACTGCGCTCACTCGCCTGCCAAGCATCGTATTAACAAATTCCCTCTAAAATGACGAATGAATTGTGGAAATCTATGGGGAGGCCTTTGTTCATCAGTGGACATCCTTTGGCGTTAATTTCTCTAGCTATAGTCTAACCGGAATACATTAGTATGTAAAGTTAAATATTATAAATGGAGATGATTAAACATTATGGATGAAGTGTCGCTATATTCTTAATCCGGACACTACCCTGTTATATATTCTGACTGACTGACTGACTGAGGTCGCCATTCCGTGTCTGACGCTCGCCGCAGACGGTCGTGCAGTGCTCGCGCTCCCCGATCAGTGTGCCGTGTAGTGTTTGTTCGCAATCCGTCCCGTCGGATTGCAGTCACTTCATTTAAATCACGCGTTGCCTTTTTCAAGGCGACTACTGATTTTTGTTTCTTTGACCGATTAAATTCATCGAGTTATTGTGCCCCTTCAGGGAAAAACCACTGTTTGGTGGTCCTCGGCGGATACCTTACGGTGCCAACGAAGCCGAGTGGGGTGTTGACCCGGCACACCCGCCTAGCCCCATCAGGGCAAAGCAGTTAGTCGGCAGCGGACTAGGACCACCGGCCTTGGGGGCTACCCTTTTTTTTTTTTTTTTTTTTTTTTTTTTTTTTTATTGATATCCAGTGGAAATTCTACATGGAACTTCCTTCACCCCGGGGAAGGGCGAAGGGGCATGCCGGACTCCTACCGGCTAAAACCACTGGAGCGGTCATCTTCGGCACCGAAGGGGGGGCTCCAGGTCCTCGTAAGATCACACTAGAGCCTACCCTAGTATACCCTAGTTCGAGTCTACATTTTCAGATTATACAGTCTCTTGCGGGCGATACCTTATCGCCCCTTGCAAAAGAGCTGTCAGGGACCCGTTTGCCCATTAAGACTGGCCACGGATGGTACTAGCTTAGGGCTCACCACAGGTACTCACACCTCCCTGCCTATACCCGGCAGGGAGGGTTTGTTACACACCCCCGGGCCCATCCAACCCGGGAGGTTAGGGACCGCGTAAATCGCGTTTGTTCCTCCGCGCTTATAGCGTATTTTTGTTTTCGTCCCCCCGTCCGCCATTTTGTTTATAAAACAAAATGGCCGACGACGCCACGCTGTGGAAAAATATTAGGGAGATCCTCCTAAAGGACCCCTACTTTGTTGCCAAGTATGGCAACCTTCTCTCCCCACTAGAGCCAGGCACAAAAGTGCAGCCCCCCTATCCCGAACCCAAAAAAAGGGGCACAACCCCCGAACTAGATGCCGGTATATCATCCGCCCCTCAGGCAAAAGCCCCCCTCCCCACCGCCAGCACGAACGCCTCCACATCCCCCGAAGCCGACATGCCCATACTCTCGGACGTGTCGGACATGTCAGAGAGCGAGGACTCTCCCCCTCCCCCCCAAATCCCCTCCTCCGATTCGGCCTCTGACGAGTTCCAACTCGTCAGCGGTAGCCGTAAAAAGCGGGCCCGCAAGGCCAAGTCCTCTGCTCAAGCAGCGCCCGCTAAAGCCCCGAAAACGGACGAGGCTTCGTCCTCCGCTCCGCCCTCTGCCCCTGTCCCCACAACGGCCTCTTCTCAGGCCAGTCTTTCCCCTACCCCCGCTAACTCCCAATCCCAGCCCGCCAAGGTCCCTAAAAAGGACAAAAAACCGCCTGCTATATACATTCAGGCCAAGGACAAGTGGAATGACGTGTCCAAAATGTGTATAGAGCTAGGTATTAACTACCTAAGTGCCCGCACCACAGCCGTCGGGGTCAAAGTGGCAGTTCCCACTGCCCAAGACTTCAGGTCTTTGACCCGTGCCCTCCAAGACAGGAACGTGTACTTTCACACGTACTCTCTCGCTGAGGAACGCCCACTCCGGGTAGTCCTTAAAGGCATCCCCAAGGAGATCGACACCGACTCCATCAAAGACGACCTTCTGTCGCAAAGTATCCCCGTCCTCGAAGTTCATCGCATGCACGCTGGTCGCAGCGGTGAAGCTTACGATATGGTCCTCGCCATATGCGAAAAGACCGCCGATAATGATCGGAAGATTTTTAATATCAAGACTGTATGCCACCTCTCAGGCATTAAAATCGAACCTCCCCATCGTTATGGTCCTCCCGGGCAGTGTCACCGCTGCCAACTCTATGGTCACGCGCAGCGACACTGCTACGCCAAACCTAGGTGCGTTAAGTGCCTAGGTGACCACAGCACCTCCGACTGCGATCGCCCCAAAGATCGCACGCTTTGCACAGAGCCTCCGAGTTGTGTGCTTTGCGGTGAGTCGGGTCATCCCGCGAATTATCGCGGATGCCCCAAAGCACCGCGCGCTAACAACAAGGCAGCAAAGCGCAAAGCGGCTACCCAAGCCTTCGCGGCCGCCCATTACGCCTCTCAGGCCCCTCCCACGTCCCAACGACTCAGCCCTCAAAGGCCATCGCCGTGGAGCGCGCTGAATCATCAGCAAGCGTTCCCCGCCCTGAGGCCTAGTTTACTGACCCAACAGGCGACCCAAGCGTCAGCGATTCCCTCGCTGATGACCGCCCCCCATACGGCACCGTACCTTCCCGTGCCGTACAACCAACCCGCACCACAAGTGCACTCTCAGAGGGCCGCCCCTCCCTCACCCCTTCTCAAAACTGACGACCTCTCAGTTTGCCTCGGTCTTCTCAACTCTGTCGACCCGAACAGAGTCGCTCAAATGGCCGCAGCCATTAGGGCTAACCAGGGCCAATACGGCCTAATGCTAGTTCTCAGCGACTTCGCTGATGTTTCATCCGCCCTCCTCTCCTACCGCGTTCATCCGTAATGGATTCACAAAGCAGGTGCAGAATAAAACCCCGATCCCTTAAAATAGGCATCTTCAATGCCAACAGCATTAATGGCCAAAAAGACGAAATCGCCTTATTCCTCCGCGACCACCTTATTGACATTATGTTGATACAAGAGTCCTTTTTGAAACCCTCTCACAGGAACCCTAGAATTGCAAACTATGATATAGTGCGCAACGATAGGACCCACTCCCGTGGAGGAGGCACTCTTATCTACTATAAGAGATCCCTTTATTGCATGCCCCTAGATACCCCGTCCCTTTCCAATCTAGAGGCATCTGTGTGCAGAATAGGCATGACAGGTCATCAACCGATCACTATAGTGTCGGCTTACCAATCCCCCAATGCCCAAGACGATCCAATCCAATCGGATCTCGAAGCACTCTTCGATCTAGGCGACTCCGTCATAGTGGCGGGAGATCTCAATGCCAAACATGAGTCTTGGAACTGTCTCACCCACAACCACAGAGGAAGTAAATTATACTCCCTCAGTAACCTCCTCAATTTTGACATCATCGCCCCGATGTATCCCACTCACTACCCCAGCAATGTTAATCATCGCCCGGATATACTCGACATAGCACTTCTAATGAATGTCAACCTCAAGTTGCATTCCATTGAAGTACTACAAGAGCTAGACTCCGATCACCGTCCTGTGATCCTTCACCTCACCTCCCGCTTTGGCCCCACGGACACAGGGCTACCCCCTCAGACCATTGTGACGACGGACTGGAGGAAAGTTAGGCAACGCCTCAACGACCCCTCGTCCGCTCAGTTAGATAGAATTCCCGAATGCATAACGTCAGTCGCAGACACGCTAGGCGCGATCGACTCCCTCACCGGGCATGTACAGTCCGTCGTGGACGAGTGTTCACGGCGAGTTCCTGCGATGGAAGACCATCGCATGAAACTCCCTGACGATGTACGTGCACTGATGACGGAGAAGAACGCAGCCCTTAGAGCGTACTCATCTTTTCCCAGCGAACCCAATCGCCTCTTTATGCGCCACCTGCAGCGTGCTGTCAAGGAACGTATCAAGGAGTGCCGAGAGGCTAACTGGGATAAGATGTTGGGCGACTTAGAGCCAACCCACCTTGCGTTCTGGCATCTGCAACGGAAACTCAAATCCGAAACATCCAATGCTGTCCCCCCCCTCAACCGTCCCAACCAAAGGCCGGCCTTTGATGACGACGAAAAATCCGAATGCCTAGCTGACAGTCTAGAAGCGCAATGTTCCCCAAGCACTCTACCTGTAGACCAAGCTCACCTCAAAAAGGTTGACGCTGAAGTCGAACGTAGAGCAGCTATTCCACCTGCCGAGGACCCTGACGGACCCCTCCCTCCGGTCACGGCAGACGAGGTCAGAAATCTCGTGAAAAAGATTCACCCTCGCAAAGCCCCCGGCTCTGACGGTATCACCAATAAGGTGATTAAACTCTTCCCCGAACGTCTTATCGCCTTAATGACCGTCATCTTCAATGCGGCATTAAACAATAACCTATTTCCGCATACGTGGAAACAGGCCACCGTTATCGGTATTCCCAAACCCGGTAAGCCCAAGTGCGAGCCTTCCAGCTATCGCCCCATAAGCCTTCTCAATTCTCTTGCGAAGATTTATGAGCGGATTATCTATTCCCGATTAAAGGATTATGCCGATTCCAAGAAACTCATTCCCGACGAACAGTTTGGTTTTAGAACCAAACACTCGTGTGTACAACAAGTCCACCGACTAGTTGAACACATCACGTTCGGATTCTCACGCGGCCTGATGACGGGAGTCCTCTTTTTCGATGTTGCGAAAGCATTTGACAAAGTCTGGCACAATGGCTTATTATATAAGTTGTACCAACTCGGAGTGCCTGACCGTCTCGTTCTCATCATACGAGACTTCTTGTCAAATCGCAGTTTCCGATATCGAATCACGGGCGCTCTCTCTTCCCCCCACCCCATTAGAGCCGGAGTCCCACAAGGATCCGTGCTAGCCCCATTATTGTTCACACTGTACACCAGTGACCTCCCCAAAAGACCTGCTAATACGACCCAATTAGCACTGTTCGCAGATGACACGGCCATATTCTACTCTGGTAGCAGTCCCGATAGTATAACTAAGATCCTCCAAACCACAGCCAACGTCTACGGTAAATGGTTTAGGAAATGGCGGATCGAAGTTAACCCTATCAAAAGTAAAGCCGTCCTATTTTGCAAATTAGGCGACGACCACCCACGCTTCAGGGAGATCTCGATGCTGGGCCAATCGGTTCCTTGGGAACCGCACGCCAAGTATCTTGGAGTCACCCTAGACAAAAAACTGACCTTCATTCCCCACACAAAGATGGTGCGTGCCCGCGCTGCCTTTGTGCTCGGTCGCCTTCACTATATTCTGAACGCTCGTAGTAAATTATCCCTTAGAAATAAGGTGAGAATTTACACCACATGCATTCGACCCATCATGACCTATGCCAGCCCAGTGTTCGCACACGCCGAATCATACCCACTCCGTAGATTAGAAACCCTCCAAACCCGTTTCATGCGCAAGGCCACCGGAGCGCCTCTGTACATGCGAAACGACCAACTCCATTTCGACCTTAACTTGCCGACCATCAGGCAATTTATGAAACAAGCGTCCAAACGCTATCTCGATTCTGCCCTGTCCCACCCAAATCCCCTTGTGGTATCAGCCGCCGACTACGAACCCTCCCGTATCAGTAGAGTACGCCGCCCGAGGCACGTTCTGGTCGATCCAGACGATAAAATCACGTTAGATCACATGAAGAGACTCGCGTTGTCTCGTTCACTGAACACCCGACCGTTGTACCGCCCTCGCCGCCGAGGATGCCCGCCTCACCGACGTCGCGGAGGCCTATCGCCGCGTCACCTTCCCGTTCAAGTTAGCACTTCTCCCTCCCGTCTCTTGCTCGCGCCGGCCCGTGCCGAGCCTGTAGCTTTAAATGTCCCTTAATACAATTTAAATAATACCGATCCAGCTGTCCCCAAAACAATAGCTTGATATCCCCAGCAACGCCCTAAGCCGAGGTCCGTGTCCCGCAGGGGGCGCCCTTAGCGAAAGTTGCTTAGTTTTTAATAATTAATTTAAGCCTGGCTGGAGGCCTCTTTTGGCTTCGCCAGCAAATGACCGGTTAAGCAACCACATTTCCCAGAAATGTATGCGAGAAGCCCAACAAAAAAAAAAAAAAAAAAAAAAAAAATGACTGAGGTCAGTCTGCTCGTGACCACGGACGCTGCAAAGTTTTCGAAACGTCGAGCATATTAACATTAGTATTTTATTCCACTATACAAAGGTGTTGCTTAATTGTGTATTGCACGTATGATTATTTCAGGTATTATTATGAGCAAGTGTGAGTATATAGGCTAGAACAATATAATATTGTTTTATTTTGTATTTCATATATTTGTGTATTAATGACGTAATAATTGTATGTGCTAGGGCTGCACGTTGCACGTATAGATGCTGTACGTTAGTATATATAATTCATTAATTAAACGCGATATATTTCCGTAAGCTATTTTTAATTCGATGGTATATTTAATATTTGTGATGGTAATATTTGTATTAAACATCCATATACAAGTTAACGTGAATCTGGTTTTATCAGCGGGAAATGTACACACAGTTACATACAGTTCCATAACTATACTATGTCCCACGGGATAGGGGTGAAATTCCAATCCCAACCTATAATTGAGACAGAAAAATCCAATTATACTGTTTACTCGACCTGGTAACATCACCACGGTGAGTCTATGCCCGTGTTTGCTATACCAATCTACAGGAGCGCACAAAGAGAACCTTGACTGAAACTTGGGCGGGAAAATGTTCAGATGTAATGTCTGTGTCAATCTAAAAAAATATGAAGATAAACAAACGTGACACTAAACCATATACCATAGATATTTAAATGATGTTCAATTGCAGTGCCAATTAAAAATCAATATTTAGTTGAATTATTAGATATGATTTATTGAATGGATTGGATACGCTTTCTTATGCTACAAATTTTTTTTTTATATATTTTTCAAAATTATAATTAAGTGGATATCTTCGAAAATAGTGGTGAGGTATCAAGTTATTTTTTGATGGCAAAAAAAATGTGTTTGTTTAACTTTAGTTGCAACTCCATTACTTGACAGCACGTTTGGCGCTGTGGTTAGTCGTTTGCCTTTCTGTGCTACGTACCACGGGTTGAATTCCCGCACGGAACTGTAGCCACGAAATAAGAGATATCTCACTGTAGGGAATCGTTAAAAAACAAAAGATGATGTAAGCAACACAGTCACAAGGTGATACGCGTCACGCTTGCCCATAACTGATTTCCTACCAATGAATAAACATGCACATGCAGGACAAAACAAAACTACATTTAATTACAAAAAATTAACAAATAAAGCGCCCACGCCTCTTAAATAAAATGCCGTTCTTTTCTAGTATTTACTCGAATTGAATCTGTACACTAATTATTGCAAAATTATAATACTAAAATGTTATTTAAATACTATCCCTACCTACTGATTATCCCTTTGAAATAAAGTTAATTTTTTATAGGACCTTATCCCTATCTAAGACAAGCAGCACTCGTATAAAATACTTTGAATATTAGTAATTCTGACAGCACATAACGTCTTATCGTCTGATGGACACGCCTGAAATTCTGTGAGATTAAGATGGCTGGCCCAACGCCCAGCATTTCTTGGCACCTCGTATCATTACTTAGCAGAACAATCCATAAAAACCTTTAGCCTAAATACATTCTGTACATTTGGAATAACAGATTTATCAGGATGCAAATAGATCTGTTTGATAATTAAAAATTTTTAAAACTTTAAAAACTCAGCAACAAGTGGTATAGTATCAAAATATAAGCGTACTAAGCCAATCTTGTTCATGTTCAGTCTGATGTGATAATGATGATGATGATTGTCAATAAAATCTATAGTCCCCAGATCTTAGAGAGATCTTGCCCAATCCGATCGATCAGGATCCACCGCTCGGTGGCCCACGCAGGGCACGCCTCGAGCGTGTGCTGTGTAGTGTCCTGGTCGCTATCACAATGGTGGCATTGTGCCGTGGCCTCGCGTCCTATCCTGTGCAGGTACGTACCGAAACAACTGTGCCCGGTAAACACCTGCGTCAGGTGGTAGGTGACGCGCTCGCTCCTTCTGAGCCAGGCTCCAAAGAGCGACTGGACGGCCTCCACGACGCGCTTGGTCGCAAACTGCATCCGCAGGCAGTGACGCCACTTTCCAAGTGCACGCTGCCAAGCTAGCTGGCTCAGCGCCTTCGCCGCTCTGGCGGTGGGAGCGTGTCGGATCGTAGATCCACGCATCCATCTCCAGCAGGATGTCGAAAGGTGGAAAACGCGCCAGGCGCGCAGTGCGATCCGGATAGCCACTCTGCACTGCAAACCGTGAATTTTGGTTCTGCAGCGCTGGGCACCTGCCAGTAGAGCTGACCATACAGGCACCCGTAGAGTGCCATGTACCGCACCACCTGTAGAGACGACGAACTTCTTCAAATGGTACCCCGAGATTGGGCAGCAGCGGGTGTAGTGCACCCACTACCCTCTAGACTCGGGAGACGAGGCGCTGGAAGTGCTCTTCAAAGCCCCAACGACTGCCCAGGGTTCAATTAATGTGACCTAATTGTAAAACTAACATGTTTTAACAAATAAATTTTATCTTTATCATCAAACAGTTTGGGTACAAAAAAGAGTCTGAATTAAATGCATTTTATTTTCATATTTATAAGAGAGATTGTGACTGTTTTCCTATCTCAAGGATTGAGAAAGAAAAAAATATCAACGTCGTAGATGGAAATTGTGGATATTTAAGTTTGGTTCTGATAATAAAGATTGGCACAAACCAGCAATCGTACTTAGAAGAAATTGACTGCTGCGGCTTTTTGGGCAATGGACTGGAAATCTTTTGCTGTTTAACGAACTAAATAGGTACCGATTATAATTTTATTTTCTATTTAAGTAGTGGTGTAGTAAGTACCAGCTCATCTCATCCCGTGGGTGTAGGTGTAAGGTGGGCAGCGGTGTCCTTCGAGTACATTTATAACACAATTGCGATCACCAACCCATCTGCCAAGCGTGGTGATTATGGCAAAACCTCCAATGAGCACACAACACAAACCTATGGGTTCCATACCCAACCCGATCGTTGTGACAATTTTTGGGGAGGCTTCTGTCCAGCAGTGGACGTTTTTCGGCTGAAATGATGAGTAATCTACACAGAATTTAAGTGAGTTTATCAAAAAGAAATTATAACGCTGGCCCACACTAGGATATCTCCATTTTCGTGGGTACTTGGGTAGATACATTTTACAAACATACATAAACCTTACATGGATAAACACCCAGACACGAAACAACTACCCGTAGATCACACAAATATTTGTTCCGTGCGAGGATCGAACCCGCGACACGTCGCGCAGTAAGCTTATCGCTTAGCCACTGCGCCAACCATACCGTCGTTTATAAATCAGGGTGAGCATAAACTTGTACAAGGGCCTTAACAAAAAGAGCGTCATAACAATTTAAATTAAAATAAAACGAAATGTCACGGACGCCTGGCAGACGTCAAAATCTTTTTTTTAATGGTGCGCAGTACTTGTTGTGTCAATTTTACTGTATCTGATTCTATGTACTGTATACTGTTACTCACAAAAGTAAAGCAGTGAGCGAATTACTATTAAGGAAACGACGCCGATATACTGATACCCACTCCGCCTCACCGACGTCGCGGAGGCGTATCGCCGCGTCACCTTCCCGTTCAAGTTAGCACTTCTCCCTCCCATCTCTTGCTCGCGCCGGCCCGTGCCGAGCCTGTAGCTTTAAATGTCCCTTAATCGTTTTAAATAATACCGATCCAGCTGTCCCCAAAACAATAGCTTGCTATCCCCCCCCCAGCAACACCCTAAGCCCAGGTCCGAGTCGCGTAGGTGGCGCTCTTAGCGAAAGTTGCTTAGTTTTTAATTATATTTTTAAGCCTGGCTGGAGGTCTCTTTTGGCTTCGCCAGAAATGACCGGTTAAGCAACCACATTTCCCAGAAATGTATGCGAGAAGCCCAACAAAAAAAAACAAACGGATACCCACTAATAAAGTTGCGAGCGTGCAGCGCCGGAGTTGAGACACAGAGACTCATCGAGTCAGGAGGATGGCCGAATGGCATGTCGCGATGTGCCATATGGCCTGCAGTTCATATAAACTGCCTTATATGCGCAACACTAGTTGCGTGCTCTCGAAAAAGCTAAATGTTACACATTAAAAATAAATTATAATTCATACTTAAGACTGAATCTGGTTTTAACGCTTCCTTTAACTCTGCAACATGAAATTCTGCACCTTCCTAAAACGTAAAGATAGAAAATACGTTCAAAATGCTATAAATTTTATAAGTCTGTCTTCACGGATGTTATTCTCTCCAAGGAAGTACCCAGCGATGGTTTCAACACAAATGTCTAAAATGTAAAAAAATAGTTTAGCTATCAACCGAGTGATCACACGAGGACCTGGATCACCCCTTAGGTGCCGTAGATGACCGTTAATTCCCAAAGTTACCAAATGTTATTACTATTACCTGTGTATCGTCAGATCTTCGTATTCTGAAGGTTTGGTGTTAGACATGAAATGTGTTACACCATGAAGTCACAGGTTCCTGCAAATAAAAATGTTACTGTTAGGTTTATAATATTAAGCATTCGTACAATAATGGACATGTTACGCCTTTATCCTCAGAAGAGCTGGTCAGAATGCTTTGAAAGCCTCTTTGTCCAAATTGTATGCCGATAAAAATTTTTTTAAATAAAATCTGATCTTTGATAGATAGCTGTCAAATTTCTACATAGGATTTTTTATAAATTCATAGGAAAAAAACAATTGAACCGTACGACGTTGCCCACATATTTTATAGATTTTTCTCATTTTTGAGAAATATTTTATAAATATGTAAAGATTGATTAATCTGAACACCGTACAACGTTGCCTTATATGTGACATTGGCAAAATTGTGGAAGATACTCTACAGAAGCCATAATCTAAGAGAAGGAGAAGAAGAATTCATTGTATCTTGTACGACTGGTTGAGTCACTTGTGTTCATGTTCACTAATAATAATCAATGAAATAGTTAATAAAAGTCAACAGGATGTGCTGAACTTCTACAGTAAGTTCTACAGTGGTTTCCCGAATTTGGCCATAATATAAAAGGATAAAATGATTTTGAAATGATTTATGACAGTAGTAAAATTGTATTTTTAATTAATATTATAATTCGCTGTTGACCCCGTATGTTTGTTGCTGTTTTAAATCACCATAATCGTCTTCAGTCCAAAAAAGTCTTCCTCATAGGTTTCCACAATTGTGGTTGTACATAGTTGTCCACATTTTAGGGGAATTGCTCAGTATTCACGCAGGTGGATTAGAAAGCTCAGTTTGGCTATCTTTTCAGAAAGGAGGCTGCTGCCTATCCCTCTAGCTTAGAGTCCCTTAGTCACCTTTTACGACATTCACGAGAAGATATAGAGTGGTGCTATATTCTTAATCTGGACTTTATGATTTCTAGACTCCTAATGAAATCCTAGTAACTACACTACTGTCATCCACTCACAGCTTTCAGATCCCATGTCATTTCTATTGGTATTAATTAAGTACAATTCCAAACTGCTACTAAGAAATACCACACAGAAAAATTTTATCACACTTGCTGGACTGATCTCTAATTTATCTTCATTCTAAACATAGTATGCATTTTCGGCAGCTTTGCTTAATATCAACAGGCTATTGAGGTGGTTTCGTCCTAATATTATAAATGTGAAAGATTGCGAATATGTTTCAATGTTTGTTACTCAATCACGTTTAATGGCCGAACGGATGAGGATGAAAATTGAGACACAGATAGACCATAAGCCGGATTTTCAGAAAAACCCCTTGAAATTAAACAGTTCCCGAGGGATCCTACCAATATTATAAATGTGAAAGTCTGGAAAGATATTTGGAAGTTTGTTACTCAGTCTTCTGGGAACGTTACCAGTTGACAGCAATGAGGAGAACTTTGATGCCTTAATGCGCTCCCATTCTCATAGTTTTATTTGTATATACGAGGCTTGCCTTTTAAGTTGTGTCGTTTGAAGAAGAAAAAACACAATTAGAACCTTATAGTACTTTTTATTGTTTTTCAAAGTATTCACCACGTAGCTTAATACACCTTTCCATTCGCTCAAACCAGTTATTATAACATTTATTCCACTCTAAAGTAGGGATGTTCAAAATCGCTGACTTGAAAGCGTCGACTGTTTCTTCACCGGACTGGAACCTTTGACCACGAAGACTTTTCTTAATTTTAGGAAATGTAAAGAAATCGTTAGGGCTTAGGTCCGGACTGTATGGAGGATGGTCAAGAATTTCTACTTTTTTCCTGCTTCAAATACTCAATCGTTTGACGAGCGCTGTGTGAGCTTGCGTTGTCGTGGTGCAGGATGATGCGTCGCTTTGAGTTAGATTTTCGAAGTCCGGTGATAACTTGTGGTATACCACTCTGCGTTAACCGTTCTACGATCTTCAAGTGCCATAGTCGCAACATAGCCGGTTTTTCCAACGAACGTGGCCACCATCTTCTTTGAAGTGCTTCGAGAACGAACAACTTTAGTCGATTTTGGCTCGTCTTGAATGACCCAGATTTTAGATTGTGTTTGAAATCAGGATCATAGGCATAGATCCAAGATTGGACCACTGATGAGTTCGTAGACGTGATTTGACTCTCCTCGGTTGACCTTTGCAGAGTTTTCTTACACCATCTGATGTGGGCCGCCTTGTGATCGTCGGAAAACAGATGCAGTATCCAACGGCAAACTAGCTTTCTCACACCAAGCGCTTAATGCAAGATCTTCTGAATGGTTGTCCCTAAGATGCCTAATAGAGCCTTTATCTCTCGATACGTCACATGACGGTCTTCGAGAATTAGCTGTCTCACAGCAATGATATTTTCTTCAGTGAAGGCGGATTTTGGGCGGCCTTCGCGAGATTTGTCACTAACACTAGTATGTCCACGCTGGAATTCTAAATACTGACGTTCGACAGTCCGCAGACATGGGGCTTCATCACTGAACACAGATGTTAGCTCTTCAAAACACTGAAGCCGTGTCAGGCCTCTTCTAAGGTTGTAGAAAATTATTGCACGAACATTTTCCTTAGAAAGATTCATTTTCGTACGTAACCTAACAGATTCCAATCGACGCTATGACTAAACAATAGCATTTATCCTAATAGGTACTTTCAACTGTTTTGAGATTCAAAATTTAAACACATTCGAATATAGAACAGTTCCAGATTCAAAATTGCCGGGAAATCTGGACTACATTACTGTCATCACAGAACTTAAAAGGCATGCCTAGTATTTTGTGTTAGTTTAGTTATATAGTAGTATAGAATGTATATTTTTAGTCATAATTGTGTATTTCTGAATAAAAACTCAACCAAAACTCAAAAATAAAAATTACTACCTATGAAATGGCAAAACTGCATAGATGGCAACGGGTATATAATGCTGAAATTGTTGAACGAATTTGGATGAAACTGAGCACACAGATAGACCATAACCCGATATAAAATATAAGCTTATAAAAGCAGTTACCGAGGGATGTACATTTTTCTGTGATATAAGTCGAACTATACACGGGCAAAGCCGCGGACAATTTCTAGTCCTGAATAAACAGGAAAAAATGATTTTGTGACGAATTTACAGGAAAACAGCTTATCTAAAAACGCGACTGGTAATGTTAAGTACCATTTCAAATAGATATCTTATCTATATTTTACCATTTGAGCGTAATGGAGCCGCAAATATTCGCACATACAATAATAAGTAAGAAGTAAAACCTACAATATATAATTATCTGTAACCCACTCGCTTCGATGGGGGTAAATTAAAATTGTTTTTGTTACATTCAATTCAAGTAACATGTATCCTATTCAATGGCATAATACACTTCTATCCCAAATTTAATTCATACAGTAACATTTTGACGGGTGAAAAGTAAATAGAATTACATACAAAACAGCTGCTTTTCAGGAGAGCGCATAATAGAAAAAACGGTCCCATTTTGTTAATTTTAAATCAAGTACGTTGAAATTTTCATCACGACTTTGTTATTTAATAAGGCATCCACATGTATACATTATTATTCTAATTATATTTATTTTAAGAGATATTGCAATTGTCCACATTTACGTTGTTCTTTAAAATATGACAACTGTTTAAACTATAGCCTGACAAATACCGCTGTACTGTACCTTAGGTATGCGCGGGAAGGTGGATAGTGGGCAGGAATAAGACAAAATGACAATACGGAGTGGCTACTCGGCTCCCCCGCCTTGTTGCTTGGATATCTAAGATACAGCGGTATTGGTCAGGCTATATACCAGTTGGTCGTTTCTACATCGGAATTCAAAAATTTGGATTGAATGAAGTATAAGACATACTTCTATCTATCTTCTATATATATTTCTATATTTATACGTCTGCATGATGTTTCTTAAATTTCAATTAATACATAAATGCACTATTTACTATGATTAAAATTAGTTCTTGACTATAATTAATCCTAAATATACCAAGTCCAAAACTTAATTGTGCAGATGTCTTGTTCTAAGACTTAACGGCTGTGCAAGGTACATGATTTAGAAGACATCTGACTGATGACGCAGTACGACGGACCACGCGTTAGTTACTACGATAGTAATTCTTAAACTTTCTCGAATTGCATACTTGATTTTAAGATAGTATCGGGTCTAGTCGCACACAATAATTTGACCTACCTCGACGTTTCGATCAAGTTGCATTGACCGTGGTCACGAGTAGACTGAGTCAACTAGTCTACTAGACTAGTCAAAATATTATTTTGATATTAACAAGTGCGCGAATAGACCTGATACTATGTTAAAATCAAGTCAGTGCAATATTCGGAAAATCACAAAATTGCAGTTAATTTATTTACTTTGCACCTGTCGATTTATAATAAATAATACTGCTAGCTGTAACACCAAAGGCTTTCTGCCGTTTTTGAGTTACACGGGTTGCTAGACTTTCGGGGTTCCAAAATGCCTGACCAAAACGTCGTCTTTGTGGCCACAATGTTCTACCGTAAGTTACCAAGCAATCTTTCATTTATATCGTAATTTACGTATAACCCCGATTTGATAATACAGCGCGTGTCCTTCGAAGCAGTAGCTAATTACGCCTACGACGTCATGAAATCACTGAAGTATGACGTCAGATAGCGTGAAGCAGTAATCGGAAGCACATAATACAGTAGTCAGAAGGTCAACTTTAACCGCAAAACACACACAAACGTAAACGAAACCTAAATAATTACATTCTAAATTCAATTTTATTCAAAGTATTTAGAATGAGATACTAACACATATGTATATCATAAAAAGAACGCATAATATTTCGTTGCATACAACTCTAAGAAAAAAAAAGAAAAATTCACAGGGCCATGGTCTTTTTTCATGATAATTTTTTTCCGTGTAGTGTCCGGATTAATATAACACCACTCCATCTCCTCCTTTGGATAACGTAAAAGGCAACTAAGGGACTTTAAGCCAGAGGGATGGGCAGCAGCGTCCTTTTTGTGTGACAGTAGCCGCTCATCAACTCGCCTGCTAAGCTTGGTGAGTACTGATAAATTCATTTATTTATTTAAAAATAAATAAAGTCCTCCCAAAATGCCACAAAATCTATGAGGGAGGCCTTTTTTCAGCAGTGTACGTTCTTTGGTTGATATGACGATGCTTAAGATATGTTTTTGTGTTCCTATAAAAGACGTTAGACATTCAAATAAAAAAACCAATGCGTCTATACAATACAAACAATACTATATTTATAGATAACTATGGATTATATTAATTCATATAATGACATTTCATTATTCTATATGACATTATGTTATTTATTTTTAATGTTATTTTTATGTTCATGATATGCATTTAGATTTGATACTGTAATAGTGCGAGTACCATGTGGGCTATTCAATTATTTTGTTTTATTGACGTGATATTTGTCTGGCAGTTTAGGTATGTCATGCTCACTCAAGTGTCCTGCTTATGGTGGCGTTGTGTGTCGGGTCGCTAAGTTTCCCTACAATATGGTTGAGCTGAGCTACGCTGATGCATGCGTCATGCTCGTGAACGAGTGCCGTCTGTTGGGATTGGTCATCTTAATGCTGTCATGACAATTGAATCAAAAATTCTGGTGAATATTAAAATCAAGCTTGTTTAGTGTAGACTTTTTAAGAAGTTTAGACTCTTTCTTCCTGCATTGTCCTCACATTACCATAATTTCGAGAACATTGTACCAATATGATTTAAAAAGAGTAACCATGGAGTTTCTTGCCCGTTCTTCTCCATAGGAAATCTACACCTTGGAACGACAGTCTGCAACTAAAGTCTTGACTATTCATAAGTGCCTATAAATGGTTTTACATGAATAAAAATATTTTTATCTTTATCTTATCTTATGAACCAGCAATTTGTATACGTTATATGTTATAGGTACGTCGGTGTAGCCTTGTCGCAAAATCGCAGCTTCATGAGCTACAGCCCTTTTTTGCAAAGACGTGGCGCACATGGTCCCGTAATATAGATAAACACCAGTGAACATATTACATAATGCTTTTCATTTTTAATAACTTGTAATTTTGTTCATTTTGTCCTAGCTGGGTAGTACATGTGCACGGTACACTCGCATGCTTGCATGTTTTGCGTTCTACCGCCGCACTGCGCTTTGATATATATCAAATAGCTAGGACAAACCTGTACCCCCCTGCCGTCACTACATGGTGGGGGGCCCCGAGGGTCGCGCGCGCGCAGATTGGGGAGTCTGCGTGCTCACACTGAGCGACCCCCGGGAAGACGGTGGCGCGCACGCGGTCACGTGCCGCCGTGTGCGCAGTACAGCGCAAAGCGAGGCTTGGGGGGATACTTTACAATCCTCCCCGAGAGGTGCCTGGGGGGGCGACCTTTTTACAGTCGCCTTCCCTCCGCTAGAGGGGGTGACCGCTTTACAGTCATCCCTTCCGTGATGTGCCTAAAGGCGTGGTACCAATGGGCGGCTCTAGTGTGATCTTACGAGGACCTGGAGCCCCCCTTCGGTGCCGAAGATGACCGCTCCAGTGGTTTTAGCCGGTAGGAGTCCGGCATACCCCTTCACCCTTCCCCGGGGCGAAGGAAGTTCCATGTAGAATTTCCACTGGACATCAATAAAAAAAAAAAGGACAAACCTGTACGGCCAATTAGTCTTTTGTATTTTTTTATTTAATTATGTAATTTTTACTTTTACATTTTATACATTGTGCATATTTTGTGCGTCCTTGTTTGTGTAAAATTAATTTTGGTTCATTCTTTTCTTTCTTTCTATGTGAAAGTTTGTAATTACGTTGTTATGAGTGGACATTCTGTATCTTCGTTACTCAATGATCAGAAGGCACATTGACGCCGTCTTTATGGTGATATCAGGGTGATAATAACAGCACTGATTTAGGGCTGGGCTGATAAGAAATGCTTGTATTTTGGAGTAGATTAAGTGAGTGAAGAAGCAGTGATAGCCTAGTGGTTGAACGGTTGCGTTCCATACAGGCGGGTTTGAGTTCGATCCCGGCCCGCACCTCTTGCGTTTCGGATTCATGTGCGGATCAGAATTTGATTGTCACTTGCGTTAACGGTGACGGAAAAACATTGTGAGGAAATATGCACTGCTGAGAGGGTTTTAAAATGTTCTCAATGGTGTGTGTAATCTGCCAACCCGCAATAGGCCAGCCTGGTGGACTAAATCGTAACCTTTCTCATCATTACAGATGCCCAGTAATGGGACAGTACACTCCTAATGGGTTTAAAGAATCGGTTGTTTCTGATTAAGTCAATCGGAAATATTTCAGTCAGAAGGTTCCATCATCAGCTAGGCAGGCAGTAGTCTGTTACTAAATATGGGCTTCTTAAAATACCTCTATAGTAAACTTCCTTCTGTAGTAATATGCCTCCATTTATTAATTTACATATATGGTTAATGGCCAACCTTGCGTCAGAGTTGTTTAAGCAACCTAAAACTTGGCTTACCGAACTGCCGCCTAATGACAACAACCGGGATCAACGATTTTACGTGACCTTCGAAACACGGAGACCCATCAATAGACTGACAGCATCATGATTTGCTTAACCTCTCCGAGCGTTTACCAGTCAATGAGTAAAACTGGCTGTGATGAATATTCCTTTAATTACACCACAATGCGAGAGTCGAACTCGTCGGGAGTTTTACTTTACACAGAAGACGAATGACTCCGCTGGGTTATAGCACCAAATAAGTTATCAATACAGATATAATGATCGCAAATCAAATTATGATAGCTGTTAACGGAAAATAATATATATTTTAATTTTAAATTCCACTAATACGTGAACAAATCTGCCGTCGCTATATGGTGGGGGGCCTCGGGAGAGTCTGCATGCTTATACCAAGCGACACCCGGGAAGACGGTGGCGCGCACGTAGACACGTGCCGCCGTGTGCGCAGCACAGCGCACAGTAAGGCTTGGAGGGATTATTTACAATCCTCCCTGAGCAAAGCCTGGGGGGCGACCTTTTTACAGTCATCTTCCCTATGCTAGAGGGGTTGACCACTTTAGAGTCATCCCCTCGATGTGCCAAATGGCGTGGCATCAATGGGATCTATGATATTACGAGGACTTGGAGCCCCTCTTCGGTGCCGAAGATGACCGCTCCAGTGGCTTTAGCCGATAGTAGCCCTGCCCATGCCCTTCATCCTTCCCCGGGGCGGAGGAAGTTCATGTAGAATTTCCACTCGAGACCAAAACAATAGCAAAAAAGATATCCTTTTACCCAGGTACATAGGAGTAGGTACAAGTACGTAGTAGCTAGGTCAAAGTTTAGATTTTCTTATTGTTGTACAATCATTTAGTTCTCTCAAGAATAACGGTTTTTAGTACGTAGGCGTGATATTACTAGTTACGAAGATAATTGTATAGCTCGTATCCATAAATGATTTATGAGTACCTATCATTGTGGGTGTACCTACCCTTTGCAGTAGGCTTTGACTTGTAATTAACTATTACTAGATAACGGCTTAGTGTACACGTGTGCTGTCAAACATACAACAGAATGATTTACTATTAATAATATCATCTATTTCTACTAATCTATATCTATATCAATATAATAAAACGGAAGTGTCAGTCTGTGATTTGAAAATGAATACTAAAATTAAGTGAAAACTGCTATTTATGCGATGCGTAATCATAAATAATCGTTGTTATATTTTTTGTCTGCCTGTCTAAATGTTCGTCACGACTAGGCTCCGAAAATGGCTCTATAAATGGCTTTTTTCTATCTTTATCTTTGTCATAGTTTATTAGTTTTTCATATTCTAAATAATTAATGATTTATTTATTTCTGATAGTTTAATTCATTGTGTTGTTGAATTATATTTTTTTGAACCAAGAGTGTTTACTGTCCCACTGCCGGGCACGGGCCTTTTTCATTCAACCACGCGGGTTGAGTGCGGCTTGGCAGGTTTCCTCACGACGTTTTCCTTCACCGTTAACGCAAGTGATAATCACATTTTTATTGGCACATGAATCCAAACGTCAGAGGTGCGGGCTGGGATCGAACTCAGACCTTCCTGTGAAAAAGGCAAGCGTTGAACCACTAGGCTATCACTGCACTACGAGGACCTGGAGCCTCCCCTTCGGTGCCGAAGATGACCGCTCCATTGGTTTTAGCCGGTAGGAGTCCGGCATACCCCTTCGCCCTTCCCCGGGGTGAAGGAAGTTCCATGTAGAATTTCAACTGGACAACAATAAAAAAAATAAAAATAAAGGCTATCACTGCATAATGCGGTGGGTAACTGCTAGTCTATAATATAATCCATCAATCCATCATCATCATATCAGCACTCGTGCACCCACAGTTCGGTGCAGGCTTTCTTTTTTAATACGCCATACTTCCCTATCCCGTGCGGTCCTCATCCATTGTTTTCTCACTACTGAATTTACGGAAACAAACTCAAAGGTTTCTGTTTTGAAGTCCAGACATACTTTATGGTACAATATTAGGTGGTAGAGGCAATATCTAGAATGTCTGCATATATGTATAAACTGGCTTACATACTATTTCCATTCTAAAAATTGAAACCTAAAACAATGTAAATAATAATTAATTAAATGTCATTCCGTGTGGTGTCCGATTAAGAATATAGAACTAATCCATCTCTCCCCGTGGATGTCATAAAAGGCGACTAAGGGAATCTAAGCCAGAGGTATGGGCAGCAGCGTCCCTTCTGAGAAACGGTAATCATACTGCGCTCACCAACCCGCCTGCCAAGCGTGGTGAGTATTGGCAAAAACCCCCCAAAATTATGACACAGTTGTGAAAATATATGGGGGAGGCCTTTGTTCAGCAGTAGACGTATAAATGGCCGATATTATCAATTGAAATGTCATAAAAAATAAAATTGTTCATTAAAATGTCATTCTAGGTTCACAGTTTAGTAAAAAGAGCGATACAATTATTTCAGGTGTATTTAAATTTAAACATCACTGTGTTCCGATTTGCACTGTAGCTAGTGAAATGACTGGGCATAAGAGACTAAATAACTAATGTCTCGAGGTGACGAGCGCAGTGTGGTGCCGAAATGACTAGTTCCGGGTAGCATTACAATTGTTATGGGCTTCATTCGGCTGATGGTAAGCGTTCTTTTTTTTTTATTGGTGTCCAGTGGAAATTCTTCATGAACTTCTTTCGCCCCGGGGAAGGGCGAAGGGGTATGCCGGACTCCTACCGGCTAAAACCAGTGGGGCGGTCATCTTCGGCACCTAAGGGAGGCTCCAGGTCGTCGTATGATCACACTGGAGCCGCCCACTGGTGCCACGCCTATAGGCACATCTCGGAGAGGGTGACTGTAAAGCGGTCACCCCCGATGGTAAGTGTCTTGCTTACCATCAGCCGAATGAATCTCTCGTTTCGTCTCAAGGTTATAAAATAATAATAATGTGGGTGACTTGTATCACTTTCGCCTTGTTTATCTCGTCACTCATTAATTAATGTGCCAGTGCTAAGCTTTAGGGTAAACTACTTTTTGAATTTTTAAAAATATAAAGTTGTTTGTGACACAGTTTCAGTGTGACAATATTATAAATATATACCAAAGTTCCCGTAGTACTTATTTTTACACAACTGAACTGCTATCCACTCAAATATAGTACCTAATAATAATCTTTATTTTGGGCTAAATACAGGGTGCAAATAGTGTTAATATGAACAACACCTAGACCCGGGACAAGAATGAAGGCTATACAAGTATTTGCCATAATTGTTCCATGGGGATTGGAACTCGTGACCATTAACGTGGAAAGACGTTGCTGCCCGTATTTAAGATGTAATTATTATCCTTCCATCTAAAGATAATCATCATTTCGGCTGAATGAAATCCACTGCTGGACACAGGCCTCCCGCAAAGATCACAATGACCGATACGGGTGTATTGTGGGCTCATTGGGGGGTATTGTCATAATCGCCACGCTTGGCAAACGGATTGGCGATCGCAGTTGAGTTGTTAATGTACTCGAAGGACGCTGCTGCCCATCCTCCGGCTAATCCCTTAGTTCACTTTTACGACACCCACGGGAGGAGATGGAGTGCCACGTATTCTGAGCCGGCACCACGCGGCAACTAAAGATAATAAAACCCAAATATTTATTTCGTCTTCTAAACTTTCATAGCAAAGAAAGGAGGAAAATTATACTGAGGTAAACACAAGGCCACTATAGTTCGTGGTCTTATTTCAAATCCCGAACCAATAAAGAAGTGCTTGGGACATATAAAAACGTTTAAGCATTGTTTTAGATTCCTTCTATCCTCTTTAGCTTTGAGCTTAAATGAACACAATCTTTAGATACTTAGACTTGTTTAGAATACGTCAAGTGCTGTCGTAACTTTTAAATAAGATACTACGAATGTCAACTCGCTAAGAACAAACTACTAAATCAATGAGAGGCCTGTCTGCAAAAACACCGAAATCCTATTTCTCTTGGGTAATTTAATATATCCCTTGATCGAGTTAGGCGTCGCTTTTTGGCGCCCTCTGTTTTCCCTCCCTCGTGTAAAAAACGGGCCAAGCACGTGTCGGCCCACGCTTAAAATATAGGCTGTCAATATTGGAAGCTCTAGTACTAGTTATTCTAAAATCTTATATAAAATCATATACGAAACTATAAATTTTATATAGAGCCATCAGATCGATTACTTGGTACACTACTGGCCGAATACTGAGTACCGAATATTAAGTCTCGCTTTAACTATTCGACAAAACCTGGTTTCGGTAGGAAACCGGGTGGCTTACATAGTTAAAGCTGGACTTGCGCTGCGGCGTTTCAGTATTCGGCCGTATGTCTCTTAAAATTATAATAAGAGATCTTCAAAAATAATCGAAAGTTGTTGTTGTTGTTGTGTACATAATTTAAGAGTCAATAACGATTTTTAAAGCACAGCTGATATGGACTGCTCTATTTTCTTTAAAAGACAGACAGACAAATAGACTCGAATTATAGTATGTTCTTCATAATTCCTTTCGCTAACGGCCGAATACTCAAACGCCATTTAACGTTAAGGCCCACTTAAACAATTTGAGCCGGCCTGTTTTGTACCAAAAACCGGTTTCTCGAATAGTTAAAGCTCAACTTTACTGGGGACTTAACGTTAAATGGCGTTTGAGTATTTGGCCGTAAGGAATCCAAAAACTTTTCATAGGTGGCAGGCTTGAGTGGGAATATTTAAAAAAGCTTTTAGATAGCCTTGGGGATTAGATAATAGTGATGTTTGAGCTTACGTATATTCTAAATTTATGTACTATATCGGCTAAGATGTTTCTTTTTCACTTTTTGTATTCTGCGGTAATACTCAGATTACAGTGATCTCAATACTAAGAATGGTATTAAGGTACATGTTTGATGTTAGAAATATTTCAGTAATTTGCTTCAACCAATAAATTCAAATGATTGAAAATTTATTTATAAATCTTTGATGCTCAGGGTACTTTGTGTTTTTATCTAGACGAAAATATGCTAAGTAACCAGATTGTGTTGAAATACTATTCATGATATGAATCAGTTAGCAATGTTTTAGTAGTTACATAGTTAGGAGCAATAAAAAAAAGAGGGATCCATTGTGTTTTCGTAATATACATAGATCATTTTGTTAAAGCTGCCACGAACGTACGAGTAAGCCTCAATTAGCTCAGATTAGAGCACTATAGTTTAGATATATACCTATTCCTTTTTTTAAATAATGTATTTGTAGGGTAAACGACAGAATTGAAGTAAAAGTGATGAAAACTACTCTACTGAAGACGAAACAATGAAAACACTATTGGAATAGTTCTAATACCACCACCATTTCAATATATAGAAGCGTGAACGTGTCATTCCAATCGATCGATTTCCTACACACTACGCAGCGATAGTTATAGTTAATGCAAAATTCCGATATTGAGCACTCACCCGTTGCTATTTGATATATTGTGTCCACGCGCCTGCCACCATTATCATAGCAGCTTTGTTGCTCAGTGTGTTAGATAGCTAAACAACTTAATTATTTTCCATATATTATTTTTATACAGCCACCCACTTGTTTTGTCATATTTGATTTATACGATCACCTTACCTTTTTTTTACAAATGTACGCCCTTCTATTACGCATCACATATCAGAAAGTTTCATTGTTAATGTACAAAATTAAAGAAATTACCAAGCAACTGAGGTTTTGTTATTTTAAAACTTCCATTTGTCCAATACGAGACAAAAGTGGCGACCGTGACAGGACTAATCTGCAAGATTTGATTCTAATACGAAGACAAAGATTCTCCATCAAAACGCGAACAATACAAATGTCAACTAGAGGTCAGAAGACGTAAGAAGGATTAAAGACGACTAAGCCAGCTGGGTCGGTCAGCAGTATACGCGCCGGGCTCAGCCTTAGCATCGACATCAGGATCCAGTGTCAGTCTATTTATTTGAAAATATAGCCAAACCTAGAACAAGAAGTATTTGGACTCCAGCAGCCACCGGCAAGGACTATTTAATCCGAGAGCAGCATCACGCCTTTCAGATAAGTGCCCTTCCTTTGACCTATTTCTCCTAACCTATCATCCTACTTGTTTAGGTCACTGTTTGGTGTACTTCACTACTTTGTCTATATTTTAGAAACATTTCATAGATATAATTCTCTAGCAATAGAAAATAATTATGATAGTTATGATCATATTATTTACAGTTAGTACGTAGTAGTAGTTACGTCACATTTTCAATTCAATTCATTTTAATTCCCATATACCGAAAAAACATATATAAATTTGAGTGGTGGAACGAAGGACATTACTATCACGCTATATCCATACCTGTTAGGATAAACAGAGGCCCCTAATAATAAAGTCATCTACAGGCTACAGCTCATATTTTTATCATTATTGTAATTGTATATAAATCTGTTTGGGCCGAATATTCCAGGGCTGTTCAACTATACAAGCTACAAAGCAGTGCTACAACAGGCGGTATCACGCACCCCGTGTCCCGTGCTTCTGCTGCGAGCCTGTGCTCGTGTTCAGGCGCCAGGTGGCGCCAGGTGCCGCCGAAGTGGGACTATCAGATAAGACGATTACAATAATTATTTATTTTGTTCCTTCATTCTGCATTAGTACGTTATATACACAAAATTACCTACATTCAACCTTTTCATTTATCTTGTTGACATTTATTCAAATAATTAAAAACAAAATGTCTACAACTGAAGAAATTCTTTTAAAACAATTAAAGGAATCATTTGCTAAACGTAGTTCCATCAAGGGCCGTTTAACGAAATTTAAAAAATATTTGGATATTGTGTGTTCTTCAAAGTTATCTAAAACGCAATTCAAAGAATTGGAAATCAACGTTGATAAGATTCGAGTTATGTCTACTAAATTTGATGAACTTCAAGAACAAATTGAGGTCATTGATAGTGAAAATATGGACAGTGAGATTGACGAGCGGGATGTAATTGAACAAATGTTTGCTTCTCATCTGGCAATTGCTCAGGAGTTGCTAGATAAATGTAGCCACGCCAGCAATGATTCTGATGTGCATAATACATCTCAGTGTCATCACGATCGGTCACCTCATTGTCATAATGTAGAATTTAAGCTGCCACAAATACAAATTGCAAAATTCGATGGCGCTTATTTCCGCTGGCTTGAGTTCCGCGATACTTATTTGTCGCTTATTCATAACAATGAACGTATCAAGCCTATTCATAAATTTCACTATTTAGCATCATATCTAGAAAGTGATGCAGCGCGAATAATCTCTAATCTTGAAATTTCTGAAAGTAACTACGAAAACGCATGGCAACTTCTATGCGATCGTTACGACAATAAGCGTCAACTTATCAATCATCATCTTAATTCCTTATTCAGTATTGCAACATTAACACGTGAATCTGACAAATCGCTACGGTTTCTAGTTGACCATGTCACCAAAAACTTGCGAGCTTTATCTAGCTTAGGTCAACCAATCGAACACTGGGACACGTTAATTATTCACATGCTTTCATCAAAGCTAGACAATCATACGGTAATGAAGTGGGAGGAATATCGCAACTGCTTACCTGATGTCCCCACTCTAAAGGAATTTAATAAATTTTTAACAGATCGCGCCGATGTATTAGAAACTTTATATCGTAATAAATATGATAAACCTAAAGTAGTACAAACACAACCACGCCATATCGATAATACTTCTCGTGCAACGAAATCTTTCGTATCCACAAGTCAAAACTCGGGCTCAGCCATTACTAGCTACAGATGTATTGTCTGCAAAGGTGATCACAGGATCTACGACTGCCCTGAATTCAAAGCGAAAGGTATTCAAGATCGAAGGGCAGAAGTAAATAAATTGCACTTATGTTCCAATTGCCTAAGATCGGGTCATAGCGTGCGTGATTGCAGACTTGGCCCTTGCCGCGAGTGCAAGCGTAGGCACAACACACTTCTGCACTCACCTGGTAGTAGTAATACCAGTGCAGTCAATAATCTAACTGACGAAATATCAGTCAATAGTTCAGTTAATACAGACAGTGAAGGACCTTATGTTCTCCTATCAACTGCCATGATAAAGATGACAAATCCCTACACTGATAGCCATATTCTAGTGCGTGCTCTATTAGATAGTGGAAGTCAGTCGTCATTTGTTAGTCAATCACTTATGTGCAAGCTTTCATTGCAGCCATGCCCTATAAATACAATAAACATTATTGGTATAGGCAACAACTTAGCACAACATATAAATGAAAGTTGTATTGCTAAACTAAATTCATTGACCGACAATTACAGTGTTGTTCAATCGTTCTACGTGCTTCCGGAATTGACGGGGAATATACCCAAGCGTTCTATACATATAAATAGATTTAAATTACCCAAAGGCATAAAACTAGCTGACCCTAACTTTAACCAGTCTGCAGCTGTAGACGTTTTGATAGGCGCGGATTTATTCTGGGACCTATTAGGCTGTGATCAGCTTTTCTTAGGCCAGAATATGCCTAAACTACGAAGCTCAAGGCTAGGTTGGCTGGTTGCAGGCCCTATTCGTATAAAATATCCAAACAATCCGTCACCTAAGAATATTCAAGGTCATGTGTCAATCATGAGTGACGATAATGATACTATTCATAAACAATTAACAACATTTTGGCAACTTAAACAAGTCCCTGATAAACCATTCTTTAACAATATGGAAAGGGCATGTGAAAGGCACTTGTCACTTAATACTTATCGCCTAGGCTCGGGTAGATTTTGTGTTTGTCTACCCCTAACTGATACACTAGATTGTCTAGGCGATTCATACGCTATAGCGAAGATACGACTGTTTAACTTACAAAAACGCTTTCGTAAATATCGCGAACTGAAGACTCAATATGTAAACTTTATTCAAGAATATTGTGAATTAGGTCATTTGGAGGAATTTCCTACTGTAAAACCATACCCAGCCTATTACCTCTGTCATCACGTTGTATTTAAGCAAAATAGCGAAACTATACGTGTTGTTTCAGATAGACATGCATCATTTACAATTTTCGACCTTTTGGGACTTTTAAGTCCGTGCATCATTCAACCGAAAATGTGGCTACAATCATTGTGGCACTATAAACTAAACTGGGACGACCTCGTCAGTTCAAATATCCAAGAATCTTGGAATATATTCATCAGCAATTTGCATTGTTTATCAAATCTACAAATCCCGAGACTAACTTTATGTGAATCTCCTAATAACATAGAAATTCATACTTTCTGTGACGCATCTCAAGTGGCCTATGGCACTTGCATATACTTGCGGTCATCTAATTCAGCTGGTGAAATAAACGTTAAATTATTATGTGCGAAGTCCAAGGTAGCTCCACTAAAGCCCACGACTATTCCTCGCCTAGAGTTGTGCGCTGCTCTACTAGCTGCCAAATTATGCAAAGCTGTTACAACTTCATTACGACATGAAGTCAACCGCCTAGTTCACTGGTGCGATTCTAGCGTCGTAGTCAGTTGGATTCAAGGTAACTCTAGAAAATTAAAGACATTCGTGGCCAATAGAGTTGTTGAAATTGGTGAACTTACGGACAGTTCTTCGTGGCGCTATGTGCCTACCGATCAAAATCCAGCTGATTTGATCTCAAGAGGCGTAAGCCCTGACCAAATCAGCGATTTTGATTTATGGTGGTTAGGTCCAAATTTCCTCATGCTGACTGAACGTGACTGGCCTAGCTTACCTAAATTAATTAATGAGTCGGACTTACCCGAATTGAAATCTAATTCCGCAGTAATTCAAGAAAACAATAATAGTTTATTACAAATGACCAATTTTTCATTATTTAATAGATTGAGACGCTCATTTGCCTACGTGAAACGATTTATAAATAATATACGTCATCCTAAAAACAGCATTCTTGGAAAATTAACTGTTAACGAGTTAGACTCCGCTTTCATTGACTTATGTCGAATTGCACAGCAGGAATCATTTCCTCACGAATATAATCTTTTAATAAGAAACAAACCTTTGAGCATTAAGTCAACACTTATATCACTCACACCATTTTTAGATGACAATAAGGTGATCAGAGTGGGCGGCAGATTAGATCTTTCTGATTACGATTACAATAAAAAACATCCCATTCTTCTCCATGCCTCTCATCATCTTACTAAAATTTATTTCAAGTATCAGCATTTCTACAACTTCCATGCTGGACCGCAGTTACTACTAGCTTGCGTTAGAGAAACTGTATGGCCGATAAACGGGAGACACTTAGCTCGCCGTACAGTTCATAATTGCGTCATTTGTAGACGTATACAAGGAAAAACAATAACCCCTATAATGGGAAATTTACCTGCACAACGTATCACACCTGACTTTCCCTTTCAAACCGTAGGCGTTGACTTTGCTGGCCCCTTCTATACCATTAATAGGAAAGGTCGAGGTGCACGCGTTATTAAAACCTATCTATGTTTGTTCGTATGTTTTCGTTATAAGTGTGTACATCTGGAAGCCGTTAGCGATTTATCCAAAGATGAATTCATTTTAACATTACGCAGATTTGTCTCTAGGCGAGGCAAGCCAGCGGAAATATTCTGCGACAATGGTCGCAATTTTGTCGCGGCAGCTAAGGAGATCGGAACCTTTTTAAATAAAAACTTAGAGCCTATTAGCGACTATGCAGTCAGTGAAGGTATAAAATTTATATTTTCTCCTACTTATGCTCCACATTTCGGCGGCATCTGGGAAGCGGGCGTTAAATCAGCAAAGTACCACATAAAACGTATAATGGGAAATACTCACTTAACCTTTGAGGAAATATCTACTCTTTTTGCGCAAGTAGAGGCTATACTAAACAGTCGACCTCTATGTCCACTTTCACCCTCCCCTAATGACTACCATGTCCTTACTCCAGGGCACTTTATTATTGGACGTTCTCTTAAATCATTGCCGGGTCCTATGATTGAAGAGCATAATCAAAATAAATCACAACGCTATATACGATTGGAAGAAATTCACCAGCACTTTTGGCAGCGCTGGCAACGGGAATACATCGCTGAGCTGCAGCAACGCTCCAAATGGCGCACAAATGCTGCAATACTTCGTGTCGGAGAATTAGTCCTGCTTCAAGAAGACAATGTTCCTCCACTTAGCTGGCGTTTGGGACGAATCAGCCGCTTATTTAGTGGACCGGACGGCATTTCTCGTGTTGCGGACGTCAAGACGACAAGAGGCTGCTTTCGAAGACCTCTTACGCGTATCTGCCCCTTACCAACCGCCGACGACAATGATTGCTAAGTTGAAAGAAGGAGTCTTTCAACGGGGGGAAGATGTCCACGCGCCTGCCACCATAATCATAGCAGCTTTGTTGCTCAGTGTGTTAGATAGCTAAACAACTTAATTATTTTCCATATATTATTTTTATACAGCCACCCACTTGTTTTGTCATATTTGATTTATACGATCACCTTACCTTTTTTTTACAAATGTACGCCCTTCTATTACGCATCACATATCAGAAAGTTTCATTGTTAATGTACAAAATTAAAGAAATTACCAAGCAACTGAGGTTTTGTTATTTTAAAACTTCCATTTGTCCAATACGAGACATATTGTATAGAGATCTAATTGTGAAAACGGTTGGCTATTTGTATTTATTTGCGATGATTTACGAATTAGCGTTAGCTCATTTAGAAATGACGTTAATCTAATAAAGTAACGTTGATTTGATATCGATACCAAAAATACAAAATTAGTTTGCGAACTTCCCTTGCTTCTATTCTATACTACCCAACCGATACTCATAATTCTACTAGTATATTTTAATGTTGATATTTTGAAAGGTATGTTGGCTTGGATTAATGCTAGTAACTTTCTGTCGGTTTTTCCATTCAAAGTATCATGGCGAACAATGAAAACGTGACTAAAACAACTCCCACTTGTTACTGCTTTATATCAGTATCAGTATAAGTACGTTAAGCTTCCCAAATACTGGCATTTTCATTACGGATTATTGTAGCCATCCAGATAGCAGTTGTGACGTCACCTCGTAGGCAACCAGATTACGTACAGAATAGTTTCACATAAGTGTTTCAATTTACTTTATCATTTTGTTTAGCTACTTGGCCGCCGCTGCCGTTCGTCCACTTGAAGATTTAATGATGAAATACTTGACCTCGGTACATGCATTACAATAGAGACCATAATAATTACGGAGTATTCTATTTTATTGGTAATTTATTAATATTGTGAATATTATTAGAGGAAATGTTATAATGTTCATAAAACACACCTCTTTGTATGACATATTAGAACTGAACGCTGGTTGCGTTGACCAGTGCGTGGTTTAATCACTGCGCACTGCCAACATTGCTGAGTCTGTTTCTTTTACTTTATGTATCTTTTGTATTTTTATTCTTTTTATTATGTGTGTGTGTGTGGTAATGAACTATCTTTATCTTATGTATCTATAAGAGGTCCATCGCATAACACAAGTCTCCTCAGCGAGTCTCTTCGTGCTGGCGCGTTGTGTGACGTTTCTGAAAGCTGTCATAGAAAGACTCATAGCCACACTCGGTCTGTCTAGGAGTGGGTGACTGAATAGTGGTATTTGAGTTGAACGTCTCCGTGCTTTGGAGGGCACGTAAAATCGTAGGTACCGGTTGTTGTATATAGATGACAGTCGTTAAGCCAAGTTGGCAGCCTTTGGGTGGCTTGAACGAATGTGATATAAGGTTAGCCACTAACTACATGAAAAGAAAAAAAAATGTAAGAAAAATCAAAGCACCCCATGAATAAAGGTAACTCCAGTCAACGGTTCTGACAATTCGGTGATGACGGAACTTTCTAAGTTTAATCCATCCTTCTTTCGACTGTGTGGTTTCTGGCCAGGAATAGAACACCCCTTGGATGTGTTAAAACGCGACTAAGAGTTGATATCAAGAAGATGGGCAGCAGTATCTTTCCGTGTGCTAAGACAGATCCACCCGCGTGTCGATTATGGCAATGCCCCCTAGAACAATTAATTGTAGCTGTCATCGGGAGGCCGATGTTTAGCAGTGGATGTTAATGTGCTTTGGGAAAAAATTTGAATCTATAAAAAAGTCTGCACTTACATAGGTACACTTATCATAAAAATATTTACCAAAATTGAGCTATATAAAAAATTGTTATCTCATATTTTACCTTTTTTGATATAATACAAATGTTCGCAAAAGCTCAGTGTTCCATAATATTAATCTGCAAAAACTGCGTTCTATGCGCATCCTTTATAAGAAAATATATATAATATTAAAATATTACTAACACGATATACGCTTTTCTTTCACCCATCTACCATATGTGCCATACAGGGCGCATCTTAAAGCCCTTCTTAAATTTCTATCCCACAAAACAAATTTCTACTCTTATTTTTTAACTTTACATGTAGTCAGATTATAGTATTCACTACCGCCTGAGATAAGGGAATGTCAAACCATTTGTAATTTCAGGTCCGGTAAAAGAGATTTCTTAAAGGAATAAGCTGTGCCTTTGTTGTCTGCTTTCCCATATAATGATATACTAACGATGTCTGAGTTTACACAAAAAAATTAGACACAACTAATTTTTCTTAGGAAAGGCTAGTGTCTGTCTAATTAAGCTATTTTCGACGCAAACCTTATAAATTTGGACAAGTTTTCATTTTGTCAAGTTTTCCGAGTAAACCCAATTTTCTTGAGGGTTGTGAGATTAAATATTCTTTACGTGTATCAACGAAAACATGTTTTTGTGCTCAAAAAGAAACGTAGGAGGCAGGTTTCTTGTAATGCTAAACTAAATGGCGAGGGCCTTATAAAATAAACGGATAAATTCACGTATTTTGAATCAAGACATCCTTGGAGTGGGCTTTGGAATGGAGCAGATTTAACCAAGTCCATTTTAAAATCACAAAGACGCAAGTTACTCTGTCTTTGGAAACGTCGACGTTGACGGCATATCACGTGACATCCAGTTTTGAGGATTGAATAGAAACCTCTTACCGTTTAAGAATACGTGGACTATCGAGTCAAACTGCGCTATCTAGATTTACGATGTTTCTCATTCTCTCTTAATCTGTCAAAGTAAGTATTCTGCTATGGAAATTCGTTCATAGCAGGACCGGTGGAGGGTTACATATTCATCTTTGGTAATCTGTGAGTCTCTGGTTTAAAGCCAAGGGATTTCCTAAACACTTACGCACTTGTAGAAAAACAATCTATGCCTATGTGTTTTATCTGTTTGAGGATGTCACAGTGATATAGAGAGCTCACATAATCCTATATTATGCGATAATATTAATTAAAAACCCTCAAAACCCAATTTTGCTAGCGAAAACTTACAACGGATGTGCGGTCTACTTCGCTTCTTCTTTTTCCTTTCATCTGATTGTGTCCGAGTTTTTCAAGCCGCTCAAAGGCCGATTTGGTTTAACGACTGCCCGCTCATAACAACATCTTTTGCGAGGACGTAATGTAAACAAAATGCACTGGGTACGAGCGCTGGTGGAGGGCGCTGAATGATCTCTGGCCCCCATGAATGGCGGCCCGTGGGTGACGAACTGATGGCAGTCCGTCACCCGAACAGAATCAGGCCCGCGGTAGCGACGTGTGTTCCGCGCATGCCTCTGAAGAAAAGTGCAGCCAGCCAGGTCTTACAGAGACGGGGCCCGTCAAATAGTGACGGACCGATACCTGCCGTGGGTGAGGTGTAAGGCTGACAAAGCGTACGTCTTACCTCCAGCCAGAGTTAAGTAGAAGGAAACCATGGGTTTAAGCTGGTAAGATTCCGGTCTCTTCGCCCTTCCCAAGGCGGAGGAAGACCACAAGGATTTCCCCACGACAAAAAAGGTAACGACAAATTTACGTGCCCACTGAAGTACGGAGATGCCCAGTTCAATTATCACTGTGCGGTCAACCACCTTTAAACTGACCGCGCCAAGCATTGCTTAATCGTTTGCCAATCAGTGAGTGCCACTGGCTATGCTTTTTTTTGTTGGGCTTCTCGCAGAAATTTCCTTAGAAATATTACTGCTCAACCGGACATTACTGGCGAAACCAAAAGAGGCCTCCAGTCAGGCTTAAAATTAATGTTATGCTAAGCAACTAGCGCTAAGGGCACCTCCTGCGGATACGGACCTCGGCTTAGAGCGTTGCAGGGGATAATAAGATATTGTTTTGGGGACAGCTGGATCGGTATTATTTCATTTGTATTATGGGACGTTTAAATCTCCAAGCTCAGCATGGGCTGGGCAGTAAGGGACGGGGGGGGGGGGGAGTAATTAATACCGTTAATAAGTCGTCGTGGCGATGGACCTCCGCGACGTCGGGCCACTGGCTATGAGCGTTTTCGCTATCGCTATCATATACAGACTACGCGTCATTATTAGTTACATATTCAGTGGATAAAATTCTGTACATTATTGTATTCCAAATGTTAAAATTGTGTGCTAAATTGTGTACTACTGTTTTTTTTATTATTATTATTCACCAAGCGCAGCATTAACCAATAACGACAATAACCATTAAACAATAACTTACAGGAGAAGGATATAAGTCCCCGGAAACTTATCAGACTCGGAAACGGCGAAGTTGCTGCTGATACTGTCACCTTGATTGCGATAGCCAACTGCCATTTTGAAATTATTATTGTTTTGCGGCAACGTTAGTACCTATTTAGATCAGTGGATGATAATATAAACATGGGGATAAGGTTAGTAAAGGAGGCAAGAAGAAGGGAAAAACGTATTTTGCTATTCCAGAATTAATTCTGTTCTGTTCCAAATTTCACTTAAATCCGTTACCGCATCATGCAGACAAGCAACAAATAATTTGTGTCGCATTATAGTACCAGAAGAGAGAAAAGCGATGAAAAATCACTAGAAGTTAAATTTATTTATTTCACATCAAAAAAGTTCCAGTCTCCTATTTTCTGGAACTACAAGTTCTACATTATGATGTAAAATTTTCAACACGATAATAGTCTAGATAGCAGACACTAGTTGTAGCCTGGATTCAAAGTAACCCAATCTACGCCTCGATTGTTTCAATTTCTTGGGCAACATTTTATAGCCGATAAAATCTATCTTTATTTCATTGCTCTACCTTGGAAAAGACAAGTACAATTGAATATAGCGATAAGTCCGTACCAAAGAATAGATTTGTAAATATCAAGTGGGTTATGAAGGAAACAACTAAAATTTATCGATAGGCATGCACTTCTGCACATTAAACATAAGTGTGTCTGCGATTACTCATCGGTATGACGGTTCATAAGCTTGTAAAGCACGATGTTTTTAGTTACACTATTTCAGAATCATCCAATTTTTGGTTACACTACTCCACAGTCACTCATTGTAAAAGTCTATCTAGACGATGATCATAATTTTTTATTCGTGATATACAGCTTGAGCTTGGACTGGGTGACTATAACAAAGTGCAGCAAAGTTTACTAGTGGTACCACGGGCTGGTGCTAAAATAAACCCTAACGACTCAAGCAGGCCTTAGACTTTTAGGCCCAATCACCCTTTTTTAATTTTTTTTATAGATCCGGTGTAAATACTTCATGTACTTCCTTCGCCCCGGGAAAGGGCGAAGGGGCATGCCGGACTCCTACCGGCTAAAACCACCGGAGTGATTATCGTTGGCACCGAAGGGAGGCTCAAGGAACTCGAATAATCTCCATCTAGAGCCACCCGTTGGTACCACGCCTTTAGGCACATCTCGGAGGGGATGACTGTAAAGTGGTCATCCCCTCTAGCGGAGAGAAGGTGACTGTAAGGAGGCCACCCCCCCAGGCATCTCTCAAAGGGATTCTAAAAGATTCCCCCGAGGCCTGCTGCGCACACAGCGGTACGTGACCACATGCATACCGCTGACTTCCCGGGAGTCACTCAGTATGAGCGCGCAGATTTCCCAATAAGCACGCTCGCGACCCCCAAGGCTGCCATATAAAAACGCCAGGGGGCTCAGGCGTGTTGGACACGGGCGCCGCGGCGGCTGTTACCCCGGCTCCGTGTCCTCCTCTCGAGCGGGATCGGCCCTCTCCCGATCCCACCCTGCGACCTTCTGGAGCATTACGCTCTCACAGAAGGAGACCACAGCACTCCAATTTTCATGCTCTGCCAGCATAGACACTACTGCTGGCAAAGAGAGATCTTGCCCGATCCGATCGACCAGGATCCGCCGCTCGGCGCAGTCCACGCAGGGCACTCTCCGAGCGTGTGCTGTGCGGTATCCTGATCGTCTCCACAGTGGTGGCACTGTGCCGTGACCTCGCGTCCTATCCTGTGCAAGTACGCACCGAAACAATCATGTCCGTTGAGTACCTGCGTCAGGTGGAATGTGACGCGCTCGCTCCTTTGGAGCCAGGCTCCGAAGAGCGGCAAGACAGCCTTGACGACGCGCTTTTGCGTGTATTGTGGCAGCATGAGCCGCTCGCGCCATAGCTCGAGTGCACGCCGCCGAGCCTGATGCCTCAAACGTTCGAGCGCCCCTGAAGGCACGCCTTCCCCGCTCTGGCGGAGGGAGCGTGTTTGGTGATACACCCACGCATCCATCTCCGCCAAGATATCAAAAGGCGGAAAGCGCGCCAACAGAGTTGCCGCCTCAAAGGACACCGTTCGGTATCCTCGTGCGATCCGTATAGCCGCTCTACGCTGCAGACCGTGAATCTTGGTTCTGTAGCGCTGGACGTCCGAGAGTCGAGATGACCAAACAGGCGCCCCGTAGAAGGCCACGGACCGCACGACTCCCCCGTAGAGGCGGCGAACTTCTTCTCCCGGTCCCCCGAGATTGGGTAGCAGCCGGTGCAAGGCGCCCACTATCCTTTCAACCCGGGGGACAAGACGCTCGAAGTGCTCCTCCAAGCCTCATCGACTGTCCAGGGTGAGCCTCAGGTACTTCATGTACCGGCCCACCCTGATTTGAGCATCACCAACGCGTATCCACGAACTCGGAGGCTCCCTGCTCCGCGGCAGTTTGTGGAACCATAGCGCCTCGGTTTTATGAGGCGCTATCCGCAAACCCAGAGCGTGGATTTCGGCCACGACAATTGCCACCGCTTGCTCGGCAAGCCGGATGGTTCCCTCGAAGGACTCCCCGCTGGCCAACACAAGAGTGTCATCAGCGTAACAGACTAGGCTGATGCCAGCGGGGAGAACGACACGCAGGACCGTATCGTAAGCAAAGGCCCAATCACCCTATAGAGTGATAGTCATAAGTTAATTTGAAATGTCAAGTGTCAAGTAAAACAAGCTAAGAAAATTTTAAAATAATTTATTAAATTATTGGGTATATCAAAGCCATAATATACACATTTTATTAGAACAACGAGTTTATTGTTATCAAGATAGTGTATGCAGCGAAAATGCGCATTCATGGGATGCAAGCAAAGAGATTTAAATCTTTGGATGCCTGGACTAACTAGATTATAAAGGACAAAACTAACAGTATCGTGGCCTGATAAAGTTATATCAACCTATTGGAGAGTATTCAACAGAACTTTAATAAGAGGAAACAACTTGATGGAATCAGATACACGAAGTCGTCGAGATTCATGAAAGAGCAAAATTGGACTTCTGGGGTGGAAGGCCTGGTGACCTGAGATACAGGCTTCAGCCTAGTTTAGGCACCAGTCTCCCACAGTAAATTTGAATAATACTGTAACTTTTATTGTGGTGAGAAATAAACAAATAACTAAACTAAACTAAATTAACATAATATTTTAGATGAAGTAAAATTACAGTATAATAGCTTCCTACAAACTTTCCTTAAATTTTCACATTTATCCAAAGCATTTCAATCTGATCTGACAATAAAAACCTATTACCATTCATTCATTTTACTTGTACGAAAACGCCACGCAATTCGTTCCAATTATCTAATCACGGGTATGCGTTCCAGTAGGGGATCAATTTGCCGAACGATAAGTTTATATAAGTGACAAGTAATTATATATGTATAGATTTTACCGTGAATTGATATGATCTTGAGTTAAAAAGAAAGGCATGGAAAGAGGTACAAATATTATATTTAAAAGTTAAAAATTTATCTACTATACGTATTACTATGTTCTATTAATTATCATTAAAACATTTTATTGCATTTGTAAAACAACGCTTACTGCGATTATTATTGCAGCGAATTCAAGTAGTTTACCCAAACTTTGTGTTTGAACGAAAATTTAATCGGAAATTTATTTTATATCAAGGGGAAGTACGATCGAGAATTTGATTACGGAGATAGTGAAGGAATAATGGCAGCACGCAGGTTACTGTACACGGCACAAGGATCATAATAACAGTGAAAAGGAAACAATGAAATCTTAGGAGTCTTTTCTAGCGGATAAAATAGTTGTAGGTTATATTTACGAAAACTAAAAAGCGAATGCTAAACAAAAAACAAACCCTTCTTGAGCAGTTGTAATTCCACTATGGGATAACGCAATCCTGGAGAGCAGATTAAAGTAGCTTCTTGCCATTTCAAGAAAAAGTATATCTTATGTAGATCTTTTAAGAAGCTTATAAATCCCAGGGCAGCTTGTAGTGAGCTGTACGCGCATGGCGACACCTCATACCCGAATTCCCAAGTGAGTCAGTGAGGCCCTCGTCTTCGGCTTGCCTTTATTGTCGACTGGAGTGTTCGTAAGATCTTCAACTCTGATTTGCCTTAGTTGGTTGATCCGAAGGGGGCCGCCAGAGCTAAGTATATGCTCGGGGGTTTTATTGTTGGCTACAGTTACCATCTCATACATTCGTCCACTGGAGACAATCCAAGACTGCATTTTTATAGTGCAGACATGGAGTGTCCCCGGTATAATCCTGCGATTATTATTACATTTAAGATTAAAATTCTAAAGGGCCTCTGCATGTTGGACTCATATCCCCGTGTAAGCCGACCAAAAGACCGGGATCCCTCTTACTAGGGATATAAACTCAATAAAGAGACATAATAACAATGATAATTTAAAGATAGATCACAGTATGGCTATGACATTACAGCCAACCTGACAGACGTGTTTATTCCAACTCATCATATCAGCCAAAGGACGTCCACTGCAAAAGCCACCCCATGGATTTTCACTACTGTGTTATCGTTTTGGGGTGAAGAATTTGCTTATAACAACCACGCTTGGTAGGTGGGTTGGTTAGCGCAGAATGCCTACTGTTCCAAATAAGAGACGTTATTATGTTAAGGAACGGGATTTCATGTGTAAGCACAAATCCTTTAAGTCAGGTGATAAAAGAATAACCTTACTGTTGAATATTACCGGTGTTACGTAATCAGTTTCCTAGTTTTTTAAGTGGATTGAGCGGCTCGTAAGAACAACTTGACTTTTAACGATGTTTACGCCAATTTTGATAATTACGAGACCCGTCTGCGATTGTATTCAGCATTAAGGTCGCAGGTCAGCATTAAGGCTGGAAATACAATTATCTAAGTTGTCGATGTCAGTGTGTCGATCCCAATTTGTGACAGAAAAAGTGTATGTCTGCCCTAAAGGTCCGCAAAACATCAGTAATTCCTCTGGTGGTGCGGATGTTATGAAGGGCGCTGATCGCAAAATTAATGATGGTTTGTCATTCTACAAAAAGAAAACGAACTTACAAATGTTTTAAATACAAAACCTCTCCTTGCCACAGGTCAATTAATATTTCGGAGAAGGTCGATCTAATTCGGAGAAACAGGACCAGCACCTGTTTCCAACATGACTGAGCCTCTACTATGTGGTTGGGGCGACATTTGACGGCTTCTATATGACTGCTCCACTAGAGGAGATGACCTGTTCACATACACTCCGGGATGTGTTTAATAGGCGTGGCACTGATGGAGTGCTTCGGAGCCTTGGTTTTAGAGATCCCGGAGCCCCACTTCAGAGCCGAAGATCACCGCCTAGTTGGTTTTAGCCGAGTTCAGTACAACTCGTCATTCTTGCCCAGGGCGGAGAAAATCCATAGGGATTTCCCTGATATTTTTAAAAACAAAATTTTAATAAAACTCATATGTATATATGCATATTGAGGTATATTTAAGTTGGTGGAAGTGCTAGTGTTTACACATTAAGCCCTTCCAAGCGCTGGGAAGTTGTTGAAATGTTATGCCGTTGGTCACATAAGCCGTTCGGTCCTTATAAACAGCGGGTGTTACAATTACCGGTGACATTAGCCAACTGACTGATTGGTAACGACAAGAAACTAATGTCAAATCATTTACTCGTATAATATCACCATTATCATAGTAATGTGCAAGATTTATTGTAACTTTGTTAAAAGATACTTATATAAAAATTAAGTGTTTTTCTTCCATTCTATGAATCTGCCCTTAAGGTTATTGCTGGCATTCATTATTATATATACATGATTAAAATGTGTATGTGAAACATTTTAAATAAGCATCTCACAGCTATGTTAATAATATCACGCAAAGGAACATTTAAAACAAAACAAAATAATAACTTTTTTTATATTTTATTGGAGAACCATGAACATGGAGGAACATGTGTATGATCATCTACAATAGCAAAAAAATCGCTGATGCGTTGCCGAACTTAAGGGATTGAGAAATTGTATTGTGTGTGGAATTCATGTCTGTAAAACGCACCCACGACACTGGAGAAATCCCAGCGTGGGGGCTAAGTATTTTAAAAAAAATAGACGGAGGAGAAAAGGAAGGGGACTAGGTTTCCTGTAGGCACTCGATTTTTACCGCATGAAACGACAGTATTCTGTCAGAGCTTAGTATTTTCCCGCTTAAACCAGCCCATTTACGAGGGGTACTAACTACGAAACTGGTTACAGCTAGACTGCTTGTAGAATTTAGCTTTTCTGACTTCAATGAGAGGCTTAAAAACCGGGCTGAAGTCAGTTGGACCAAAGCCTCTGCTAAGAGATTATCTATGCCTATATAAGATGTTGTCTATGCTATTTCATACGCGAATCTTATCCTATAATTATTAACTATATATACACAGACACTATCATCACACAAACAACCACATCCGGTGAATACCTGCGTCAGACGAAATGTGACATGCTCGCTCCCTTGGAGTCAGCTGTGAAGAACGGCAAGACGGTCTCAACGACGCGCTTTTGCACGTACTGCGGCAACATGAGCCACTCGTGCCTCAGCTGAGTGCACGCCACCAAGCCTGCCATCTCAAACATTCAAGCGCCCCTAAAGGCACTCCTTTAGCGCTCTGGCGGAGCGAGCGTGTTCGTCGCACGTCGCACCCACGCATCCATCTCCGCCAGGATATCATAAGGCGGAAAGCGCACCCACAGAGTTACCACCTCAAAGGACACCGTTTCGTGAATCTTGGTTCTGCAGCACTGGACGCCCTAAAGTCGAGATGACCAAACAGGCACCCCGGAGAGGGCCACGGATCGCACTACTCCCCCGTAGAGGTGGTGAACTTCTTCTTTTGGTCCCCCGAGATAGGACAGTAGCCGGTGCAAAGCACCCACTATCCTCTCGACTCAGGGGACAAGACGCTAGAAGTGCCCCTCGAAGCCCCAGCGACTATCCAGGGTGAGCCCCAGGTACTTCGTTTACCGGCCCACTCTTATTTGCGCGTCACTAACGCGTATCCACGAATTGGGAGGCCCCCTGCTCCGTGGCAGTTTGTGGAACCATAGCATCTTAGTTTTGTGAGGCACTATCCGCAAACCCAGAGCGTGAATTTCGGCCACGACATGATCGGCAAGATAGATGGTTCCCTCGAAGATTTCCCCGTTGGCCAACACAGCGTAACAGACTGACGCTAGCTGGGAGAACGACACACAGGACCGCGTCGTAGGCGAGGTTCCATAAGAGTGGGCCAAGAATCGACTCCTGTGGAACCCCACCCGTAATCTCCCTGCGTTTTACGCTACCATCCTTGACCACGTCGCGAACATGTCTGTCGCGGAGATATGCCCGATGATACCCTGCAGATAGGGGGTCACTGATGGTGGACTAGCGCCCCCCCTAATCGCACAACACGGGATATAGTTAAAGACGTTGACTATATCAAGACTGACAGCCAACGCTACCCCACTCCACCGGGTCTTTTGTTATTCTTTGCTTAAGCAGTGACAACTTGTAATTGGCCGTCTCTGTATTTTACTTTTTCTTACCCTTTCTTAAAAAATGTGTCTACTACTTGTGTCTATCGTAATCTCGTATCGTAATTGTAATCGTACTTCGCAATTTTTTCCAGCATAACTCGCATTTTCATTCAAGGTGAATTCAGAAATGTTATGGCACAAATAAAAGATAATTACGTAGCGAGTTGCAAGCCCTCCGATAATTAAGTTGCCCGTTTCCCTCAGGCGAATCACGAGAAATGGTAAGCTTTTGATACATATGGGCTTTTCCCTTTCACTTTTTGTCCGATTTATTAAGTTGTAAGTGGGTATATTATTGACATTAGTAATTAAGTTAACCTATGTGATTCGCGGAAAAGAAATAAATTTACTTTTAGAGGGTTTCACAAATGCTAACTAAGTAATTCGACTGCGTTAATAATAATAATCTGAGTTCACCAATCCACTTGCTTGGTAATTATGGCAATATCAAAATATATATTTACGCTCACCAAGGACTCACTGACGGACTCACTGACTGACTCACTGAAAAACTCACTGATAGACTCACTGACTAACTCACTGATGAACTCACTGACGGACTCACTGACGGACCCACTGACGGACCCACTCACGGACCCACTGACAGGCTCACTCACTGATTCTGTCACGCTGTAAGATAGTTCATTCTTTTACTTTTATGAAAATTAGAACAATCAGCAATGGACGGGCTATATAAAGAAGATGATATTTGCTGTTTAGTACATTTTACAATTAAAAATATAAGAAAGCCCCGTATTGCACAGGGCCTATTACGAAAAATGGTCAAGTTACATAGGTTGTCCGTAGTATGTACAACCATTTAATAGATATAATGACAGACTTAGTAGTAGTTAACTACAACGTCTGTATGCGTGAAAGCACTTGTTTCATTATATTTAGCTGCACTTAATCACTCGACACTTATCGACTTACCCAGGTGTTCACTAAGAACAGTTGTTTGAATAAATGATTCCCCATTTTGGAAGTGTGACGGGTTGCATTGATCTTCAAGTCATTAGTCATTGGTAAATTGGATTAGGCAAGATTTTTTTAATCTGTGTTTTTGTTAATGAAGGCAACTTCTAAGACAGTAGCTTTTTTCTGAGACACCGTCATGGACTAGGAGCAGACCCTGATGCGCTTCAACATTTTCTGAAGGTGGTAACCTTCAGAAAATGAATACATTAGGGTATATATTGCCTGTGGGTAAAGATTGCCGGGCTCCCCCAGGGGGTCGCGAACCTTGATTCTCCGTCTACAAAGAATGTGGGAAATGATTTTTTAGAAAAATGATAATTAATATATATTATAGAAAGCGCTGATAATGGATACAGATTTTATATAGTGCCATAACTATTAAAATTTCAAACATTTCTCAAGTTTTAATTAAAAGTTTTCACATTTTTTCTACGATGTGCCACCAAAAAGTCTAGAAGCATTTCAATAGTTCATTCAAGGCAAAGGAACTCCGCCGTTCAGCCTGCTTTGCGAAGTTTCCATAATTACGTTCCTTTGAACGCAAAGATTACACGAAGCGTAAAGAATATTGATAGAATCATTACACACTGAAAGGTTTAGCGAATTTATTCATTAAAATATTACCTATAGGTATTAAATAAGTACTTAGCAATTCATTATTACGATTACATTATATATACATACATGTATATTGGGTCTTACTTTGATTATGGAAAATCCCTCCACAATCGTGAGGTGTGCAACCTCAGGGAGTATTTTCTCCATGCCGAAGTGGAGATGCACCGAGATGTGGTTGCGATGGATAAAGGACTCACCCCGTTCTCCTTGGCTAAAGAGAACTGGCATAAACCTGTAGTGCTTGACACTAATGACCGTAAGGAGGTATGGCAGAGCAAGGAGCTTCACGGACGCTTTTACCGGGCCCTTCATGGGCCTGATGTGAACTTTTTAGCGTCCGTGTCTTGGCTACGTTTTGGTGACCTCTTTGGGGAAACCGAAGGTTTTATCTGTGCAATTATGGATGAAGTTATTATGACGAAGAACTACCGAAAATATATTGTGAAGGACGGCACGGTTGACATCTGTCGGGCATGTCACTATCCGGGTGAATCTATCCGTCACATTATTTCCGGTTGTTCTCGTCTTGCTAACGGCGAGTACTTGCACAGGCATAACCAAGTAGCCAGGATTATCCACCAACAACTTGCACTGCTATACAACCTTGTGAGTTTAGAAGTGCCATACTACAAGTATGTGCCCGACCCAGTTCTCGAGAATGACCATGTCACGTTGTACTGGGATCGATCTATCATCACTGATAGGACTATTGTAGCCAATAAGCCTGATATAGTGGTGATAGATTGAGTAGAGCGCCGCACAATGATTGTGGATATAACTATCCCACATGACGAGAATCTCGTGAAAGCCGAGAAAGATAAACAACTTAAGTATCTTGACTTGGCGCACGAGGTTGTCGACATGTGGGAGGTAGACTCTGCAATCATTGTGCCGATAGTTGTTACGGCCAATGGCCTTATGGCCAAGAGCCTCGACCAACACCTCAAGAGGCTCTCGTTAGGCAGCTGGGTCAGGGGCTTGATTCAGAAAGCGGTACTCCTAGACACGGCTCGTATTGTTAGGAAGTTCCTCTCTCTGGAGCCCTGACCACCGGTAGCTTGGACCTTGTTCCCGATGCCGGTGGGCTACTATTTTGTATATTTTTAAATATATATTGTATTTTTTTATATGTATTTAAAAATGTAATTTATATGTATATATTTAAAATAAAGGAAATAATAATAATAATAATTAACGCTCACACCGGTGTTGCTCCTTGTCGCCTGTAGTGGTGGCCATTTAGGGGGCCCTTCTTGTGAGTGGCGAGTCACCGTCTGCCACAGAATTTCACTATAAACGTTGAAAGGCAGACGCCGTTTTTTCAGGTTTTAGAAGTATGTTATCCATTTAGCACCCATTACAATAGACCTAATAATTGTAGTTTCCATCTTATACAATAGTTTTACACCTCCGGGGACAATCCGAGACTGCATTTCATAGTGTAGCCATGGAGAGTTCCCGGTTAGTGTCCCATTACATTTTAGATTAAAATTCTCTAAAGGGCCTCTGCGTGTTGGACCCATGTCCCCGCGTAAGCCAATCAAAAGACCGGGTTCCCCCTTACAGGGAATATAAACCCGTGTAATAGAGAGACATAATAATAATATAATCATTTTTCCATACTCACGTGGGGATGCATCGAGATGTAGTGGCAGTGGACAGCGGGCTCACCCCGCTTGGTCTGGCAAAAGAGAACTGGCGCAAACCTGTAGTCATCAGTACCAATGACCGCAAGGAAATATGGCAGAGCAAGGAGCTGCATGGACGTTTTTATCGGGCCCTCCATGGTCCCGATGTAGATTTTCCAGCATCAGTATCCTGGTTACGTTTTGGAGACCTCTTTGGAGAAACCGAAGGTTTTGTCTGTGCGATTATGGACGAAGTTATCATGACGAACAATTACCGGAAATATATTGTTAAGGATGGTACGGTTGACATTTGTCGGGCATGCCACCGTCCGGGTGAATCCATTAGACATATTATTTCTGGTTGTTCTCGTCTTGCTAACGGCGAGTACTTGCACAGGCACAACCAAGTAGCCAGGGTTATACACCAGCAACTTGCGCTGAAATATAAACTTGTGGCCTTTGAGGTACCATACTACAAGTATATGCCCGACCCAGTTCTCGAAAATAGTCATATCACATTGTACTGGGACCGGTCTATCATCACTGATAGGACTATTGTCGCTAATAAGCCTGATATAGTGATGATAGACCGAGTAGAGCGCCGCGCAATGATTATTGATGTTACCATCCCGCATGATGAGAATCTCGTGAAAGCCGAGAAAGAGAAACAAATAAAGTATCTTGACCTGGCACACGAGATTGTCGACATGTGGGATGTTGACTCAGCAATCATTGTGCCGATAGTCGTTACGGTCAACGGCTTGATCGCCAAGAGCCTCGACCAACATCTTAAGAGGCTCTTGTTAGGCGGCTGGATCAAGGGCCTGATACAGAAAGTGGTTCTCCTTGACACGGCACGTATTGTCAGGAGGTTCCTCTCTCTGGAGCCCTAACCACCGGCAGCTTGGACCCTGTTCCCGATGCCGGTTGGTCACTATTTTTATATTTTTAAATATATGTTTTTATTTTTGTTTTATATATATATTTAAAAATGTAATAATATGTATACTAAGAAAATAAAGGAAATATAATCATAATAATAATTTATTTGTTTGTTTGCAACCCACAGAAAAAATACAATACGTTTTGGAGAAATTATTAACATATAACATTATTAAACAATTTCATTTACAATTACGCAGTGGGTGAGTACGATTTTCTTATCAAATATGACCCTGATGCCTAAACTAGGCGAAAACCTGTGCTATAGGCATCAGTGACTCCTGGATTGTACAAATAGATTTATGTACTCATTGGAAACAAAAACAAAAATAAAGGAAACAATATTAGTAATTTTAAAACAATACTAATAAAAATAAGAAATAAAAATCACTTTAATGAGGTGGGTCTGCTCACATTGGTTCAAAAAGTAACATCACATGCAAACAGGCTTGCTAGTGTAAGAGGGTGTGTGAAGATGTGTGAATGGGGTGTGTATGGGATAGGTAGTGTGTGTGTGTGGTATTACGTAAAAAAATCATTTTAATACCCCAAGAAGTGATTCAGTAAAATCATATGAGAGATTATGTAGCCATTCAGAGAGCTTATTGTTCAGACTGTGTAAGTTGAGAGGATTTAGATTAAGTTCTTTGTTTATTTTATTGTAAAGATAACAACCCAAAAAGCAGGAGAGTTTATTGATGAAAAAGGATTTGAATTTCGATACTATAAAAATCTTATCATGATGACGTTTAAGTTAGACTAGACTCTAGACGCCCAAGAATAAATAGCTGTCTCACACTGAGATCATACAAATATCTGTTCCGTGTCTATTGAACCTGCGTCACGTTACGCAGTAAGTCAAGTGCTTTAGCCGCAGTGGCCAACCATGTCGCCAATTTTTATATAAAAAAAATGTATGTATCTATTATATCTTTAAAACTATGTAATGTTGCCACTTACCATAAACTATAATAAAATGGTAATTATTTGTATCATGTGGTCCAGTATTTAAATTAACGCCCATACTTTCTCATGTTCATATTCATCATCATACGAGTATATTCTAATTATGTACGGTTTACTAAAATCGCGTAACCGATTTGTATATAAAAGCTCCAAGCAAATACCTACGTTAAAAATAACATGAGAAATATTACCATCGCATAAAGCAATGTTTTCTAACTCAGTAACAGAAGATTATTGCTTTCTCGCAAAATGTTATTTCAGCAGAAACACATTTTAACCCTCTCATCTCTTTAGGCAGGATGTTTTCGTCGTCGTTCGTACCTCGAGTAAAAGCATTTTCTAACGGAAAAGGAAACATGATGGCTCTCTGTAGATTTGTATAATTTAATTTTAAAATAGCAGAACAATATTTTTATTGTTGTCTTGACCAATATTCGGTCATTAAGAGAGAAATAATAAACAAAACCTTTTTGAAGAAAATATGATATAAAAGGTCTCAGAATAATTCGTAATCTTTTGTGGGAGATGAAATGCAAATGAATCTTTTTATTTAGTCCGTCCGCAATAGAATAATAATTATTTTTAATAAAGCTGTGTAAAGTATAGTGGTGACTTTATTTAAAAAAAGTAATAAAGTAATATATAGGATCCACGCTAATTAAAATAGCTTTTCTAGGCTAGGTAAGAGATTTACGGCTGAATACTGAAAATCCACTGAATGTTTAAGAGCCTCGCAACACTTTCAGACGCCCGTTATCCTACAATTTCGGCTTTAAAGTGTGTGGTGTGTAGTAATGTGTAGTAATAATAGACCATCACTCGCTATGTTACATATCCATAATACATGTTACGGTTTCACAATAAACTTGTTTATTCAGAAAATCTTCAGTACCTATTACAATAAGTATGCTGCAGTTAAAATAAATTACAGTTGCCCAATATTTACCTGAATTTGCTTGAATCTGTGCTTCAGACTAGGATATGCATACTTGCAGTTTAATATATCTATACATCTCTACAAATAAATAAAATTGAAGTGTCTGTTTATAATGTCAAAATAACAGCTTCTTACTAAATGCATAGGAAAGTATATACGGTACCTATAGGTACAAATAAACTTTTTTTTATTTTTTGTCTGTCTGTCTGTCTGTCTGTTTGTTCCGGGTAATCTTCGCAACGGCTGGACCGATTTTGACGGGACTTTCACTGGCAGATAGCTGACGCAATAAGGAATAACTTACTTTTATTTAAGAAAAATAATTACGGTTCCGCGCAAAAACAACAAAACCGTTGAAATCCAACATATACATTCTATGTCAAGTGTCTATGTCGAAGTAAGTAATTATTTTAAAATAAACGCGAGTGAAACCGCGGGTCCCAGCTAGTTAACAATAAATCAACATAAATAAGAATAATTTAGTAATGATAATTTGTACACTACGAGTATCCTGATCGTAAAAAATGCTGTGTAAATATTGATATTCTATTTTTTTTCCAGCTAACACATAAAACTTAGTTCTCTATTTAATCTGATGTAACAAAATGGGCCCAGGAATGTAAACAATATTTTTACAAATTCCTGTTTTGAGTTTGAGGTTGAAGTGCAGACTATCATTCCGCCTCTTGTTATTAATGCCGGCATTGTAGGACAGTATGGTGTGCTGTTGAATGTTAAGTTCATAAAAAAAGTTAACAAACAGTTAGCACGCTATAGGATTTATATAACAGTTGTGTAGGAAAGAAAAAGGGAAAAATTGGTCACTTATAGAATCGCTCTCGGAGATCGTTCAATAAGTAAATTGGTTTTAGTGTTCTGCCCAATGGAATTATACAATAGTTAATTATTGATTGACCTAAGGTCAAATAAAATATAAACAGTTTTAGGTAGAGGGCTATATAACACGGAAGTGAGTAAGCTAAGCAACATTTTTATGAAAGATATGTTTTGTCACTGTTCCGTAAATCCGTAAATAATATATTCCATATATGTGTATTTTTAGAATGTAAGGTATTTTATTTGCCTGGGGTCCATTTAAAATTCCGTAAGTCCATCTCTTGAAATTACTTAAATTCAGCTTCAAGAACAAATGTAATAATGTTGATACCATTCGTGTTTCTTCAAGGAAAAAGAGCGATAAATTCCTTACCCCACTTGGTTACGCCAAGTAAAAGTTTCTTAGGGGATTATAACCGCAGCAAGTTTCTTGAAACACAGCTATTAAGTATATAACAAAGCATTCGTACAAAAGTACATCAAAGTCTTAGTCCCTCAGAGTCCGTTGCGGTAGGACTTGGGACCGAAGGAACTATTGTTCTAAGTTTGGTCTCACTCACCAGTTACAGGGTTGTCAGCTGTGCGTATTGTTCAGTTATTTATTTATTGCTTTTTAAGTTAAGAAAGTCAGAAAGCTTATACACACGTAAGTAATAGTAGTAAGTCAGTGGTTAGTTTATCCATAGATCAACATTAATATTCAATTATAAAGTCTACATCCAAGCAACAAACTGATAGGTATATGTAGTCTTTCAACGCAGTATAAACATAATATTAAATTAGTAAGCCAATATTGAAATTAATTATTAAAATAAAAGACAAGTATAGACACAATGCTTTAATGTGTAAATAAAATAATTTTATTCATTTATCATGTTTTACCAAGGTTAACATAAGTTTGGTGCGGTGAAAATGCAACAAAATCTTACACCCCAGGCGATAGGTAGGTCGAAAGAACACCGTGGGGTTTTAGCTGGTAATAGTCTAACACGCCGATCTACCCTTCAAGGTCAATAGGGTTTCCTTACGTACAGAAAAATGTATGAGCTATAACTAATTTATATAAATAACTAAATTCAATTCAATGTCAAGACTTACTAGCTAAAGGTAACAAAATCTCGAATTTTACTAGAACTGCTTCTCGCGGTTAGAAATATGCAATTATGTCAAAAATAGAATAGGTAACTACGTATATTTTCTTAGAAAGTTGTCCAAAGAACAACTCCGTTGCAATTTCGTAACCTGATATCATCATGTCATCTATAAAATAATTTTGATTTTAGACTATAATTACCATTATCGGCTATATAAGATGCCTTTCCAGTCTTTAAATCGATTATATATATTCACTCAACAGAACAAATACGTTGACATAGTTCCAATATAAGATTATTTCATCTTCAAGACGGATACACGTAGGTGTTAGTAGGTTTTCCCTAAATCCAATCCAAAGAATATTTGCAACCTGATATATTAATGAAAGTAGCTTGAAGATAGCAAATGAGTGGTACTTGATTGTTTTTCATCCAAAACTGAACCAAGAATAAAATTGTTGAACAAAATTCGTTGATTTTATTATAGAATAGAATCATTTAATTAGAATTAGGTCACAGTAATTTTTACACGTCATAAAGTTGTTTTATAAGCGTAAGGAAGCATTATTCTCCAACGATATCACACGTTTTCATTTTCTTAAAGCACGCTTTTATTTACAATAAGAGAGTATATGCCATTTGACGTAATAGTATCTAGGAGTACACATGATCCAAAGAATGGGTTAATTTCAAGGAGCAAACACACAGATTTTCTCATATGAACTAGTCGTATACTCACTTGTTGCAATACCTTAAAATAGATTTCATGTTACCTGACCGCCGTTATTTCTGGAGTGAATATTGGTTTGTGCCCATTACCACCTTCATAGATGTTATTAATTACTTATATTAAAAAAAACACTCAAAGGGATATAAAACAAGAAATAACAGTACTTTGAAATTTTATATTATTATGATCATGAATGAGGAACTATCTTTTTTTTTACATCCACTTATTAGACAAGTAGTTGATTCTCCCGGTGGTAAGTGTCACGCCTACCTATATAATTGTAATGCTACCCAGGACTACCTGCATGGTACTAAATTTTGCTCGTGATCCCGAGATACTAAATATCTAATGTGCCATCATTATCATCATATCGGCCATAGAGCATCCGCTGCTGTTGAAAGGCCTCCCTCGTAAATTTCCACTATTGTGTCATTATTTTGGGGGCAATTTGCCAGTACCATGCTTGGCAGGCGAATTGGTGAGCACAGTATGATCACTGTGCCACAGAATGGACGCTGCTGCGCATCCCTCTGGTTTAGAGGCCCTAAGTCAGAGTTTACGACATCCATGGCAGGAGATGGAGCTATATTCTTAATCCGGACACCACACGGAATGTGTATTAGTAGATAGAGCTAATGTGTATTAGTTGTTAATCCATTATGTCCAGTAATTTCTCTAGCTACAGTGCCCTTCAAATCGGAACACAGTAATCTCTAAAGTTTAAATACTTGGCTGTAGCTTGGCAGTAGAATATGGTGAACATCTGGTACTGCTGTTGTACCTACTTATCCGGACTACCACCAGTGAAAATGTTTTACGGAAACTAAGTATGTATCTTATGCAGATGTAGTACCTAAATGGTTTCTTATTCATGTTCTCCCTCTTTTTGATTGTAATCAATTCAAGCCCACAGAAATAAGGTCGAAGTCTTGCTCTGAATTTTAATTATTCGTCAATGAGTCTCAGTGCGCTCTAGGAATAAAAGAAATACGTAAAACTTAACAGCTGTTTATTGCCACGTAGAAGTTATAAAAGGTTTTTACGGGAAGAGAGCGTTGGCTGTGGTAGTCACACGGATAAGTAGTTAGTACATTGTACGGATAGTACATTGTAAAAAAGTAATAGTACATACTTCTTAGTTGCATTATTCTCCAACGATATCACACGTTTTCATTTTCTTTAGTGTTTACACGCTCCTTGGAGAAACAATGTATAAATGAGTGTCTTATAAGTAGTCTTATCCTGTTTTTATTTTTATTTTATAATGTTGCATATTAATATAAAATGGGTAGGTACAATTTAAACGCTCACCAAAATAAATACTTAGTACTAAGTAAAATAGATTGATTTCTAAATAAATTAATTGATACTAAAGTAGGAGAACTTATTCAGTCTTAAATAAATATCCGCGAATCGGAATATTGTGCGTTTGAAAAAAGTACCAGATATTGTTTCACTAAAATACAGACTGCAAAGGTTGCGGCTGGGGTGGCCCTAGGCTATTTCTTATTTTTCCGGGGTCTAATATTATATAGAGAACAAAATAAAAATGAAAATAGTTACATTTATTAGAAACTTTATCAAGGCAATTTGGTTTGAATTTAACCGTTTAGGCAGTTTTTCTTTTGGTGGTCCAATAGGTTTTGGAATGCGTTTTAACACAAGCCATAAAAAATATGTAAGGTTTTTCTCTTCTGTATTATTCCATTCAATACTAAATAATAATTTAAAAGACTATAATAGAAAATATATAGTGCATAATTTCTGCGAAATTATTTTTTTGTATTGTTCTTATTGTGTTTGTATTCGTGCATTCCTAACTACAATAATCAACGAAAAAAGAGCAGATGCAAGGCCTTTTGCTGAACGATAATGCACAGGTAGTAAGGACTACTCTTCAAGTCAGCAAAGAGAAGGTAACCCCGTCCAGCAGCGTTATGGATTTCGATCCAGCGTAGTGTAACGCATACCCAATAGATTTTGTTATTGTAAAATCCAGCCAGCCAGATATAATAACATCACAGGTTAAAGTGAGAGTGTGACAGTTACCGAACATTATTAAATGAATTGCAGAAAAGCAATCAAGTGATTACGCTGATTTACCGTGATTTTATTATCTCCACGTCTCAACTTTGCGTTATACAAGTTATTTTTTTCAGGTGTAAGTAAACTCAACTACGACAACAAAGGCGTTACAACTTCTAATTCCAGTATTTAAATATAAGCGTTGTGAGATACCTGCATATATCTTATCCATCGCATATGAAATATAGTTTTTCAATTAACCTCAAAACATGGAATTCCTTAATAAAGATACATATTTTAGCCTATGTACAGAAACCTACACTTGTTCCGATCCAATCAACATCAGTTCGAAGTGACATAGATTTTTATCCCAGATTGAACATTTTAGTATTTGAAAAAGTAGGTTGACGACGTCAAATCTAAAGATGACAATCTGTCTCTAATAAACGGACGGAATAGAAAGACAATCTTATTTGGGAACAGATTTTGCTTAAACAATAAAAGGTTTAATAAACCTAAAATCCGAATTGGTTTTTCTGTTTGCATGTAAAATCAACATTACGTTACGCGTCATTTCGGCCGAAAAACGTTCACTGCTGGACATAGGCCTTCCCCAAAGTTCACCACAACGACCGGGCTGGGTTTGCATTGTGTGTTCATTGGGGGGTTTAACATAACTGCACACTTGTCAGGTCGGTTGCAGTTGAATTACAAATGTTCTTGAAGGACACTGCTGCCCTACCTGCGACTAATCTTATAGTTGCCTTATATGAAACCCACAGGAAGAGATTAGGTGATATTATTACCAACACCACACTGTCAACGTTCGTACTTTACACGATGAACAAGATTTTATCGTACATATTTCTGCCGAAAATCATAACCAGACCATGTTGTGCTCAATTATTTTTATGACATTCACGAGAAGTTATGTGTTTCCCTTTCTTTTCTTCTTTAATTGTATTATCTGTATTAATTGTATAATTGTATATATATAATATAATATTAACTAAATGAGCCGACTGATTACTTGTACTTCTTCAAGCGAATTAATCGTGTTTATTCGATTATAATTTGTTTTATGCGAAGCGGAACGCAGCCCTGAAACATAAAATATAAGCTTCACTAGAACTTGACGTGGTTGGTGGAATCGCTGTAAAATCCTGATATTTGCTTTGCGCATTTTACATACTGTGTAAATATAGTAACAATTTAAGAAAACAAACGCAAGCTTTTCTGTATAAAAATGTTTTGCCAAGCAGTTATTTTTATATACTACATCTGTGTCTATGACTGTGTCCCATTTTCATAGACACCCGATGAAAATGGGACGCCTTGTTGATGAAATAACAATAACATGCAATTACAATAGAAAATGAAAAATGCTGGTCCGCCTTTGAATTATAACCGTTTAAAGTTATAAGTAATATTACCATAATTTAGCATAATATAATCAGCTGGGATGCGTAAAGTAAAAGATACATATTTGTTTATTTCGTAATTTTTTTAATGTCTATTGAATATATTCATTAAAACCATTTTCTATGGAATCGTAACTTTGATAAACTGTTTTCTATTTCGTTGTTGTCTCACAAGAATATTTTCCCGTGCTATAGTGTATTAGAGTTGCTGCACCTGTTTAAGTAATTTCCCTGTATTATTGACTAATATTTTTGGCTTGTTCAGCCCGTCGTCTTCTGTGGACGATTACTATTTTATATAATAACTACTACCTGACTACGTAGACCATCTTCATTATGTAAAACAATTTATCGTGTGAAAATATGATTTATACAACGTGATTTACAAGCACACAGTTGTCTATGCGACACCGGGACGCCACGCCGCTGCCATGCGCCCTTTCTGATACGAGTTCGTTCGCATACATTAGACGCGACGATTTGCAACAAGCGTTTGAATGTGATGAATATGCAACCATTTTGTCATGCATATTTATGTACACTAATGTGGAATATATATATATATATATCATGTACTTTAGGGTAATTAGAAAACATAAAATAAAGTTTATTAATAGACTTTACCTAGACTATCCCGTATGTAATCGTTTCAATCAATCAGCCAATCATAGTCCACTGCTGGACATAGGCCTCTCCCAATTTCTTCAAATCGTTTATTATAACATATTTGAATCGAACTCGTTTTTTGTTTAATACTAGCTAGGACCCGCGGTTTCACTCGCGTTTAATTTAAAAGAAATTTAGAGTACTTTGACATAGACACTTGACATAGAATATATATATTGGATTTCCATGGTTTTATATTTTTTGCGCGGAACCCTAATTATTTTTCTTAAATAAAAGTAGCTTAAGTTATTCCTCATAACATCAGCTATCTGCCAGTGAAAGTCCCGTCAAAATCAGTCCAGCCGTTTCGGAGATTACCCGGAACAAATAGACAGACAGACAGACAGACCGACAGACAGACAGACCGACAGACAGACAGACCGACAGGCCGACAGACAGACAGACAAAAAAATTAAAATTTGTTTTTTTTTGTTATATGTACCGTATATACTTTCATATGCACTTAGTAAAAAGCTGTTATTTTGACATTACAAACAGACACTTCAATTTTATTTATTTGTATAGATTATTGTCTCGGTTTCGCGATGCATAGACTACACTTTTACATCCGATTTGTGAACGATGAATTTGTAGTGGCAACAATAATTCAATCCAAAAATATTTAGTAAATCAAACATATTTTTTTAATGAATAATTTGTATATCATCATCATCATATCAGCCAAAGGACGTCCACTGCTGAACAAAGGCCATCACCAAACGACAACGAGCGGTCACATGCCACCTGCATCCAACAACTCCCAGCATCTATGGTGATTATTGCAATACGGACTATTGCAATCTTAATGGATGTACTTACATTTTTTGGCTATATACGGACTGACCAATGCTAAGTAACTATTGTAAGTTACTAAATGACACATTGTTCACCATCCGCACCAAAATTATAACTGACGCAGTCATTACATTCAAATTCTTCACACGTGGCGTTGTTCAGTATTCGTTTATATAAATATAAAACTGTTTTACACATATTATGGTGTAAGTTACGAGCGTTGGGATGGGAGGTCATAGTTTGAATAATTACAAAAGTAAATTTAGAATTAAAAAACTCAAGCACCTTTTGTTTGCTGTTTATTTGTGTTTTTTACTTTATTTTTGTCAAATAGAAAATTTTGCTTTTGCTTTTTGTCAAACAGTAAGTTTTTGTTTTGCTTAGTTTAAATATGTCCACGTGTATTGTGATTATTATTGAGATGTTGTGCGTTAATTGGAGCGTAGAAATAATTAAAATGCATTTCTTCTTCTTTATCTATATTGCATAAATAATTTAAAATGATTGACGTTAAAGGTGAATATGGCTTTCGTTAAGCCCGAATACAGACTAAATACAACCGAAGAATTTTCGAATTTTATGACCCGCGTGACTGACTATCCCTGCAAGACCTCTTATTATATATTTCATCATCATACATTCTCTTAATATAAAATGTTCTATAAAATTACATGAGACCGTATGTGACGCAATCCAATGAGATGGACAGGTGACCTGGTGAAGGTCGCTTGGAGTAGTTGTACATGTCGGTTACATGTCCCACGCATCCAACTGTTGTGTAATTCTTTGGAGGAGGCCTTTGTTCAGCAGTGGACATCGTTTGGGGAATATTATGATGATGATGTATGCGACGTATTACGTAAGCAGGCGCTCAGCGGCTCGGCTGCTTGGCACTGGTGCTCGGCCACGCAACCAGGATACGCTTCCAATTTACGTTGTAACTAATTGCATAGACGCATTTGGAGCCTACGAATTGTATTTATACTGCCGCAACTTTACTGCTCTATAGGTATAAACAGATAAGGGGCGTGCCCGTGGGGACCGCTTTATAGCGAGACCGTGGTTTGCGGCTCGTCCGATTAAAGTTATTAGTCACATAAAAAACATTTCTATAAAAATCTACGGGCTTTTTATACTTCAACGGACTGCAGATCCTCGAATAGTAAGTTCCTCGAAAACATCTGTGACATTTCGTCTGACGGCTGCTCCGTTTTGCAGTGCAGCGGTAAAATAGAAAGAAACATAATGCTACAAAGGTTGAATTTTCTGTGGATATTGCTGTCTGCTATGTAAAAATAATACGTATTCAAATAAACTGGATGGAAAACAGTTGTGTAAAAAATAGAGAAAGATTTTTATCTTTAAAGGGATTGTGTCATACTCGTAGTCTCTCAAAATTGCAAAACTATCAGCATCATATCAGAGAAAAGATGTCCTGTGCTGGAAAAAGGTCTCTTCGATGATTTCCTCAATTGTGTTGACATTTTGGAGGGAATTGCCTAGTTCTCACTACGCTTGGCAGGCGGGTTGATGAGCACAGAATTAATGCTGTTCTGCAGAAGGGACACTGCTGCCGATCCCTCTGGTTCTGAGTCTCTTATTCAGTTTTCACGACATCCACTTATGTTCTTAATCCAGACACCACATATGATTTATTCCGAACGCCCGATGAAAAAATAGCCTTACAGTGAGCAGTAAACCGCCTCTGTCCCCACCACAGACCGCAGCATGGCCGGGCGCGCTGAGCGGAGAGATTTATCATTATCGCCACGAGACGCGGTATAAAAATCATTCGAGTGCGAAATAGGAGCTGAGATGGACGCGTCTGCGGCCAGTAAGGTCACAGGGAATTTTAGTGCAATGTAGCGATGAAAGGTACGTTATGATTTTGAGAGCGGGTACATTTTTTCATCTTCGTAAGTAATTTTTTGCGTAGTTTTCGTTGTTAACGTTAGTAAGATATGATTAAATAATTTAATTCTGGACGCACACAAGCAAAAAGCAAAAAAAAAGAAATCACAATAATACAGACAATTAAAATAAAAAAACAAAGATGGTTATTTTGGTGCGTCTTCAGACAAGGCACCAATCTCGGTTTTGTGCTGGTCTTTCAATAAGGCCATAGACACAAAAAGTTAAGAAAAAGTTTTTATAACGAATGCAGATCTGTGTGGATACTGATGGTGGATTACTGGTGGTATGTCTCTATTTTTATTTAGCATTCGGTTAATACAAGACTTCGGCTAGGTAGCAGATACTCACCGCCAAGCAGTAATGTTAAAACTTTAGACACTACTGTGTTCCAGTTAGATGGTGGGTAGCTAGAGAAATTCCTGGGCATAAGAGACTAATGTCTCTAATTACTAATTAACTAATACCTAGCGTAGTTTGGTGCCACGCACGACTAGTCCTGGGTAGCATTTACAATTGTTATGGGTGGGCGTGATGCTTAGCACCACGCGAAAGACTTGCTTGTCTCGTCACTGGTTAGTATATAAACAAATAATCACAAGATAAGGATGTCGAATTAGTAATAAAAATATGCGTACCGTACGCACACAAAATAGATTATGTTAAAACAATTGCGTTTCCTAGCTAATCTCCCATAGATTAGCTATATCCATAAATGGTAGTGGACACTTACAGCCACTTAATTTATATATGATGGGCAATTTGCCTTGGTTACTTAACAAATCAACATGTTATGTAGAACATCTCTACATAACATGTTCATTTGTGATAGGTAGAATACTATGTTTACCACGAACAAGAACAAATATATTGCACGATTTAAAACTAAATAGTAGAAAAACCTTGTATAAAACCTCATGTTTTCTTTAGCGGACTAGGGACACAGTAGAATTCTTAGCAAGGGGCAGTATTTGAATAGAAAATAATTGTAAAAAGTCAACCTGTCACAAATAGTTATTTCTTTCATTACTTGATTACAAAAGCCTCCAATTTTCTGATCGAGATGAAATTCTTATGTACAGGAAATCGATTCGTTTTCGGTAAGAGATTCAATCGGCGTTTGGCAGTCTCCACACATGAAGGCAAACTCAATACATCTTTGAACAAAAGTTATAGGTATTCATAATAGCTAGCCCGTTACCATCCACTGCTAAAAGAAAAAGGTGGTGTGGAAATATTGACATAACAAACACGCTATGTGTGATCGCTGTATGTTATTATGTGCACAGAAGGAGTGGTGCAGTGGGTAAGTGATTGGTTATATGTGCTACGTGTCACGGTTTCGATTCCCGCACGAATAAATATTTGTATGATCTACAAATACTTGTTTCTGAGTCTGGGTGTATGTGCATAAGTAATTTGTATCTGTAAACTGTACCCATAATACAGGATGAATATAGATTCATCCTGTATTATGGGACCCCACCCTATGGTGGGGCAACAAAGTGTAGCCACAACCTTTGTCAGCCTTGTCTAAAGAAAAACAATAAGGTGACCCATTGAAAAAAAACGACGTAACATCATATCAGCCATAAAACATCCACTTGTAAACAAAAGCACCCCCATAAGATGACCGGCCGTCAATTTGGGGAGAATTTTCGAGTACTCACCACGCTTGACGAGCGGGTTGGTAAGCGCAGAATGAGTGAGTACTGTTGCACAGAAGGGACGCTGCTGCCCATCCCTCTGGTTTAGAGTCCTTTAGACACCTTTTACGACATCCACGGGAAGAGATGAAGTTGTACGTTCTTATGAATGCTGGTGTCTGGACACCACACGAAGGTCAACAGGGTAATGTGTTAAAATGGATACGTAGGTACCACAGTAGGAGAAGTTTACGGGGGCGTAACTGTACCACCGCAACATGCACAATCAAGGCCATTCGGAAAAAAATGGCTGATTTATATTATCAGTTGACATTTGACCGCGTAAGTGAAACTTTGTTAAAGTGTCGTGTTTTTCGGGGATAATATGCAAAAACCGAAACGGAAATAATAACTTTATCAAGGAAGGAATCATATACCATATGCAAGTGAAAGAATGTTGTTGTATTTGTCTTTAAAAATAGTAAATAAGAAATTATTGTTTTCTTAATTATGTTACATTTGGATTGATGGAGCAGAACGACATTATTATTTTTGTACAAAATACAATGCTTCTTATGTACCACTTTTAACTTGCAGTCGGTGAATAACAAACGTATAGACTATAACAGCGAATAGTACCTACTCCCAATAAACTTACGCGTTGCGTGGTACGGCTGCTGTGTTGCAGTCGGTACGCTCGGCATGATTGGCTGCCTACATAGTCGTGTGTCTGTTTTAGTATGAGTCATCATTTCGGTCGAATGAAGTCCACTGCTGGACACAAGCCTCCCCCAAAGATCACCACAACAACCAATATGGGTGTGTTGTGGGCTCATTGGGGGGTTTTGCTATAATCACTACGCTTGGCAGACGGGTTGACGATCGCAGTTGAGTTGTTAGTATACTCGAAGGATGCTGCTACCCATCCTCCGGCTAATCCCTTAGTCGACTTTTACGACACCCATGGGAGGAGATGGTATTCGGAGCCGGCACTACATGGCACTTTAGTATGAGTAGCCAATTATAATGTTGTGTTTATTCAGTTCATTAGATGAGAACTTGTAAGTGTGTGCATTAGTGTGATTTCATGAAGAATGGTAGGGGAAAACTGAATTTCTAGGCTCGCATACATTTTGATCTACATGGCATATCTCCTTTCTTCCAATATCTTTGGTAGGTACCAATATTGTACTCGCTCTAGCGTCGGCCCCATAGAGTCAATGTATTGTAACTAATTAATAAGCAATTAGATGCTTAGTGCTGTGTGCGTGAACCTCTTTTTTTTTTTTTTTTTTTTTTTTTTTTTTTTTTTTTTTTTTTTTTTTTTTTTTTTTTTTTTGGGCTTCTCGCATACATTTCTGGGAAATGTGGTTGCTTAACCGGTCATTTGTTGGCGAAGCCAAAAGAGGCCTCCAGCCAGGCTTAAATTAATTATTAAAAACTAAGCAACTTTCGCTAAGGGCGCCCCCTGCGGGACACGGACCTCGGCTTAGGGCGTTGCTGGGGATATCAAGCTATTGTTTTGGGGACAGCTGGATCGGTATTATTTAAATTGTATTAAGGGACATTTAAAGCTACAGGCTCGGCACGGGCCGGCGCGAGCAAGAGACGGGAGGGAGAAGTGCTAACTTGGACGGGAAGGTGACGCGGCGATAGGCCTCCGCGACGTCGGTGAGGCGGGCATCCTCGGCGGCGAGGGCGGTACAACGGTCGGGTGTTCAGTGAACGAGACAACGCGAGTCTCTTCATGTGATCTAACGTGATTTTATCGTCTGGATCGACCAGGACGTGCCTCGGGCGGCGTACTCTACTGATACGGGAGGGTTCGTAGTCGGCGGCTGATACCACAAGGGGATTTGGGTGGGACAGGGCAGAATCGAGATAGCGTTTGGACGCTTGTTTCATAAATTGCCTGATGGTCGGCAAGTTAAGGTCGAAATGGAGTTGGTCGTTTCGCATGTACAGAGGCGCTCCGGTGGCCTTGCGCATGAAACGGGTTTGGAGGGTTTCTAATCTACGGAGTGGGTATGATTCGGCGTGTGCGAACACTGGGCTGGCATAGGTCATGATGGGTCGAATGCATGTGGTGTAAATTCTCACCTTATTTCTAAGGGATAATTTACTACGAGCGTTCAGAATATAGTGAAGGCGACCGAGCACAAAGGCAGCGCGGGCACGCACCATCTTTGTGTGGGGAATGAAGGTCAGTTTTTTGTCTAGGGTGACTCCAAGATACTTGGCGTGCGGTTCCCAAGGAACCGATTGGCCCAGCATCGAGATCTCCCTGAAGCGTGGGTGGTCGTCGCCTAATTTGCAAAATAGGACGGCTTTACTTTTGATAGGGTTAACTTCGATCCGCCATTTCTTAAACCATTTACCGTAGACGTTGGCTGTGGTTTGGAGGATCTTAGTTATACTATCGGGACTGCTACCAGAGTAGAATATGGCCGTGTCATCTGCGAACAGTGCTAATTGGGTCGTATTAGCAGGTCTTTTGGGGAGGTCACTGGTGTACAGTGTGAACAATAATGGGGCTAGCACGGATCCTTGTGGGACTCCGGCTCTAATGGGGTGGGGGGAAGAGAGAGCGCCCGTGATTCGATATCGGAAACTGCGATTTGACAAGAAGTCTCGTATGATGAGAACGAGACGGTCGGGCACTCCGAGTTGGTACAACTTATATAATAAGCCATTGTGCCAGACTTTGTCAAATGCTTTCGCAACATCGAAAAAGAGGACTCCCGTCATCAGGCCGCGTGAGAATCCGAACGTGATGTGTTCAACTAGTCGGTGGACTTGTTGTACACACGAGTGTTTGGTTCTAAAACCAAACTGTTCGTCGGGAATGAGTTTCTTGGAATCGGCATAATCCTTTAATCGGGAATAGATAATCCGCTCATAAATCTTCGCAAGAGAATTGAGAAGGCTTATGGGGCGATAGCTGGAAGGCTCGCACTTGGGCTTACCGGGTTTGGGAATACCGATAACGGTGGCCTGTTTCCACGTATGCGGAAATAGGTTATTGTTTAATGCCGCATTGAAGATGACGGTCATTAAGGCGATAAGACGTTCGGGGAAGAGTTTAATCACCTTGTTGGTGATACCGTCAGAGCCGGGGGCTTTGCGAGGGTGAATCTTTTTCACGAGATTTCTGACCTCGTCTGCCGTGACCGGAGGGAGGGGGTCGTCAGGGTCCTCGGCAGGCGGAATAGCTGCTCTACGTTCGACTTCAGCGTCAACCTTTTTGAGGTGACCTTGGTCTACAGGTAGAGTGCTTGGGGAACATTGCGCTTCTAGACTGTCAGCTAGGCATTCGGATTTTTCGTCGTCATCAAAGGCCGGCCTTTGGTTGGGACGGTTGAGGGGGGGGACAGCATTGGATGTTTCGGATTTGAGTTTCCGTTGCAGATGCCAGAACGCAAGGTGGGTTGGCTCTAAGTCGCCCAACATCTTATCCCAGTTAGCCTCTCGGCACTCCTTGATACGTTCCTTGACAGCACGCTGCAGGTGGCGCATAAAGAGGCGATTGGGTTCGCTGGGAAAAGATGAGTACGCTCTAAGGGCTGCGTTCTTCTCCGTCATCAGTGCACGTACATCGTCAGGGAGTTTCATGCGATGGTCTTCCATCGCAGGAACTCGCCGTGAACACTCGTCCACGACGGACTGTACATGCCCGGTGAGGGAGTCGATCGCGCCTAGCGTGTCTGCGACTGACGTTATGCATTCGGGAATTCTATCTAACTGAGCGGACGAGGGGTCGTTGAGGCGTTGCCTAACTTTCCTCCAGTCCGTCGTCACAATGGTCTGAGGGGGTAGCCCTGTGTCCGTGGGGCCAAAGCGGGAGGTGAGGTGAAGGATCACAGGACGGTGATCGGAGTCTAGCTCTTGTAGTACTTCAATGGAATGCAACTTGAGGTTGACATTCATTAGAAGTGCTATGTCGAGTATATCCGGGCGATGATTAACATTGCTGGGGTAGTGAGTGGGATACATCGGGGCGATGATGTCAAAATTGAGGAGGTTACTGAGGGAGTATAATTTACTTCCTCTGTGGTTGTGGGTGAGACAGTTCCAAGACTCATGTTTGGCATTGAGATCTCCCGCCACTATGACGGAGTCGCCTAGATCGAAGAGTGCTTCGAGATCCGATTGGATTGGATCGTCTTGGGCATTGGGGGATTGGTAAGCCGACACTATAGTGATCGGTTGATGACCTGTCATGCCTATTCTGCACACAGATGCCTCTAGATTGGAAAGGGACGGGGTATCTAGGGGCATGCAATAAAGGGATCTCTTATAGTAGATAAGAGTGCCTCCTCCACGGGAGTGGGTCCTATCGTTGCGCACTATATCATAGTTTGCAATTCTAGGGTTCCTGTGAGAGGGTTTCAAAAAGGACTCTTGTATCAACATAATGTCAATAAGGTGGTCGCGGAGGAATAAGGCGATTTCGTCTTTTTGGCCATTAATGCTGTTGGCATTGAAGATGCCTATTTTAAGGGATCGGGGTTTTATTCTGGACCTGCTTTGTGAATCCATTACGGATGAACGCGGTAGGAGAGGAGGGCGGATGAAACATCAGCGAAGTCGCTGAGAACTAGCATGAGGCCGTATTGGCCCTGGTTTGCCCTAATGGCTGCGGCCATTTGGGCGACTCTGTTCGGGTCGACAGAGTTGAGAAGACCGAGGCAAACTGAGAGGTCGTCAGTTTTGAGAAGGGGTGAGGGAGGGGCGGCCCTCTGAGAGTGCACTTGTGGTGCGGGTTGGTTGTACGGCACGGGAAGGTACGGTGCCGTATGGGGGGCGGTCATCAGCGAGGGAATCGCTGACGCTTGGGTCGCCTGTTGGGTCAGTATACTAGGCCTCAGGGCGGGGAACGCTTGCTGATGATTCAGCGCGTTCCACGGCGATGGCCTTTGAGGGCTGAGTCGTTGGGACGTGGGAGGGGCCTGAGAGGCGTAATGGGCGGCCGCGAAGGCTTGGGTAGCCGCTTTGCGCTTTGCTGCCTTGTTGTTAGCGCGCGGTGCTTTGGGGCATCCGCGATAATTCGCGGGATGACCCGACTCACCGCAAAGCACACAACTCGGAGGCTCTGTGCAAAGCGTGCGATCTTTGGGGCGATCGCAGTCGGAGGTGCTGTGGTCACCTAGGCACTTAACGCACCTAGGTTTGGCGTAGCAGTGTCGCTGCGCGTGACCATAGAGTTGGCAGCGGTGACACTGCCCGGGAGGACCATAACGATGGGGAGGTTCGATTTTAATGCCTGAGAGGTGGCATACAGTCTTGATATTAAAAATCTTCCGATCATTATCGGCGGTCTTTTCGCATATGGCGAGGACCATATCGTAAGCTTCACCGCTGCGACCAGCGTGCATGCGATGAACTTCGAGGACGGGGATACTTTGCGACAGAAGGTCGTCTTTGATGGAGTCGGTGTCGATCTCCTTGGGGATGCCTTTAAGGACTACCCGGAGTGGGCGTTCCTCAGCGAGAGAGTACGTGTGAAAGTACACGTTCCTGTCTTGGAGGGCACGGGTCAAAGACCTGAAGTCTTGGGCAGTGGGAACTGCCACTTTGACCCCGACGGCTGTGGTGCGGGCACTTAGGTAGTTAATACCTAGCTCTATACACATTTTGGACACGTCATTCCACTTGTCCTTGGCCTGAATGTATATAGCAGGCGGTTTTTTGTCCTTTTTAGGGACCTTGGCGGGCTGGGATTGGGAGTTAGCGGGGGTAGGGGTAGGGGGAAGACTGGCCTGAGAAGAGGCCGTTGTGGGGACAGGGGCAGAGGGCGGAGCGGAGGACGAAGCCTCGTCCGTTTTCGGGGCTTTAGCGGGCGCTGCTTGAGCAGAGGACTTGGCCTTGCGGGCCCGCTTTTTACGGCTACCGCTGACGAGTTGGAACTCGTCAGAGGCCGAATCGGAGGAGGGGATTTGGGGGGGAGGGGGAGAGTCCTCGCTCTCTGACATGTCCGACACGTCCGAGAGTATGGGCATGTCGGCTTCGGGGGACGTGGAGGCGTTCGTGCTGGCGGTGGGGAGGGGGGCTTTTGCCTGAGGGGCGGATGATATACCGGCATCTAGTTCGGGGGTTGTGCCCCTTTTTTTGGGTTCGGGATAGGGGGGCTGCACTTTTGTGCCTGGCTCTAGTGGGGAGAGAAGGTTGCCATACTTGGCAACAAAGTAGGGGTCCTTTAGGAGGATCTCCCTAATATTTTTCCACAGCGTGGCGTCGTCGGCCATTTTGTTTATAAAACAAAATGGCGGACGGGGGGACGAAAACAAAAATACGCTATAAGCGCGGAGGAACAAACGCGATTTACGCGGTCCCTAACCTCCCGGGTTGGATGGGCCCGGGGGTGTGTAACAAACCCTCCCTGCCGGGTATAGGCAGGGAGGTGTGAGTACCTGTGGTGAGCCCTAAGCTAGTACCATCCGTGGCCAGTCTTAATGGGCAAACGGGTCCCTGACAGCTCTTTTGCAAGGGGCGATAAGGTATCGCCCGCAAGAGACTGTATAATCTGAAAATGTAGACTCGAACTAGGGTCGACTAGGGTAGCCCCCAAGGCCGGTGGTCCTAGTCCGCTGCCGACTAACTGCTTTGCCCTGATGGGGCTAGGCGGGTGTGCCGGGTCAACACCCCACTCGGCTTCGTTGGCACCGTAAGGTATCCGCCGAGGACCACCAAACAGTGGTTTTTCCCTGAAGGGGCACAATAACTCGATGAATTTAATCGGTCAAAGAAACAAAAATCAGTAGTCGCCTTGAAAAAGGCAACGCGTGATTTAAATGAAGTGACTGCAATCCGACGGGACGGATTGCGAACAAACACTACACGGCACACTGATCGGGGAGCGCGAGCACTGCACGACCGTCTGCGGCGAGCGTCAGACACGGAAATTGTAACTCGCGTGAACCTCTATTCTAGCGCCACATTTTATATGAAGCTGTTTGAGCTTGATAAACGCATCAATTTATTTAATTAAAAAACTATACGCCTGTATCCTTCAAAGAATATCATAATGACATTCGTTTATTTGAGTACAAAACGGAACGCACCCGGAACTAAAACAATTTTTCACAACATTTTTAGCTACGAATCATGTATCCGAACATATTTTGTTGTCATTTTAGTTCAAACAAATTATTCGAGAATAACTCTAAAACTAATAAAAAAAAGTCTTCCAATGTGACTTCAGGATAGCTATTTTCCAGAGCTGGTAATATGTAGAAAAGAAGTTGTAGACGGCGAAATTATGCAAGTGCTTTTTAAATAACCAGGAATTAACTTTGACTATGAAAGTACTTGTATTTATATCGGCTGGCATGTTTTACGTTTTATTGCCGTTGACTAACTGCGTTATCATATCATATCAGCCACAGGATATCCACTGCTGAACAAAGGCCTCCCCCTTAGATTTCCACAACGAGCGGTCACATGCCGCTCTCATCCAACGACTCCCAGCGACCTTCACCAGGTCGTCTGTCCACCTCGTTGGAGGTCGTCCCACGCTGCGTTTTCCGGTGCGCGGTTTCCATTCGAGAACCTTTGTGCCCTAACGTAACGAAATCCATTATAAAGCAGAAGTTGTGTAGAAAGAGTTTTTATTAAGTTACAGAGTATATGGATGACAAAAATGCTTGGGATGCTTGCTCCAATGTTCAAAGGCCGATATTGACATTATTGGGTTTGATGTATCAAATACCATTACCATTAATTTTTATTTATTTTGACATTCTTTTATAATGGATTATATTAATACATTTAATGACATTTGATCATCCTCCATCCTCAATTTGTTTAAATGACACCAATTAGTTGGTTGTTTTTTTTTTATAGATTCACTTCATTTATATTTGATACTGTAAGTGCGAGGACCATGTGGATTATTAATTTATTTTGTTTCATTGACGTGATAGTTGTCTGGCAGTTTAGGTATGTCATGCTCACTCAAGCATCCTGCTGATGGTGGCGTCGTGTATCGGGTCGCTTAGTTGCCCTACAATATGGTTGACCTGAGCGACGCTGATGCATGCGTCATGCTCGTGAACGAGTGCTGTCTGTTGGGATTGGTCAGCTTAATACTGCCATGACAATTTAATCATAAGTTTTTTTAAATATCAGGCTTGTTTAGTGTGGACTTTTAAGAAGTTTACTTTTTTCTGCTACATTGTCCTCACATTATTTATTTTGAGAACAATGTAATAAAAAGTACTGTAACAATTATTATGATTTAAAAAGAGTAACCATGGAGTTTCTTGCCCGTTCTTCTCCATAGGAAATCAACATCTTGGAACGCGGCAACTAAAGTCTTGACTATTCATAAGTGCCTGCATATGGTTTTACATGACAAAAAATATTTTTATCTTATCTTATCTTAACGGCCATCAGTTCTACGAGCAATGTGCCCTGCCCATTTTCACTTCAGTATACTAATCTATTTAATAATAACTGCGTGAACCGTATTCGTATTTGCCATATAGGAAAATAAATATTTATTTTCATATACGTAGTATTTGTTGCATCACTAGTTAGCATACTCACAGAACAGAAGGTATACTACACTTGTGCCGATTTCTGGGCATAATCGGGCTTCACTAACTCGTTCTAGACAACCTTATAAGCACTGCCCAAACTGGGAATTGAACTTAGGACCTCGCTTTAGATCTAGAAATATAGCTGCTTACGCGGGTCAAATCACAGTATTTAAGTAACCATAGACATGAACTCCGCCCTTTCGCTCACCATGTAATTACGACTAGACCAATAAAGTAATAATATTATCGCCTTATTCGGCGTTGTACTGTCTAGATAATATCCTGTAACTTAGCTTATCTGTTGAACTATGGGTCAGGTTGTAAAGCAATTATACTCTGTACTATAATATGGCGTTAATGTGGACAATAATAGTAGTATTTATAATAAAATGTTACCTTCGATGAGACATTTATTTGTTACTTAATGATCGGTCACGTCTTATGGCAAATCCATAAGGCATTATGACTTGGAATATAGACGTGTTATAATTATAGAATTGCTGTGGAATTATCGAAAATGTCCGTGGGCAAATATATATAGTGTGGGTTATTTATTCTATGCAGATCGGAGGATGGACAGCAGTGACCTTCTAGTTCTGCGGTCGCCAACCCACCTTCCAAGCATGGCGATGATAACAAAACCCCAACGACCACATAATATTAAGCTAGACCGATCGTTGTGGCGATCTTTTATGGAGGCCTATGTTTACTAGTGGCAGTTTTTACGGCTAAAAGGATGATGCTGATGGTTCCGAAGCTTGCTTGAGCCAGCCCGTGCCGAGCCAGTTGCTAAAAATATCTGCCTCAATCACAGTAATTCTTGATCAATTTCCCTAGCTTGCCCCGTGAGAAAGCCCTAAACTGAGACCCGAGTCCCAATAGGGCGCCTCCTTAAGCTGTGGTGCTTGGTATTTAAGTAATTTCCCAGATTATTCGCCATTTTGTCCGGTTAAGCAGCAACAGATCCCCGAGATGAAAAAAAATATTGCCAGTACTTATTTGTCTGCCTAGCCTTGTCCTAACTGTATACGGCTTGCAGTTTAACCAAATGAGAATGAATATCAGTATTTTACATATGACATATGCCTTGTGGTGTCCAGATTAAGAATATAACACCACTCCACTCTTTCCGTGGATGCCGTAAAAAGCGACATGGGCAACAGCGTCCCTTCTGAGGAAGAGCAGCCATTCCGGGCTCAACAACTCGCTCGCCAATCGTGGTGAGTACTGGCAAATTCCCCCTAAAATTATGTGACACGGCATGTAATCGGTCGTTTTATGGGGGACGCTCCGGTTCAGTAGTGGATTTTTTCTTTGGTTGATCGAAGATGATGATATGATAAGCTTGTAACTGTCCCTCCACAGGCCAAAGGTCTCTTCTCATACAGAAAAGGAATGAGCATTGATCACCTTGCTCGCTCACTGCGGGTTGGAGATTTGATACCAATTGATCCATTTCATCAGTATGCTTTCTTTTACCATTAAATTCAGTTGTGTCTTAGATTAAGTAAGAGACAAGACTGGTACGAGTACATAACTATGTCAAATATATGTCAACAACGTCATAACATTGAAATAGTTACTTTTTGGTTTGGTTTCTCACAGACATCTCAGGGAGATGTTGCTGTTTAACCGGGCATTCAGACGAAGCCAAAAGGGCAGCCAGGCATAATAATACTTACAAATTAAGCATCTGCACCTAAGGATGCCCACTGTGGTACTCAAACTTCAACTTAGGGTGTAGCTGGGGAACTCAGTAGAGGCAGGTGGATCGGTATTATGATGGTTCGCAGTACGAGTCCTGGGTAGCACTCGAATTATTATGGACAGGCATGTCGCTTACCATCAGGTGAATGACATGGTCCCCTTTTTTATTTTTTTATTGGTGCCCAGTGGATATTCTTCATGAACTTCCTTCGCTCCGGGGAAGGGCGTAGGGGTATGCCGGACTCCTACCGGCTAAAACCACTGGAGCGGTCATCTTCGACGCCTAAGGGTGGCTCCGAGTCCTCGTATGATCACACTAGAGCCACCCACTGGTGCCATGCCTATAGGCACACCTCTGAGAGAGTGACTGTAAAGCGGTCACCCCCCCGGGGCATTAAAGGAGACCCCAAAGCGTCCCACGGCAGCGCGTGACCACATGCGTGCTACCGGCTTCTCGTGGATCGCTCGGTGTGGGCACGCAGATTCCCCAATCTACGCACTCACGAACCCAGAGGTCCCCCACCTTACAGCAACGGCAGGGGGTTTCAGGCATATGGGAATTAGGTGCCAGGGCGGTTGTTACCCCGGCGCCGTCTCCTCCTTCTTCGAGCAGGATCGGCCCTCTCCCAATCCCGCTATGACACGGTCGCCTAGTCACCAAGATGTAGAAACAATTTATGTAGTGTTTTTTACTGGTATGTCCGAAAGCCCCGGTTTCATACTGGCTTTTTACGATGTACTGTGTATCCCAGGAATTGGCTCTCCTCAGCACTGGGATTTAGGAGCCGGTAACGGTTCTTACTGCCCCTCGTCACAATCTGCAGCGTCTTACGACTATTACATCACCAAAGTGCTCCAAAATCAGCATAGATTGAACATTTAATACATTAATTTTACTTCTTAACAAGGTGTATATTAAGGCCCATTATTTTCCCCATGACAGCTTAACGACCGCGATATCCAAACGTTAATTTGTGTGAAAAATAAAACGGCTCTGAAAGTATTTTTTTATCCCGCCATGAAGGGAGAACGTAGTTAGATAATTTTATTCTATCTCGTATAAATCTACTATTCGAAAGTTTGTGGAGTTTAATTACATGGAATTATGAGTATATCCTACGAAATCTCTTTGGAGAGTTTCTTTACTGAAGGAAACTCGAATACCTACATACTTTGGGATATGGGGGAGATTATTTGAAGTTTTTTTAAATAAGAGGAAACTTTTGTTAGCTTGATATCAATTCATGTTAAGTCAGTTTATTTTACTGTCATGTATAGCTCGCGCCAAACTTCTCGGTCGCTCTTAAGTCAGTTTACGCATGTCGTACACACAGTAAATTTCCTTTTTTTACATATCTATTCGCATCCTCTTCCAACTGTGATTATTTAAAGCTTTGGTGGCTTTAGTGGCCTTTGAATATCTTCTCATCATCATCATATCAGCCAAAGAGCGCCCACTGCTGAACAAATGCTTCCTCATAGGTTTCCATAATTGTGTTGTCATTTTGGGGGAATTTGTACACCCAGACCCGGAACAACTACCTGCAGATCGTACAAATATTATTTCCGTGTGGGAATCGAACCCACGACCCGGTGCGTAGCAGCCGACTGTATCAGCTACTGCACCAACCGTATCGTAACCAAAATACATTCTATTATTTAGTTGCGGAATTGATTTTAGTAAATTTTTCTTCTTCATTTATAAAATGTGCATAGAGATATCATCATAATACTGGAAGGATCCCCGGCTGACGAAAATGTTCTAAACGTTGCCACTCTGACGCTCACACGCAATAAGTTCATAATATTATCAATTTATCAAGATGTATATTTCATGTTAATTTCTAGGCGATTTATGATTTATGATTTCAAACATTATTGAAATCTTATTTGGGTAAGTTAACAGACATCTTATATTACCTAGTATTAACCTAAGCAATACTTTCTATTAATTTTTATTTACTAACAAAATAATACCGAGTCTAGTACCTACACGTTTACTTTTCGCCATGTCTCAGACATCATTATTGATTTAAAATATTATACCACGATTTTTTAGGTAATTACTTAAATATAGATAGGTTATCCAATTAAATCTTTATTCAAAAGATCAGACTCGTAAATATTATTTTGGCTTGTTCCATAGGTTCCAGGTTTCCAGGTTAACTGTACGAAATTGCTAATAGCGGTAAGATCGCCCATTATACAATTACTGTTCATAGAATTATTCCTAGTAGTTGTTTTTAAAATAGTGTACAGTAAAGAATATTCTATGATATTGTATATATAGCTGTCAAAAAGATAGTGTAGACACGTGTTATACACGAATGCATCTGAGTTAACCCTCATATATCATTGAGATGCTTGTGAGTAATAATTCACTGCGTATTACTGCAGACGGATCACACCACAGATTGTATTTATTTATTTAGAGTTACCAACATTTGATTACACCCTAACATTACAAGTATCTATACATGAATTAAATGTAGAACCAAGTGCAACAAACAATTCTAGATAACTACAACATTTACTTAAAATTTAAGGTACAGTCTTAGTGCTAAGTGCTAACTTTATATAAATATCCTATAATATAGTGGCCTCCAGTGTGATATGGTGGACAGGTATAATTAGAACAATCCAATAAAATAAAATACAAGAAGCGTCAGATGACGCAGTTAGTTCTTCTGCAACAGATAGTTCATTATTGTGGATCGGAATCGGCCAAGTGAATCCATGTGTATGTCTATAAGATCACTATACCCGTTTAACAACCCACAAAGTCTTGGTATAGGGGAATTAGCTCCAAGTACGGTTCTACGGCGCGGTGGGTACAGAGGAGTGATGCGACCACGAGGGCACCAAACGGGCACTCTATAATTAACCTTGCTTAAAAGAAAATTTGAAAATTTTACAGATATTACATACAGGAGTCAAGGTTAAAGAGCCAATAACTATTAGATATACGTAGTTTAAAATCCAGTGTACAACATACCGCAATTTGAATCGAGCATTTACCGCAACTTCAGAAGTTGGAACAGACGTGATGCTCATAAGTATGTCGTCGTCATCAAAGAACCAAGTACATACACACGTGTTGGTCACGAATGTATCTATCTTTGTGGCAAGTGCTAAGTGAATCATCGTTGAATTACAACCGGGTCAAACGTCGCCACTGTTTATTTTGGTTGCAAAATTTTCGTTCAAACTTCGTTCAATAATTATTGTTGTAGTTTTAGTTTTATAATGAATGATTCCAATTTTGATATCTGAAAAGCCTATCGTTGTGTGTCAGGGTCACTTCCACTCTCATGTTAATCAACTCTAGATTACCGTCGAGGTATAAGACTCGCCTTATCTCCGCGTAGTAACATAGGAAGGCGCATAGCTCGAAAGTTTTCTAATTATAATTTTTGGGTTGAAATAATGTAGGGTAAGATATAGCTATTTATCCGACATGGTTTCAAGCCTGGATAGCTGAAGAATGCAAGAATGCAAGAATGAAGAGTGGGTTACTTGTTTACAGTTGTCCCTATAGGCGTGGGACTAATAGGCGGTTCAGGTACACCTTCGGTGCCGGAGATGACTGCCCAGTGGTTTTCGCCGGTAAGAGTCTTAATACCCTTTGCCGTTATCCCCAAGGGCTTTGGACGATGCACGACCATTTCCACTGCTATGATCAATAAGGTTACCTAGTGTATGTACATATTGTAAAATATATGTAAAGAAACAAAAATATTTTGATTATGAAATTTTACCTTTAAATTTCGCATCACTTCATTTTGATGAGCCTACGGCTTCTTGGGGACACAGTTCCAAACCAGAATTACTTCTGAAAGGCAAATTCAGATTCATAGGCATTTTCCATTGAAACTGGAACTATGTAATACTAGCTGCCCGCCCCGGCTCCGCACGGGCAGGTACATGCAAACCCGATTGCAGTGATACCTACCGGGACCAATAAATCCTGTCAACTAATTACCTTATACCACCATCTGTTAGAATCCTATTGAACTAACAGATAATTATGACTCTTTGTCAGATAATAAAAAAAAAATTCGCAATAAAATAATATTGCAATTATAAATTGAGATATAAACTATCCTATCTTTTAAGTTGGATAAAACTGCACACAGTGTGCAAAACTTTATTAAAATCGGTTCAGTAGTTTAGGTGTCCATAGCGGACCAACAACGTGACACGTAATTTATATATATTAAGATTACTACTATAATAACAATAAAACAAGTGTTGTAGTGCCACATCAAAAGAAATCTCACAATTATGGTAATTAAACGTAGACATGTTTTACTGTATTCTTCAACCCTCTTGCCAAGCGTTGTGCTTATGGCAAAACCCCCATTCAACACAAACCCAGACCGTCGTTGTGGCAATATTTGGGGGAGGCCTGTATTCAGCAGTGAGCGTTTTTCAGCATAAATGATGATGATGAATAATTATTATGGATGGCACAGTATTATCCGTAGTCAGAATGCTATTATGGGCGGTATTATAGTGACTGTCAACGGATTTACCGTACGGATTTACAGTCACTATATTGCTCCTGACTGCATATGTGATAATTGCAAATGTATTTTAGTGAAACTGCACATAATATATCATTGTGACAAGTGCTAGTGAATCATTGAGTTTGCGCGGATTACCACCCACGGTTTCAGGGGACTTCACTATTCAGTGACGCAGGGAGTAACTACAGTGATGTACATAATAAACTATAGTTATACAGTATAAATTAGTCAATTAGTATACAGAAAAGATAAATTAATTAGAGCTTGATTAGAGCCCTGGCTGATAAGTTTCAGAGCAAGCTAACAAACCAAATAAATTGATTGACTTAGTGAGTGATTAAAATTACTTCATTAAGATAATAATATTATGACAGATAGGGAGGTGTTGTTATATAGTTGCGCCGTATCTTATTCCCAGCTTAAGCACTGAAGCATATACCATGGATGACGATGTTATATTCCATATCATTGATTCAGTACATGATTCTGGAAGCCTCAGCGTTAGAATATTGCGTCGGTATTTTCATGAATTGACAGTTTTATAGAATTGATGGCCGTTGAAGTAAAAAGGTTCTCAAGTCGACACCGCGGACTTCCTCGCTTCCTCGGGAAAATTGTGGTGCGCACGTGGTCACCAGCAAAACGCATAATGAGGCTTCGGGGGGATATTTTACAATCTCCTCTGAGGTTGCCTATGGTTGGCGGCCTTTATATGTTCACCTTCCAACTGCTAGAGGGATAACCGTTTTACAGTCATCCCCTCAAAGATGTGCCTAAAGGTATGGCAGCAATATGTGGCTCTACTGTGATTGTATCGAGCACCTAGAGACCTGGAACCGAAGATGACTGCTCAGGTGGTTGTAGTCGGTAGGAGTGCAGCATGCCACTCCACCCGCACTCCAGGCGGAGAAAGTACATGATCTATTTCCACCAGGTCAAATATAAAAAAATTGGCCGTAGCCTGTCTAAGCCCTAACAAGTGTGAAATGATTAAAACGAGAAAAGAAACACTTATACCGAATTAATTTTATTCGGTACGATCGCATAATGTATGTGGTTCCATTAAGTATGGCATCCTTATCCATGTTGTATAATCTTTACAGAAAACTTCAAAGATCTATTATTTTCAGGTGTTCAGTAAAAAATGGGCCTCTTTTTATCGTTATTTTTATCTTACACTCTTATTCCGTGTAAATCGAGTGCTTACGTTGTATGGTCGGAACAAATGACCACAATTACAGGGGGCTACAGTGAACCGGCCCCATGACCGTAATTGATACTAGTCATTTACAGTAATGATCGTGAAGCCCCTAAACGTGTAAATGAACACCTTTGGAACTAGGTGGAAAATTGAAACGGGTGTTTAGCCTGCCTATAGATGTAGGCTAAAAGGTAGTATTTTATGTGTGATTTGGCACATTCTATCCTCGATTTATTTAGGTACCTATTTAACTAAATTTATTCAATTGATTGTCACTAATTTATTTTGTGTAATTTTCTGTGTAGTTTGCTTACATTTATTTCAGAATCTAAACAAACGGTTTATGGGTCTTCGAAACTTTCTGTAATAATATCTTTTTTAGAAAGTTTTCTCCTACGTTAAAGTTTATTAGATTCTAATTTGAGACTTAAGTTTTGGCATGACATCATCAACAACCATGATCATAAGTAATTTCGTTTAGTTATTATGTGTATTACTTTATCAGTGCGGTGTCCGGATTACGCATATAGCACCACACCATCTCCTTCGGTGGATGCCGTGAAAGGCAACTGAGTTACTCTAAACGGAGGGATGAGCAGCAGCGTGCCTTATGTAGAACAGCAGGCATTCTGCGCTCACCAACCCGCCTGTCAAGCGTGGTGAGTACCGGCAAATTACTCCTGAAATGAGTCGTTATGTAATTCTATAGGGGAGGCCTTTATTCAGCAGTGAACGTTCTTTTGCTAATATGACATGATAATTATATGAACTAGCTTTTATTTTTTATTACGTATTGCTTACTATTTATGTGAAAGTCTCAACTAGTGCCTTAATAAAAATCGAGCGGTTTTCATACGAAGTAGTGCGATAATAAATCTGCCTAGTCACTCAGTAGAGGTGACTCGTGACAACATGGTTTAAGCCAATATGGTAAGCAAAGATAACAAATATTAGTATACATTTTAGAAACTATAATAAGGCAGAATTTTTTGGCCATATAAGAATACTAGCCGCCATGTCGCTTCGCCGGTCTTATAATTTTTTTAGAGATAATGGTATTTTACATCATTAAAATCTCGATCTCACGCAAGACCAATTTGACAAGCTAGAGCGACTTCAAAATCTTTGTATCAGATTTATATTTGGCCTATGCAAATATGATCACGTTTCTGAATTTCGAACTAAGCTCAAATAGCCATCTGCTTTGGCCGGAACGCTCATATTCTTTCTTTGCTTTATAATGTGCTCTTTAAACCTTCTGCCCCTTTTTATCTTAAAGAACGCTTTCAGTTCATTTGCGAGACCCATTCTAGTTTCGTGAGATCATCAGAAAATCTAAAATTAAGTATACGTATACATTCCACTTCCTTCTTCGATAATTCATTTACTATTCAAGCGGCTCGCTTGTGGAATGCATTACCTATTCAGGTAAGACGTGCTCAAACACTACCTACTTTTAACAAAATGGTGAAGGAGCATTACTTTTCTCTCTAATTTTTCTTCTCCTTTCCCCGTTATATTTGATGTTTATTAGTATATTTTATCATCGTTTTATATATATAATATTTATTGTATTGTTATGTATTTTATATTATTATGTCTAAGTAATATTGTGTATGATATATTGTACACTTGACAGCCCAATATCTCTCTCCTTACTTCCTGTCCATCCAAAGGTTGTCTGGAAGAGATCGCCCTGTGCGATAAGACCGCCCATTGTACATGTATCTTTTAAAATATTTATCTCTTTGTATTATGTGGTGTACAATAAAGAGTATATAAATAAAAATAAATAAAATCAAATGTATAGCTACCTCTATACAAATTTTCAATAGAATCCGTTCTGCCGTTTGGGCCTGATTGAGCCTTAGATATTCAAACGTACAAAATCTCACATATATAATATCAGTAAGTGAGAAGTAAGTCAGATTAGATTTTTCAAATCAAATCAAATGGTTTTATTTGTTAAAACATAATCAAGTTAGACCTCGTTGTTTTCAATTGTCATATGAATACATTTCAAACACATCCCTTGAAGCCTCACAACAGTTCAGTACACGCGTCCGAGAATACCTCCCCAAGGAAAACTCCATCAATCGGTTCAGTGATTCCTGTGATTAGCGAACACTCAGCCGCACTAACGTGATGACGATTTGAGTATTTGTACTAAGAAAATCTTTCGTATACTTATTATGCTTTAAGTATATACAGGTTGTCCAGTAAATAGCACGACATACTGCAGGGGATGAGAGCTTGGGTAGCTACCAAAAAAACACAATATATGTTCTGCAATCTAACGAATTTTTTTTTCGCCTCTGTAGGTTAAAGTTAAGCGATAAGAAAATTGTACTGTGAAAATAAAATAAAAATTGTATTTGTTGAAAATATTTTAGTTTTTAACAGAATAAAGACTTATCAATGAGTAAAGTATTATATATAAGTATATATTCACATATAATTTGAGGAAAAAAAAAATAGAAAAGGAATTTTTCATTACGAAATGCTTAAGAATCTGTGTCAAGGTAGAGATTTTTCGATATTTCGGTAAATTTTGTACTACTGTAAATCCGTAAGATTTTGCTGAACATATATTGTGTTTTTTTGGTAGGTATTGACCCAAGCTCTCACCCCCTGCAGTATGTCGTGCTATTTACTGGACAGCCTGTGTATATACTTAATAATAATAATATAATGTAATAAATAATAATAAGTTTTTATTTGACATACATGGTGTATAATAAACACTACATATGGCACTTTAAGTATAGAATCTATCAGGTAGGGATAAAGTGTTTGTTTGGGCTCTGGTACCCAATGTAAGATTTAACTTGTGTTATGGGTACCAGTGCTCTAAACTTATCGCTCTCACCACTTGCACTGGTGTCGCACATGTAAGTACAAGCATAAGCTCCGAAGCGTTCTTGAGATCCCGGATCCCTCCTAAAATGCCGGAATTCACCGCCCAGGTGGCTTCCAACAGAATAAAAAAGAAGTGAGTGGGATGGTTGACAGCATAGTGGTATTAGAATTTATGCATCTACATATTTCAGTGATCATGTAAAATCGTCGGACCCAGGTGTTGTCATTAAGCTTATTAGGAAGCATTTGTGGCTTGGACAATTTGTTGGAAGTGGGTGACACTACACAACAACAACACAATACAACTAATCGTTGCGAAAATCTATGGAGGATATAGAGGCCATTGTGCAAGAGTGGGTCTTTTGGATGATATGACGTTTTATTGTACAGCATGGTAAGGAGACCAGCAAGTCATTCACCTGGTGGTAAGCGTCAAGATGCCCAAAACAATTGTAATGCTACCCGAACTAGTGCTGCGAGGTACCACACTGCGCTCGTCCGCTTGAGATATTAGGTATTTAATCTATTATGACCAATTATCCGGTCTCTAGAGATTAGTAAAAATTTGATTAACTAATTCTTTTGAAATATATTTCAAAGGAGGAATGAAAAAATCATCTAAATGTGGCGTAAACAATAAAAAAAAACTTGATTACTCAATTGTGGCCATCATAGAAACTTGATAATAGCTACAGAACAATATTTTTTATGTAATCTTCATTATATCGGAGAACGTTTATTTCAAGAATTAAACTAAATAATATATAATATACTAAATAAATAAAATAATGACTGAATTAATGAAATAATGTTGATTTTAAATAGCCTAGAAACAGTAACCCGTACCCACCCTTACCGTTTCCTAGTGTTTATGATGGGAAGAAGCGCCGCTACAATCTCCCCAGCAACTCATCTTTCTGTCATTAAATTTTTATTACTGTATTGAATACATTTTTCTTCTTGCTTTATATTAAAGAAAATGAAAACAAAAACATAGCGAATGTGGTTGATACGTAATTGCTACATATCAGCTAGCACACATCCAAACAACACAAACACAAAACACGGCTATCTAACAACACAAAACACGACTATCTAAATTGGAAATCAATTTACGTACAGATATAAACAACTTTGACTTGTAGTCCTAAGCTAAGGTGATGAAATATATTTATCTAGCCCGAATTATAACAAAATGCTGCATGCGCATCAAGAGAAGGCAGTCAATGATAAATTACTGTCCTATCAGCGGGGCTCTCAGGGTTTCACAGTACATCTGAATGACCCTTAAATTAGCCCAGAGTGCTAAAGCTCGCTCCCTTCAAGGCGACTGACTTCAATCCGTGTGGTGTCCGGATTAAGAACATAGCACCACTCCATCTTCTCTCATGGATGTCATCAAACACGACTAAGGACTTTAAACCAGAGGGAAGGACAGCAGCGTCCCTTCTGTGGATGAGCAGCCGTTCTGAGGTCACCAACCCGTACTGGCAAATTCCCCATAAACACACGGCATGAAACTGATCGTCTTATGCGAGATGCTTTAGTTTAGCAGTGGACATATTGAGGCCGATTTGATGACCCTGAATTTAATTGTATTTTTTTAAATGACACCATAATTAAAACTTACTACAGCACCAAGTGGTTTAAGAAGCCAGTCCGTAAAACTCTGTTACACTTATATTTAGAAAAAAGGAAAGATTGTATAACTTGAAGGGTACTGTAAAATACCACGACATAAATCAGGCATTATCATGTTCGTTCATTCATGAAGGTAGATATAAAAAATAATGATAAAAAAATAAACTGTAATATTGTTACTTAAAATGATAATTTCGAATAACACTAGTCATTTTGAAAACCATAAAGTTATTTTAGCGCTTATGATAATACCAACCGAACCGCTACATGAGTAATATTGACATTGAATATTAAATGTGTATTTGCCCCAGCTGGTGATTGATAATGAAGTTACTGCGAACTGCTAAAGGTGACTTAATACTGGTATTTATTATTGAGGATTACAGTAATACCTGAAAATTAGACGAATGTAAAAGCGATATAGGTAGGTACTTGCTAAAATAGTGTCGAGTGAATTTGCTCAAGACTGCTCAACTGTGTAACACAGAGATAGCAAGCGGCCAATACATACATTATTATAATGAAGCACTTACACTGATAATTAAACTTAACGAGTTGAGTCAATACTCGGTTATTTTGTCGTCACGGTAAAGCAGCATACGGTAATCGTCTATATGAATGCTGTTTGAAAAAAATAGCGAATAATCGATTTCAAGACCAGCACAAACACAATAAATTTGATTCAAACAAATATATTAGGACTCTTTGGACAGAGGACAGAAAACCCAGCCAATCCGACATTTTGTCGTTACTTGAGAATTTCTTCACATGCTAGAATTTGAATAGGCTCACAAAATATTGATATATATTACCATACAAGACTGTTGGTATAACGAATTTAGGTAACATACTGTGAAGCGCAAACGTGCGTGATTTGCATTGCAAATGCTGGCACGTCGCTGGTTGCATATGGGTTGCATCGCTACGGTAAGTGATTTTAGGGTAGTTGGAGTTTGTATTAGATTTACTCTATTTATAGTGTCGCGTATTGACTTACTTGGATTTGTGTGTTGTTTATAGTTATTTCAATATATAGTAGTAGGAAAACATTGTAGTGACAATGAAAAACCGTTAATATACGATATATCAAATACTAACTAGTGATGACTCCCTGCAAGAAATGAAATAAAAAAGAGTGCAATGGGTTTATTTGTTAATCAAAATTTCATATTTATTACATGAATCTATTCTAGATTATAAATAATCTGTAAAATTGATTGACACAATACCAGGAAGAAAGGAAAAGAGGCTCTGCAATGGGTCGATAAAAGCTTCATATCAAAAAAAAAAAAAAACTATCATAGTGTAAGGTTGAAAATGTAAAAATATACTATACAACTCTTAAACAATATGCGAAGGAAGTGAGAGAAAATAAAAGCCACCATGCGGCATACCGGTTGTTAGAAAGAGATTGATATACATCGTTAGTTACGTAACATTAGTAACTGCATGGTGCATGCTCATTGGCTTGAACGCATTTGACGTAATGTGTTTACAGGCACCGGGCTGCCATTAGACATTATATTATTATTATACAGTATTTCAAGCCACAACACTGGTCGGTGCTTGGCTAAGTGAACTCCGGGCAATTACCTTGCTTTCATGTTACCATTATAGAGCGCGGGCAACGTATCTACACTTATAAAAACACCTTAGCATACGGCTTACAGCGTTACGGTAAGTGAAAAGACATTTGAAAAGTATTTGTCCGGCTAAAACCGAGGTATTTAAAAACAAAAGCTGTAATTCATCATCATCATCATATCATCTACCTGGTTAAGAGTCCCTCAGTTACCTTTTACGACATCCACGGGAGGAGATGAAGTAGCGCTATATTCTTAATCCGGATAACAAACACTGTAATTGCAGTTCGTTAAAATTTGACAGTTCAAATTAATATGCGATGATAGATTTTGATCATTGTATATTTAAATTTTTAAGTAAAAATGGATTCTCTCAATATAGCAAAACACGTTGAAAGAATCATTAAGGGTGATAAATGAATTGAAAAGGTTCAGTTTATTTATTTCAGATTAGAAAATTTACGATTAGTGTGAACATTTATTTAGTAATAAAAATAATTCCAATTATACATTTGAAAACTTTTGTCGGATAAAAAATATTCCGAGGTAGAAATCTAATGAATTTCGATCAATTTTACCCGTCAAGCAATTCCAAAACGAAAACGCAATTACGTTCAAAATGCAGAGGCAGCATTCATATAATTTGACCACAAGTATTTACAAAGCTATCTAATCCCTCCACAATAGCCCTCCTCAGCGAGCACGTAACTCAGTACTAACTGGGGTGATAATGTAAACGGTTCTGATTCTATCAACGACGTAAATTTTGCAAATACTGCGTACATTGGCCTGAAAATCATCATCTTTTCTAGCTCATTCTAGCTTAAATCGTGCTCGGCGCGATCGTACCTTGGCTGGGTATACATTCTATACATATCGAGGCTACTTGGGTAATCAGAGGCCTGATAGTCTGCTAATTGGTCGAATCTTAGAATAGTTGCATCCATCAGGATGTTGTCTGCAGCGAAAGTAGGCATTCATGGGGTGCAAGATGATAACCGTGTTATAAAGGACAAAATCAACCAGTATCGGGGCCTGATAAAGTTATATCAACGTATTAGAGAGTATTCATCAAGACAACTTTAACAGTAGGAAACAACTTGATAGAGTCACATACACGAAGAAGAAGAAAATGGAAAAACAATAAATGGTAAAGTTAATGAAAGAGCAAAATTGGATTTCTGGACTCATGGAAGGCCTGGTGACCTGAAACACAGGCTTCGGCCTAGCTTAGGCACCAGTCTCTCACAGTAAATTTGAATAATACTGTCACTGGGCAATATTGTACTCTGTTGCAACTTTTTTATTATTGTGGTGAGAAAATAAATTACTTACTTACATCAGTAATTTGGTTTTAGTGAACATATCAGTATATAATACGAAATTTGTTATGCTTATAGCCAACGCCAGCTATGGTGAGTAAAAGCTCGGCTCATATGAAGCCTGAAAACCAACCTCACACATTCATTGCAGAAATACATGTAGTCGTGAGTACTCCATTGATTTTTATCCTACGGAGCCAGTTAAATCCATCGCCCGTTCTACAGATAGTTTGCATTGAGAGTAGTATGGACAATTGAATGATAAACAGATGGAGAGGATTAGTATAAGCGTATGTTGTGATAGGACATGTTCTGTAGATGGGTAGCGTAATAACACTAGAATCGCATACCTAAATAGTTATGTAAGTATGTGATTTAGGACCTGAAATAATACAACACAAGCGCGCCGTCTTGCTGTCATCACTTCGGCCGAATAAAGTCCACTGCTAGTTATAAGCCTGCCCCAAAGATCGCCACAACAACCAGTCTGGGTGTGTTGTGTGTTCATTGGAGGATTTTGTCATAATCACCACGCTTGGCAGGTGGGTTGGCGATCGCAGTTGAGTTGTTAATGTACTCGAAGGACGCTGTTGCCCATCCTCCAGCTAATACCATAGTCGCTTTTTATCACACCCAATGGATGAGATGGGTTGGAGCTATTTGTAGCCGGCACCACACAGCTACGTCTTGCTGTATTCCTTCGCAACTACAGTTAGGCGCGCTGCGATCAAGTCGTGGTGATGATACTCGATGAGATCGGGACATATTCAGTGTTAATGTCCCGATATATCAGCTGAAGGACGTCCACTACTGAACAAAGGCACCCTTCATAAATTTCCATAATGACCTAGTTACATACCGCCCACATCCAACGACTCCCGATGTACTTATCATCCCGTAAATGTACACAGCTGCACATAAGCCCCCTCATGGACTGCTTTAAATGCAGTGACGAGGATTCTGCCGTCATAACCGCAATTGGGAAATGAATTGTAGTTTCAGTATGTAGTTTTTATAGTTTCACAGGAGAATTCTGAAATCTATTTTGACGATATCCCTTAATTACTTTTTATGACACCCAATTGTACTTTTGTTTCTTTTGAACTATGCTCACTATAGCTTTTCTATGTATCGTGAGTCAGTTTACAGATATAAATTTCACATATCATAATCAGCCCATTGCTGTCCCACTGCTGGGCACAGGCTTTTTTCACAATGAAGACGGTTGGGCCTTAGTCCACCACGCTGGCCTAGTGCGAGCTGAAATTTCACATGGTTATTTTATACCTTACTACTTAACCACAACGTGGAACGGGCCAGACACGTGCCATTTCTTCTACATCTCAGTATTTGAAGACATATCTATTAGTGAAATGTTGAATGATTTCTTATAACTTGGATCAAAGATTGAATCCATTTTTATTCTTTCATGAGTCAGCATCGATTGCCGCAAGTGTTGCAAGGCGAGATTATACTACTAACGGATATCTGAAATGTTTGCAGTTCGGAGGCGTAAACAATACTTTTATGATAGGTTCTGAGAACCGCAAAAAATCTGTAAATATGTTGTCACAAATATATTTTATACATTATGCCTGAGTCTTTAAGCACTTCCGGGTTTTAAGGTATGGCACGAGCGAGTGCAATTGCAGTTCACGACCAAGCACCGAAGCCATCCTGCCTCTCTACAGAGCCTGGCTCAAAAGGAGTGAGCGTGTCACATACCGCCTGAAGCAGATGTTCACTGATTATGGTTGTTTCGCTATGTGGCTGCACAGGATAGAACGCGAGGTCAATGCAGAGTGCTACGACTGTGGAAGCGACAAGGGTACCGTATAGCACACGCTCAAAGAGTGCCCTGCGTGGGCTGCCGAGTAGTGGATACTGGTCGATTGGACTCGTCGAGATATTTCTTTGCCGGTATTAGATTCAGCTAAGCTGGTAGATCAAAAATTGAAGTTTCCTTTTGTGAGAGATTCATGCACGAGAAGGAACCCGCAGAGCAGAGCTGGTAAGGGTTCGGCACACGGCCTCTGCCCTAAGGGCAGGCTGGAGGAAGTCCATGAGGATTTCCATCCGTTGCTTCAGGTTAGCTAAGTTTTTGTACTGGCATGTACTCAGAGCCGACGCATGTTGGTATGTATACGCCTGTTGTTAAATATGTAAGCCAAATGTCATTTGACATTTTTTACACATATTATTCTAAACACCAAGCTGCTAATGAAATTTCCCTGCAGACATAACCAATAACTGTTTTCTCGACCCAGATATTGAAACCAGAACCTTACGCACCCTGAATGATTACTGTAGAACTTTGGGGTCATAGGCGCCGAGATTGGCGCCTTTGGATGATTAATCAATCCCAGAGATAACGTAGTGGTTAAGTGCTGCCGTATATATGTCATAGGATAGTCGTATAGATAGTTGTAGTCACGTGTCACCGTATGCATATCACAGCGCATAATGAGGCTTCGGGGGGATCCTTTAGAAGCCTTCCAGAGAAGTGTCTGGGGGTGGCTTATTTATAGTCACCTTCCCACCTATAGATATGTGACTGCTTTAAAGTCACTCCCTCCAAGATGTGCTTAAAGGCGTGCCTATGTTAGCTGGTAGATGTCCCTCTACCCTTCCTCGGGGTGAAGGTGGTATATGGTATATTTGCATGGTATATTTCCTCCGGGTTAATAGAAAAATGACGGTTGCAAAGGACCGAAAAACTGGAATGGAACTAGAAACATTGAAGTAATCATGTTCTCGGCACTGGGGTGGCCCTTGCTCGAAATTTATCTTAGATTCCACACCATGACTTCAATCGTATTAGAATTTTTGAAAATATTTGATTAAATAGCTCGGATCATTACATAAATCTGTCTTAGATATTATGTTCGATTATCTTACGACATATACACCACGAGGTAATAATGGTGTATGTGTCGGTGTCAAAGGAGATGTTTCCATTTCGCCCCGAGAAGTCAATGTACAACAAGAAAGTTATCAGCAGTTTCTATAGGAGACCCCGAGGCTCCACTGTACTTTCTGATGATGACCGTCGAGAGGGATTTAGTAGATAAAAATCAAACCTACACTGGCTTCCCGAGAAGGGCGGAAAGCGTAAAGGTCTCGCACTCGCGACGACCGATCAGCTACAAAAATTCATTTATGTAACGAATTGTTAGTAACTGAGTCAACTGTACAAACACAATTCGTTTGGTTCCGTTTGGATTAGCTCGATACAATGAATTCAATCCATTTCTGTTTTAGAACGTTTATCTGTTAAGCGAGATAGGACTACAAAAAAATATCGGGTGTGATTAACGTCTCTTAATAGTGTGGTTTGTAAAATTTTCTAGTAAGTTTTAATATTTCTAACTTGATTTCATGTCAATGGGATAGACCGCTTTCATGAAAACGAAACAATACGATAAAACAATCTGTATTGTGTCCGGGTTGAATATATAGCACCATTCATCACATTCCGTGGATGTCGTAAAAGGCGTCTATGGGCTCTAAACCCAGAAGAATGGGCAGTAGCGTTTCTGCTGTTGTACTGTGTCTATACTCATCAACCCGCGTGCCAAGCGTGGTGAGTACTGGCAAATTCCCCTCCAAAGACGACACAATTGTGCAAATGATTGGGTACCCTTAGATTTCCTTGCCTTGTTCAGTTGTGGACGTCCTATGGCTGATATGATGATGAGCGCATAGAGGGGTGCCACAATTCTAAATACGGGCCTTCTCATTACGAGTTTGATTTGCCGAAACCGATGGTATTGGTTTAACTAAAGTCTTTTAGAAGAATTCGATTGATTAGTGCAGAGGCTAAGTGGTTTTTTTTCTTCTTTTACAAACCGTGTGTACCGTGCGTAGAGCACTTGACAATTCATAAGTAGTTGTTGGATAGATATATGAGCTACTGGCCACCTTTTTGATCACCACATGAAAGTAGCATGTGTATGGCCTGCGGGTAGTTCTTAAATGTCTTCTTCTTAATGGTGTTTTTGCATGCGAGATGAATATCTGTAAACGTTACCCTCGGTACAATACCAACAAAATTTCGCCTTAATTTCAAGAATGACAGAAGTAGGTACTAGTAATTTGCAGGACATAAAATCCAAGAAAATATGCCGCAACCATATCATCTGTACGAACTACCACATCGAGTCTTGTGGTCTAACGCTTCACACCATCTTTAAGCGAATTTTATTTGAAATTCTGCGAAATATTATATTCATACTGTACTATATCATATTGAATTTTTAGATTACGATTCTTTCAATGAGAAATGCGAGCGATTGTGGTACAATAATATTAAACTTTCTGAACACTTGAAACTACACATTTTGCAGTACAACTAAGTTGATTTTCAGAGCACGTGGGAGCAGATGTTCTGCGACCTATAAAATTGGTCCAGTATCCGCGCGTGACACTTTTGCATGCCATTAAATCGAAAAATAATAAAGGATTTTTTCATCAAAACCCGCAGTAATATACGATCACCTTCATCGGCCATATTTTATTATTATTGGTAATAATCATGTGATCGGATTTGTTTATTCCATTGAAACGCTTCCGTAGTGAACATTTGGTAGGAGGAGTATATATTTCTATATGAAGACCTTCACCGTATCAGCCAAAGGCCGACAACTTCGTTCAGCGAAAGAACTCCGCCATAAGTTTTCACATTTGTGTCGTCATTTTGGAGAAAATTTGCCAGTACTCACCACGCTTGGCGGGTGGGTTACGCCGTGGCGATGGTGAACACAGTATTGCTACTGTTCCAAAGTCGGAACGGACTCTAACCCAGAAGGATGGGTAGCAACCCATCCTTCGGGCTTAGAGTCCCTTATGCACCTTTCGCGACATGCATGAGAGGAGATGCAGTGGTGCTTTATTCTTAATCCAGACACCACGTGGACATAAATCTTAAATTTTAATTATTATCACATGTAACTTTATATTATATCTTTTTTAATGGTTGGCAGATGCCACAGATGAACTCAGATGTGTTTCACTAAGGGCTCCAGCTGAAAATCAGCGGCGTATCACGGCATAATGCTGAGCTGGATATTAATTGAATGCGGACACGGCGTACACTATGTTCGTATGTATAAATTTAAAGATATACATAGAACTATGTTGATGTAAACATTATAACCGTCTCGCATATATCTGTAGTCATATCAATGTTTTTCGTACTTTCTTTATTTCTTCAAAAATTTGTACGTTTGAAACTTTGCGGCTGTATCAAATTGCTGAACGGATCCTGATGAAAAACGAGATTATGTCGTGGAATAGGATAGAGGAAACTTTTTATTTGTAATAACATTTGTTTGTATCACAATACTTATATTAACGACCAGCAAAGCAATGAGTTAGTGGCTAGTACAAAATATAGTGCGTGCTTATTGGATAAATACCTAAACTAAAATAAATATTAATTGTAATATGTTTAGTGGCGTGTAGTTCCGTGTATAGAATAAATTCCCTTGCTAGCCGTCGGTGTCGCTAACCGTAGCTAAGGGTCTATCCAGAGTGCCTACAGTACCATCAATTTAGCTGCCAAGCGTGTTGATGTTGGCCAGGACTGTTCATGGTCAATTGACGGCACGGTTGGTGCAGTGGCTGATACAGTCGGCTGCTGCGCACCGGGTCGTGGGTCCGATTCCCGCACGGAACAAATATTTGTATGATCTGCAGGTAGTTGTTCCGGGTCTGGTTGTATTGTGTGTGGAATTTGTGTTTGTAAACTCACCCACGACACAGGAGAAATTCTAGTGTGGGGCAACGTTTTTTTAAAAAGAAAAAAAAATGTCGTTAGATGTTTAGAAGCTTTGACGAGGTATGAAATTATTGTATTGTTTGGTTTCGTTGCCAGACAAGGACCTTTGTTTGCGGTTTCCCAATTCTTTTTTAGCTTAGTGTGTATGTCGGGCCTGTCGACCCTGATTTCTCCGCATTGTCGACCATATCGCCTTAGCCATAAGGCACATATTTATACAAATGTATAAGATTACCTCTTCACAGATCACATCACATGACACCTTCCAATCCTCGATGACCGTGGTCCAATCATACCGATGTAGATCGCCAGTAACAGTGATTCTTTTTTACACAAGACACATGATCAACGACTGACACGATTCAATTCCAAGATGTATTGTAAAATTGCTCAAGCCCTTGTTACATTGAATTGGGTGTTAAACATTCAATAACCGAAAGTAAACATAACCTGATAATTTAAAAGTAAAAAGGAGATATAAGAGTTGTCGTATGCCCGACACTATGAATTTTTCACTTTCCAAGGTGCAGGTACTCTCCTGGCTCAATCCCCGAGGTCGGCGAAGGGCGCTTGATGGTGTCCCGAGATGGTGAAGGGCCGCTGTGACTCGCCAGACATGTGTGTGGTGATTATGCACCCGGTGTCCAGCGTGTCAGGAAAGGTTCCACCTGTTGCCTCGTCTAACTGTGACCACCAACAGGCCTGAGTGAGTGAGATTTACAATTGCGCTAATGAGGGTGGTGTGTGAAGTGACGTATATAAAATTAAATAGTCAAAAGTCGTGTTTACCTTCGGGAAGCCACGGATGAAGTCACTACTACAAGTGAACGTGCGCTGCCCATAGAGTATTTTATCGAATGTAATGAGGTTTGAATCGTTTGTCCAACGGTGGACTAAATTAAAAAGTCAGAGCCGTCTGTAACGAGGAGGTGGTACAGCGATTGCAGTTGAATCAAGGTCAAGCACATCACCGATACCAAACGTCTTTGTCGAACGATTGAAATAATATCAAACAATCTAATGAGGTATTTCTCTATAATAATGTTTTAGTTAGCAGTACTACGTAACGCCCTACATTAACATATTTCGCATAATTCATAAATTTTGTTCCCATATCACCATTACGTCCAGGCAGTCCAACAGTCCTTTTATTAGAACTCTAATTCATCCCACATATTTTGTGACTTTTTCATTTCTGTCTGCCACGATTCTGATAACCATTTTGTGGACGTGGAAGTGGACGATATAACAGCACAATTTAAAAGTTCTCAAAGATTCCGGGAAAGTTCTGTGTTTTAAATCGCCAAACTTAATTTTTATCTCGGCTTCTTCAGTCATTATTTATTCCGAGTCCAAGGCACCCGTGTGGACGAATAAACTTACCCAATTACGTCAGCTTATTTCACCGCAATCAATACTCGAACGCCCACCTAACTTAATAGTTGGTGAATAAAAATATTTATGTTCAAGCTACTCTATACAACGCTGAAAAATAGGAAATTGTTATTTCATAACCAGGTTTTGGAGAAGCCTAAACAATGGCGATGTTTTTGGTAAATAGATGATTTCAGTTTCGCAGACCAAACGTTTGAATATAATACAATGGATCTGGTGACGTAATTTTAATTAACTAAGTACTGTACAGTTGGTGTACAATGAGGTTTAATCCGTGTGGTGAATTAAGATATAACACCACTCCATCTCCTCCTGCGGATGTCGTAAAATATGACTAAGGGACTCTAAATCAGAGGGCAGGGGGTCCCTTCTGTAGAATAGCAGCCATTTTGCGCTTACCAACCCGTCTGCCAAACGTGGTGAGTATCAAATTTCTCCAAAAATAATGATACAATTATTATGAAAATTTATATGTCAGGCCTTCGATCCGCTGTGGACGTACTTAGGTTGGTACGATGAGGTTTACTACTGAAAGCCACCTCGACCAGATCACATATGAAAAAAGAACTACATCATTAATAAATAATTTAAATTACGAATATTTTAAATATGACATGTTGTTTTATACAGAGTGATAGCCAAGTAGATGGAAAATTCTAGTCAAAATTTCATCCTGACCATCTAGATGGCTATTGGTCTAGCACTATACGATTCACTCTCACTTTTTGACCCGTACGACAAAAATGTGGAACTAGTTTACCCGAAATCATACAACAAGGGGGTTTTCAAGAAAAACTGTAACAACATTTCAAGTACCTCCTTCATACATAATAAAATTTCACAGTATATTCGAATACCCATCGGCCAACCGTCCAATCTAAGATATAAGACACTCAGTAACTTCAAGTACTAGATAAGGACCACAAACTTTATGTGTAACTGAAAGAGAAAGTCGAGCAAAACTCTTTTGGAGTTATAAGTGCAAAATGTTCCTTTATTATAGTTCGTAACGATCCTAACTGAAGTTCGGTGAAGAGCTATGAAATCTTTTGGTAACAAGGGCTATATAAAGGAATAAAAGTTATGAGTGCTTTTGTGATATCGTATTATTGTGTTTTTGGATGTTATATATTTTGGCGCGTTTGATGAAAGCAAAATTGGGAGCTGCGCGCGCATACCTTCACGAAAATTCAGCAGTATAAAGTTGACGTACAAAGATGTTTGACGAGAGTAAATGTGAGGGCTGCACGCACATGCCGTCATGAAAATCTAGCAGTATGAAGTTGGCTGTCAAAGATTTTTGACGAGAGTAATTAAGGGAGCTGCGCGCGCATCCAGTACGAAAATTCAGCAGTATGAAGTTGGCCGCCACAGATAATTAATAGTTCATGTTTATTTTACTGATTCATAATTTCAAATTTTATTCGACTCGTTGATATGACAGTAAACATTTTAATATTTTTTAACTGTACAATAGTTTCATAATTTATTATTTTCTATCTTTGTATTATTAAACAAGAGTTTGTCAAAACCGTCACTAAGAAAATAAAATAACAAACAAGTTATCCAATTTTCCCTCTACGTAACTTTCGGATTATATTATAATTAGTCATTCTTTCCTGTCAGTAGTTTACTTCTCCCACGTGTAAAATCAATTTCAACTCTCTTAAAACGCCAAATAAGTATCCTTATTAAGTTCTACTAACTTTTAAACTTTCGCGTTGCATGATTATTATATTAAGAAACGGGAATTAGCGCAAAATTACCTTTGCATAGCAGACGTTACGAACGGGTTGCACCGATCGTGGTCACAAGCAGACTGATGCAGCGAGACCAGTCGGTTTCCGTTTGTGAGGCAGATTTATGTTCATCCACCCCCTTTCTTTCTTTATTTGTTATAAGGCACACACTACACACTTCACAGATAATTTTGCGTTAATTCCCGTTTCTTATGAAGTTCTGCCTAAACTTTATGGGCATGGTCGTGCCATATGTTGTAGTACCAAAATTAAATAAAATACCTTATTCAATTGTTTCGTTGCTCAAGTCAAGATAAATTAGAGTTATTGATTTATTTCTAGGGTTCATTATATTAAGATATTGCTTTAGTGACTTCGGATATTTAAACGTGTATAAGACTAAAAGGTGACGGATTTTTAAGGTTAGAAGAACATGCAAATATGTATATTTAGACCAATAACATTTTACATATATACGCGATACACGAACATTATTGCACTTCAAAACGGCGTGCCGGCTGTCATTGGACCGCGTAATAAAAAACAAACCAAAATACTATTTTTAGGTTTCCGAACGTCCGAAGGAAAAAACGGCGTAACCCTTATAGGATTACTCGTGTGTTTGTCTGTCCGTCTGTCACAGCCAATTTGCTCCAAATCTACTAGACCGATTAGGTTGAAATTTGGTACAAATATGGATTTCAGCGACCCAAAGACGTACTACGTGTAACGTAAATAAATGAATTTTGAATATAGGGGTCCTTTTTGGGGAGCAATATAGGAAATTTTAGGAGGCGCTGGTTGTGAGGATTTTAAATGTATGCATTTTGTAATTTTAAAATATATAGATTTAAAGTTATTTAAGAAACTATACGAAAATTGACCATTCCCCCTTATCTCCAAAACTACTGGGTCTAAAATTCTGAAACAAATGTAGGTAAATGCTCTTTACCTATAGATTACAGGTAAACCTAAGAAGTCTATGGTCTTAAAATAACATGGTAAATCTTATAATATTGTGCGTACAAACTAACGTTTGCGGTTGGAATGTATGGAAAAACATGTTTTTCAACTACGATGTTAAGTTTGTTCTTGGGATAATTTATTGGTACAAAACCGAATCCAACAATAGACAATATATTCAGAAATTTCAGAACATTCTCAACGCGAATTCAACTGACACTTGACCGGTTTTTTTATTTACAATATCGATTTACGTTAAGTATTTATTCATTTTTGAAATAAAACGTCCATTTCTCTCACAATAGCAGTATACTTCGTGCATCGTCTATAAACACAGGATGGCATAATTTTTTCGCAGTATGTTACTGAATTACGCCTATGTTTATTTATTTATTCATTGCATTCACGTGGTATACCAGATGTTACATAGGTAATATAAAGTTTCAAACATGAACCCTGCCAGGGCACAGCAATACATTTGTGTAACTAAAACTATATGATTCACGTCTAGCCGTAACACTGGTCGGTGCGTGACTAAGTGAACTCCAGGCAATTACCTTGCTTTCCATCTTAGAGCCATCTTAGAGCGCGGGCAACACATCTAAACTTATAAAATATCTTAGATTTCGACAACATTGTTAGCTTTCCACTTACGCCAAAGAAATATTTGTCTTATGATCTACAGATATATGCTTCGAGTAAGGGTGTTAGTGTATGTGAGATTTATGTCTGGAAACCCACAACATAGTAGAAAATCTGAGGTTGGAAATGGTTTTAAAAAAAGAATATGGTCACATTAATTTAAGTACCTATTCTTACATAGGTAACCCATTTAACTACAAAGTGTACCCGAGACTCGTATCTCAATTCATAATTGCCACTTAATAATTTAATCAACTTGTATTCAGTTAATCACAGTAACTAATAAGTATTAATGTGAACATTATCAAATGTTTTGCTTCCTTCGTCATTAGAGTAACCTCCGGATCAGCGGTCAGTGACCTTGTTTCTTGATATATGCGTCAACCTATAAAGTATATAGCATACGGTTTGATTGAAAAGCCGAATCAAGTTTCCGGGGTAAATTTCTTTTAATGAATGGAAATGAATGTCTTGTAGGATTCTTTCATTTTATTGGGCATTAACTTATGCCGTGACCATGTAGAGTAGTCTATACGTATCATAAATTAATCACAGTGAGTGACATAAAATTAATATATACATATAAGGTCTTATTTTAATAATCCACGATATTTTGCATGGCACCGTAGTAAATGCTAAAGATGATGTACCTACCACACAAAACTAATTTGACGGTGAAAAATTAGTTTATTTCTTTTGTGCGACGCCGACGCGCGCCTCCTTTCGCCTGTTTCGTTTGACTTTGCCGACTACCTGGCCGCGACCACCATTTTCGTACTAGATGCATGTGGATATTATTATAACTTACTAGAAGAACCAGTAAGTAATGAAATACGTGATTTATAAAAAATGCTGACAAAAATACAACTGATTTATTTGTTAGTGATACCTACATTATCGTCAGCATTCACATAGGCTGCATGCAAAATATCGTGGACTATTAAAGTAAGATCTTGTATATATATATGTGGACAATTAAGACACGTAAAAAAGAAATATATATTATTATTTGTATGTCAGATAACAGATCTTTTTCAATTGACATGCTTGGCGAAGTGGCTCAGCGATTTGTTTTCTGTGCTTTGTAACGCGGGTTCAATTACTGTACGGAACAAATATTTCTATGATTTACGGACATTTGTAACGGGTTTGGATGTTTGAGCTTAAGCTTATGAGATTTATATGTATCAGCTGTAGCTACGATACAGGAAAAATAGAGTATAAGACAGGGTGGGGTATCGTTTGAGAACAATAAGCTAATAAAGAAGTCTATTGAATCTTTCGTTCATTTTCTTTTTTTTTTATCATTTCGGTCGAATGAACTCCACTGCTGGACACAGGCTTCCCCCAAAGATCACCACAACCACCGATATGGATGTGTTGTGGGCTCATTGGGGGGTTTTGCCATAATCGCCACGCTTGGCAGGTGGGTTGGCGATCGCAGTTGAGTTGTTAATGTACTCGAAGGACGCTGCTGCCCATCCTCCGGCTAATCCCTTAGTCGACTTTTACGACACCCATGGGAGGAGATGGGGTGGTGGCATTGTGAGCCGGCACCACACGGCACCTTTCGGAATCTTTCGTAGTAGACCCTAACTGTAATTTTCAAACGATGTAACACACTAGTTTTTCTCTTATGTCATGGATACAATTTACAGTCTTACATCTCACAGGCATATACACTTAGACCCGAAACAACTGTCTGTAAGCCTTACAAATATTTGTTTCGTGCGGGGATTGAACCTGCGACATGTAGCGCAGAAAGTCAATTGCCACAGCGCCAACCGTGCCGTCACGATCAACAGCATCCTCTTGTGTGCTTATAACAATATACTTTGATCAATCTAATTGGCAAGTTTGGTTTTTATAGAATTCTCCTCTCACTGAAAATTGTGGTCAATACTTGACTACAGATCAAAAATGGGCTATATAAAGAAAAGAAGTTTAATGTGGGATGTGTTTATTCCACGCTGTTATCGTAGGGTATACTATTTCTTAGTAAGAGACGGTTCTCAACGTTTTGGTTGAGAACCGTTAATTGATTTTAACCTGTTAAGTCTATACTATAATGGTCAATTTGTATAAATTGAAAATGGTCTAATTTCCTTGCCTAGACTAACTGAAGCCTATTTCTTCTTACCTTGGCTATGCCAAATTCATTTGTACCAGAGGCGTAGCTGACATAGGGATAGTAATCTCCTTTATGAAGTAATTGGCCACCATATATATTTTCAATAGGTTTTAATAAAAATCTGTACTTTTGAAAATAGAACGACTCAACGTTTGTCATACGAACTAAAGTCGCGAATAAAAAAAAATTGTATTCGGACGATTGACCGCGATGGTTGTATTATAAATATCAGGAATATAATATTATAAATTAATTTAATAATACAAGTGTTATTATTATTACATTCTGAGCACATCTCCCAGTCCCGAGTACCTTACGGTACTACGCAGCACGCTCTCACAGAACACCTAAATTAGCAACATTGTATTGCCACGTTTCGCGCAGTGAGTAATGAGTACCGGAAGCCCATATAAGCTTCTGAGATTACAAGAGCGTCCACGAGGTTTACTGTTTACGGCGCTTAATGTATTTTTTAAACAACCAACAAGTTTTATCTTGTTGAAAGAAATAATTATACATGTTTGTGCATTGGTGTTTTTGATGGGAACCACTGAAAATTGTATTGAGTTTGACAATACCAGGTTATTTCTTTTCACAATCGAATAAAACGTTCGGCTCTGCGATTGGGTCTACTCCTAACCCATCAACTAATAAAACGCCTAACACAGTAAAAGTGTAGTTTACTTTAACGTTTTGATTGTGAAAAGAAACTCGTACTAGGTCTTTCACAAATATGTTCAAGTGTGTATTAGTATACTGTATAGTAAAGAATTCTTATATTGCTGCTCAGAACAGCATTGTTTATTATCTTACTAATTAAAGTTATTCTTGTACAAAGTGTATAATGTAAAAGTTTTATGTGCCAATTTGAACACCCCACTTCGCGACTGTTGATTATACTCAGAACTTTTTAATGACAATAATAAGTAGTTCTCACGAATTTTTAAATTCAATTTAAGTTGCCAGAGACTATTATCAGATTATTCCGTGTGGTGTCCACATTAAGAACATAGCACCACTCCATCTCTTCCCGTGAATGTCGTCGGTGACTAAGGGATTCTAAATCAGAGGGATGGGCAGCAGCGTCCCTTCTGTGGAACAATAGCCATACTGAGCTCATCAAACCACCTGCCAAGCGTGATAACTAGTGTAATCTTACGAGGACTTAGCCCCGTACGGTGCCGAATATGACTGCTCCAGTGGTTTTAGCCGGTAGGAGTCCAGCATGGCCCTTCACCCGTCCGCGGGGCGGAAAAAGTTCATGACGGATTTCCACGGGGGACCACTAAAAAAAATTACAGCATTGGAATGTTAAAATGATGTTCCCTTGTCAATCCATCTATACTAAGGCCCGTATTACAGATCGAGAGTGAAAATTCAAGTAGAATTTGAGTCGAGATTGCATCAATTGAATATAAATGCTGGACCTATTACGTAGAGTTCGTATTTGAATAACGTAATGTCAACTCAAATTCTACTTGAGTTTTGATTCTCGATCTGTAATACGGGCCTTAGAAGATTAATGATGCAATAACTAATTTAACTATGCATTTTGTAAAAAATGGGTCACCCATACAACTATTTGTTAGAATACTGCATCATCATGTCGAAATGACACCTTTTGCATATAGACGGTTAAAGCACTTGTGATATACCGTTGCTGAACGATAGTATACCTACAAATTAAAGTTCGTGACTGTTGTTTAAACACTAATAGCAGCGTTCTTGTCAACCTGGCTAACTAAGCTAAAATTTGCTTGTGATAGAAGAAGATTATTTCCAATAGTGCAATGAATATGAATTCGAGATTACGACTTTCGGCTGTGACACTTCAAATTCTGATCAATTGATTCCGTAGCCATCAATGGACTTAAAACCCACCTAGAATGGAATGTCGCTCTCTCTTTAGAGGATTTCAATTTGTGAGCAAACATTTTCTGCTAGGTATGAATACACCAAACGTTGAGGAAGATTTCTCCTGTGTCGTGGGATGAATCTTGCATGTACCTGTACACAGAGAAAAAGCAAAACGTACAATTACTTATTTATTCTGTGGTCTAGTCGACCTTTCGTACGTAGGTAGGACATAAACGTGAAAGTAATTAGCTACAGTTTGCAGTGATGAATCTTGCATGTACCTGTGCACCAAACACCCTAGCACAGAAAAAAAATAAAACGTACAGTTACTTATTTGTTCTGTGGTCTAGTCGACCTTTCGTACGTAGGTAGGACATAAACGTGAAAGTAATTAGCTAAACGAAATCACGCTTCTAATTCACTAGGCTTAGTATGTCTGTGACGTGATATAACTAGGTTGTCTTTTCACACCATTTTAATTATTTAGTGACGCAAAGCGTTCTGTTGCGTGTAGATAATTTAGGTAGACAACTCATCGTATATTAAACAGTACTTGCTTTTGTTAATAAATATTTGCAATATTATTAGGATATGTTGCCTATTTTTCACTCTCGTAATTAATTACACTATGGAATTAAATTAAGAATTGACAAAAAAATTGTATTCTGCTCTTCTTGAGGGTCACTCCAGTTGCAGTATGATCTCAATTCAGTCTCATTTCATTCTCAATTTCAACGGTTATTTAAGGACAATTTTATTACCTGTGTGACTGTGTCAGTTCAGAATGTTAGCAGAATACCGTTTCAGTTTCAATCTCCTTACAATATAAGTTCACGTTTGACGTTGTTTTTAATATAAGATAATTAGGTAAGCATTTTTTTTAAATTTACGACATTAAGGGTGAGATTCAGAAACGAGTCTAAGCGTGAACTTACGCTTCCATCTGTCAAAATGCACTACTTACGCCCCTAATTTTGACAGATGGAAGCGTGAACTTAGCTTAGACTCGTTTCTGAATGTCACCCTGAGACTTGATCGGACCTACATTGTCGACATGGTAGCGGCTAAGACCCCCGCACGGAACAAATATGTGTATGGTGTACAGATAGTTGTTTCCAGTCTGGGTGTTGTGAGATTTATGTCTATAAACTGTACCCACGATGCAGAAGAAATGCTAGAATGATGAAAATTGGCTCTCTGAGGTAAACAAAACAGTTATAGTAAATTGAGAAAAGTATATTGATGACTTGAAACCCACTTTATTCAAATAATTACATGGCCGTGGCCAATTACAATAATTAATTTCTAAGTATGATAACAGCATTGAAATATAATTATACATTGTTGATTACATATTATTATAAAGTGATGTGACAGAAACAAGAAATTAATAATAAATGAAAATAGTGAAGTTAAGCATGGTATAAATTGGTTTGGTAAACATAAAAATAGTGAATTACATAATATACAATCGAAACATTACAGCTATACACACATTCTTCACACAGTACACCAAGCACTCTGACAGAATCACTTTCCATTCATCCGCAAACACATCACAATCAGGATTTCTGTCTAGGAGAGCATTGAGGGCAGTGAGGGTTCGCGGAATAGGGAACCAAACACGCGCGACAGTTGGGGGAACTGAGAATAGTTTGAGTCTCCTGTTACGGCGGTAACTATTCGGAGTGAAGAGCTGTAACAGTTCACTGTGGAGATTTGGGGTGTCTACTCTTCCACGGAGAACCTTGAACATGGTAAGCAGTTGGTCATTCGATCGTCTTACTTCTATAAAATACGTGTATTTTTTGTGTCATTACAGTGACTTAATGATCAAGGATTATGATGAATACCGTATGGTGCCGGCTACGAATAGCACCAACTCATTTCATCCCGTGGGTGTCGTAAAAGGCGACTATGGGTTAACCGGAGGATGGGCAGCAGCGTCCTTCGAGTTCATTAACAACTCAATGGCGATCGCCAATCCACCTGCCGACGATTATGATAAAACCCGCCAATGAGCACATAACACGTACAGACTGATCGTTGTGGCGATCTTTGGGGGAGGCTTATGTCCAAGGTAAATGTATTATAAGGACCAGATTCGCTTTGCAAAGATGACTTCAAGTACCATGGACCTAATGAAGAATAAAAACTAATGACTCCATATTGAAGTATCCCACCATCACCAATCGCCTTTCGACAATATACAAGGAAAATGCTCTACGGTTTCTCGGCCTCATTATGCGGTCATCTAGACATAGCGTGGAAAAGCTCCTGATACTGGGATGGATCCAGATGGATGAAAAACATGCTCAAAGCCTGGCGTCAGCTAGATGGACAGACGCAGTGAAAAAGGCTGTCGGTGGCTGCATGTACCAAGCAGACTATACCACGAAGGACCTTATAGCTTGGAAACGCACTGTCCTGATCCTCAGTGGTGAAAGAACGATGAAAAATAAGATGATTATGATGAATGTGCAAGCGAATACCGCGCTCTCGGCGAAAAGGAAGGAAGAAATGAAAACTCGTGACCACAACACAGCTAGCTCTTTTGTCCGGGATATTTGGGTAATATGCATTGATGCGGTGCAGAACCGCAACACAAGTTATAAATTGTACATAGCCTTTTGCGATGCGGTACACCTATACATTTCATCCAAGCATATTTTAACTTTATGTTGTTTAAACTCATTATACTTATCATGTTCGAAGGAATAATAATTGCATAAGTTTTAGCTCCGTGTCTTGTTTGGATTCAAAATATAGCACAACTCCATCTCCCATGGATGTCGTAAAAAACGACTAAAGGACTCTTTGTTATATTTTTTATTTTTTTAGTGGCCAACTTTGTGTCAGAGTTGTTCACGCCGCCCAAGGGCCTCCGACTTGGCTTAACGATTGTCGTCTAATGACAACAACCGGAAGCTACGAACTACATGCGCTCCGAAGCACTAAGACTCTCAGCTCAAATAGCACTATGCAGCCACCCATCCATAGGGTGGTCAACCAACCGTTGCTTGACCTTACCGATCGTTCACCGATCAGTGATTGCAACTGGCTATGAGCGCCTCTATGAGGCATAGCCTATGCCTAGGCTATGAGGGACCCTAAGCCAGACAGATGGGCAGTAGTGTCCATTTTGTGGAACAGTAGCCATACTACGCTCACGAACTGCTCCTAAAATGACGACACAATTGTTGAAATCTATCCTTTGTTCAGCAGTGGACGTTATCTAATATGAAACATTATAGATATTGTGTTGTTTAGTTCTAATTAATTATTTTTATAGCTAGCTTACTTATTGCTCTGTTGGCAGTGGTTTGGGAAACATTACATAATTATGTCACGTCTGCTAATAAGATAATCTTTGGCTCAGTACATATATTGAAGTCGTCCAATCAATACAGACCACAGCCCAAATTAACCGGTAATGTTTCGTTTATAATATAAATAATATAATATAGTAGCGCAGTTATATATTATATTAAATAGTACTAATATATGTATGATTGTAGATTGTATAATAGTATTAATGATATGCAAATACAATCCATTTGAGCCCATATATCCACCAATACAATTGGGTACAAATTATATGTATAAGGAGAAATATATTGTTATAAAAAATACAATGCATGTTGCATTGTATTTTTTTTAGAACTGTGACCCCTACTAAGATTTCTCCTGTATCGTGGGTACAGTTTACAAGCACATCAATAGTCGGTCCGTGTATGAAACTATCCCGCGACGTGAACCGCAGAATGCCTATTGTTCAGCTACTGCGTAAAATGTCAATAATGATAATAATATATACAGACGACTTGGAGATTAATTGATTAACGATTAACGACTCCCAGTGACCTTCACCAGGTCATTTGTCCATCTCGTTGGAGGCCGTCCCGCGCTGCGTTTTTCGGTGCGCGGTCTCCATTCGAAAATATTTTTGCCCTAACAGCCATCAGTGCTAGGAGCAATATGTCTCCCCACCCATTGTCACTTCAGCTTACTAATTCCTTACAGCTATGTCGGAAACTTTAGTTCTTCTACGGATCTACTGATTTCTGATTCGATTTTGTAGAGAAATACCAAGCATAACCCTCTCCATAGCTCGCTGAGTGACTTAAGCTTCCTTGTGAGGCCCATAGTAGACTCTGTGTCATATGTCATCGCTGATAACATATATTGGTTATTAGACTTTCATCTTGGTCTATAGGAACGATTTTTTTACACCAGCAGGGATCTCAAGCATCATCTCCTTTTAAATTTAGGTATTCGAATTGTGAAAATACGTAGGTATGTATACGATGAGCGATATTCTGAACTGAGTTGTAGAAAAACACATGAGCAACACATGATAAAGTATTTTATTTGTGGAATAATAAGATCGAGTTCTTCTTGAGTCTTCTTTTAATTCCGCTAGTTGTAATTATATATAATTTCTTCGTCGACTGTACAACCCGGACGGTTGTTCTTAAGCCAACAATCTCAACTTATAACCCTAGTCAGGTTGCAGAGGGCAACATCATTATTTCAGCTGAAAGACGTCGTCTGGTCCACCACTCACTCCACACTAAAAACTGTTTATTGAGAGGTTCTGCTTTAATCGATACGCTTGAGAGACTGGTTGGCGATTGCATTTGAGTTGTAAATGTACTTGAAAGATGCTGCTGTCCGTCTTCCAGCTAATCCCGTAGTCGCCTTTGATACCGACGGGATAGGAGAGGGTGATGCTATTTTTAGCCGGTACCACACGAAGGCATTCACTCTGTCATTCGCTTTTGAGGCTAGAAGTAGACGCGAATTTTCTTGGTAAAAAAATAGGATATAATGTTATAGTTGGCCATAAAGACCTAATCAGAATCGCTGTTTGTCACTAAAGCGAACAGCAGTCGAATCTAAACCTCTCATTCCCTTTTCAAGTACTATTTACCGAACATTTTAAGGCTATCTTCGGATATCTATCCTTTCTAGCCTCGTCACGTATCCTTAATGGTAATCTGAATCCGTTTTATTTGACATCCGAGACTTTCAAATGCTCAAATGACACCGATAGCCATCATAGTAAGAGTTAAACCACATATATATGACAAATCTAGCTCAGAAAATCTCCGATGCAGTACGAAAAAGATATTTTAACGGAGATCAAGGAACAAAAAAGGGAAATATAAAGGCTAGCTTATCTTTCAATCGTTATGTTCGATTGGGAAGGCCATTGCCTGATAATATTGAAGTCGTTACTTAGGAACAGGATTATTGTTGTTTCAAACTAGAACAAGACTTTTCTTCAAAAGGGCGATGAGGATGTGCGATTTATTCTGGTATTTGATAGTCATTTGGTTTGCACCAACCGTATTTTATTCGATTGGTTGCCAGGTAGAAATTTTATCATGAACTTCCTCCGCTCCAGGGAAGGGCGCAACGGCATGCTGGACTCTTACCAGCTAGAACCGCCAGATTAGTCTCGTAAGATCAACGCTGTGCTGCGCTCATGGAAACTCGTAAACACCTGCGCACCACCGTCTTACCGAGGCTCACTTGGTATGAGCAATACAGTATAGTTGCTATCCCGCCGCCGTCTGGTTCTTCTCCGTGCGGCTCCAGTAGCGTGTCTCGTGTCAGAGTAATTCAAGCTACACGTAGGCCTCCAACTTGGTTTAGCTACTGCCGTCTTGTAACGACAACCGGGACCAACGATTTTAGTGCCCTCCGAAGCATGAATACATATTGTATATGCAGAATAGGCAGTATTGGGAGTAATCACACTGTGGACACGTCTTCGGCCTCATCATTTCAGCTGAATAAAGTCCTCTACTGGAGACGTGCCTCCCTCAAATATCACCACAATGACCGGTATAGGTGTGTTGTGTGTTCATTGAGGGAATTTGCCATAATCGCCACGATTGGCAGGCAGATTGGCGATCGCAGTTGAGTTATAAATGTACTCGAAGGATGCTGCTGCCCATCCTCCGGTTAATCCCATAGTCAAGGTGACTACCAACACCCAAGGGATGAGATGGGTTTGTGTTATTTGTAGTCGGCACCACACGGTCTCTGGTATGGATTTAGTCAATTAGATATAATTCCAATAATAGTTTTAAATCAAAATCAAGTTTATAGCAAAGGATTTTGGCACTTTAGTCTAATACCACAAGGCTATAACAATCTACTGATTAACGTAATCAACACACAAGTATACACCACCAAGGTACTCTCTTACTACTCATGCTGGTAATTGCGGCACTTCGCCTCCCTTCCGCTAGAGGAGGTGACCGTTTTATAGTCATTTGAGATGTGCCTTAAAACGAGCACCAATGGGCACCTCTAGGTCTAGATTTTTCGAGTTTCTTCCCCCTTCTCTGCCGAAGATGACCACTCTGGTGGTTTTAACCAGTAAGTTTTGCCCAGAGGCATGCCCCTCCATACTTCCCTGGTGCGGAGGAAGTACCTGAAGTATATCCACGGGATCAAATTAATTTAAAAAAAGGTGATGCAGTTCTATTTCTCATAAACCAGAGTCACAGCTGACCTTGTGTCTAAAATAAATTCATTACTCAGTAAAACACACTTTCTAAATCTACAAAAAGAATGTTACCATTGTAAGGCTTTTAGTGCGAGACCTCAAGAACATCACGAAAACGTTTTAAAACGTAAACGTGTTACCCGTTTATGGTCACAACAAATTCGACCAAATTCCACCAAGAGAAATGAAATCTGTGTCAAACAAAACTAAACCCTATTACTTTTAAAATAGGGCTCGTCTATGTATGCCATTAAAGTAATTTACATTTTTGGAAGGTAAGTACTGTCACTCACCACATTTAAGAGTCCACCCCACAAATGGAGTCCTTCTGATTTGCGGAAAGTAAATAGGTCATTTTGAATAATTGTTTCGCCTGACAAAAAGTTTGAACGGTGTCAGCAGACAAAACAATGATGTATTTGTGACATTATTGTGTGTTAACGGGTTATAATTCCCTGCAAGGAGGAACCTAGACTGTAATAGGCTTACGCAGAGATGGATCCAAAACGCCTAGGTCATTTAGTGAATTTTCTAAAAATCAGAAATGCAATGGGACCCTAACCGGGGACTCTCTAGGCTGCGCATTGGATGTACGTCACATCCCTGGAGTGTAAGACTATTATATGAGATGGAAGCTACAAACGATAAGGTATATTGCAAGTGTATTGTGTATGGACTGTAAACTTAAAATAATGAGAAGCAACGGCGTGTGCGTTTCAACCTTGAAATTCTATGGAAGATGGTGTCTCGTGACACACAAGATGGGACCTTTAAATAGCCTACCAATATCGACGAAGAGTGTCGCACCGGTGTTAATTACGCGGTTTTCTTCATCATTAAGCCGTTAGGCTCGTCCACTCCCAAGCATATATCTGGCGGCCATCAGCCAGCTAAGGCAAGCCGGCGTTGGGAGTCCTGCGAGCCATCATGGGGTCCACTCTAGCCAGTCAACAACGGCAATCTGGAGACGAGGCCCTGACTGACTCTCTGGGGTATTTGAGTACGCAGTGTCGCAGACAAAAACGCGATGCGTCTGCAAGATGTAGATAACTGTGACCCACTGCGAGATAGTTTATATTCCGGAGAGATAGTTTACTTTATGTGCCTAAACATTTACAGTTTTTGCGAGGTAGTGGGTAGTTGATAGTCAGCCAATATATATTCAAAACTGGCATGCAGACAAAAATCCAAAAAGCAAAGAGCATCGTTTACAAAGCTTTCCACTGATTGTTGAAAATTCATCCTCATCATCACATTTGGCAAGAGCTAGTGCCAACGCTAAAAACAAACATAAAGCTCCACAAAATATAGTCAATAACAGTAACAAGTCCTCGAAACGAGTTTAAATGAGCTAAACGTCAAAAATGGTGCGTTCAGATATTTAACCGAGTTCAGCCTTAACTGCGGTCAAAATCAAATATTATTATTTCAAATAAACCAATCACTGGCACTTATGAAAGGTCAGAATTTAGATTCCACGGTTCAATTAGTTGATCGTATGGAGAAGAGCGTAAAGCAAGATACTCCTCTGGATACTCTTTTAAAATAATTGAGATTACAATGTTGATTTACACAAATGATGGTAAAACATATAACGAGAATAATGTAGGTTAATGTGTAAATAACTTCATACTACAAAAATAGAATTATAATGTATTTGCCATGGCAGTTAACGGTTGACCAGTTCCGACAAACGGCGCCCATTCACGAGCATCACTTAAACATATTGTAGGGAACCTTTTTTATTTTTATATTATCCCGGTGGGAATACATCATGTACTTCCTCCGTCCCGGGGAAGGGCGGAGGGGCATGCTGGCTCCTACCAGCTAAAACCACCGAAGCGATCATCTTCGGCACCGAAGGGGAGCTGCGGGGAGCAGGTCCTCGTACGATCACACTAGAGCTGCCCATTGGTGCCACGCCCATAGGCACATCTTGGAGGGGATGACTGTAAGTGACCCCCCTGTAGCAAAGGGGAGCGACTGTTAAAAGTCCGCCCCTCAGGCACTGCTCGGGGTAAAGGATCCCCCGATTGGAGGGAACCTAATGACCCGATACACAACGCCGCCACCAGCAAGACATTTTAGTGAGTATGACGGACCATTACTGCCAGGCAACCGACACAGTATATGTACTAAAATATATAATGTTAATGGCTACATGATGTTCACATATTTACAATTTGTAATTAATTAATTTAATGATGTCAAAAGATTAAGGGAATATTACCTCAATATGACCTCAACTCCTCGCGAAAGACAACCGATATTTACCGAGAATGTTTAAATGAAAGTTTGGCTTTCTTCGCTACGTGTTGCAGGTACGATCCCTGATAACCTACATATAGTTGTTTCGTTTTCGATTATTTGTTTATGTGAGATTTGTCTGTAAACTGTACCCGTGGTCGTGCAAAGGAGTAATCCGAAGTGAATCCAAACGGGGTATAGATAGAAAAGAAAGAAGGTAAAGATATGCTATTAAGTATTGAAAGCCTGTTCTAAAGCTGACTCACTGATATCATATCATTTTTGAAACTTATTGTCGTATCAATAAAGAGTGAAAAATGTACGAAATTGTAATGACCGCTGCAGGTGTTTACTGTTCAATCCTTTTTATTCCTCACATGTAATTATCAGTTTTTCTTTATGCTAATTATTTTTTTCTAGTGATTAAGTAATTTTTCTCTCAACAACATTTAACCATCATAACAACGTAACTAATGATCTGGAAAGGACACCTATATGGAGCGAATGGCACTGATACTTGATCTCGACGATCCTGGCATCTGTCAATTCAATCCATAACAAATGATCATTGTAAAATAGTGCGAGCTCTGTTCTGTTTTATGGTAGGTCAGTAATCGTTCAGTAATGAAGTACCTATGACAGTATTATTTTTGTTTCGTGCATAACCAACAGTATAGACTCGAAATAAATTATTTTCTCATACAATTTTTTTTTGCTGAAATTTATAAAATATATTTAATCTCACCGCTGACTGACACTATAATGCTGTATGAAAAAATTTATACATGTGCATATTAAATTAAAGGATGGGCAGCATCGTCCTTTCTGTGGAACAGCAGCCATTCTGTGTACAACAAACCGGCTGCCAAGCCTGGTGAGTACTGGCAGATTTCCCTGAAAATTACGACACAATTATTGTGGAAATCTATGAGGGAGGCCTTTGTGGCCAACAGTGGACGTCTTTTGGCTGGATGATGTCGCCGAAAAACCGCCAGTTAAAGAAAGAAAGAAAAGAAGGAAATAATTTATTTTGGCTTTGCATTACATCCATCCATTGCCATAAATCACTAATAAAATATATACAAAATGGAATAAAATAATCATTAAAACAAAAGTACAAATTAACATTATAAATTAACAAAATTAGAATAACATTTTTAACAGAAATTATTGTTCATTACATTTCCCATTGCAAAACCAAAAATGGATTCTAGCTCAGCACATGCTGCAACGAAGGTACAGCGCTGATTTTCTGATAGGACCTTAAGTGTTTGTTATAATGGGCGCCTTATGTTCCTTACAACTACTACATATGTATAGTAATCAAAAATAAATTAGGATACGTGATATGTTTGACAACCCTAGCTCCACTGCTGAAATACGGCCTGCCCCTTAGATTTTCTGTGTCATCATTACGGGGGGAATTTGTCAGTACTAACCACGTTTGTTAAATGAGTCGGTGAGCGCAGTATGGGTATTGTTCTACAGAGGGGACGCTGCTGGCTTCTCTGGTAAGGGACTATCCCTTAGTGGTGTTTTACGACATACACAGGAGGAGATAGAATGGTGATTTTTTCTTAATCCAAACACTACACTGAATAATCAATTAATAATGATTCCTCTATTATTATTGTTTGTTCTATCACGATGTCCCGTATTGAACTAATTGCATTTAATTCTTTCTTTTCTTAGATATTAGATTTTTTATTCAATTTAGAATTTCACGATTCTAGTAATGTATCAAGCTTATCGTAATCTTCTGTTGTGTATGTTCATGATTCATTATTATCAACGTTGAGAGGCTTCTGCTACTTACTGTTGCGTAAGGGCTTTCTACCTTTTGTGTACCAATAGGTATCCATTTTTATATAATAACTAGCCATGTCCCGCGGTTACACCTACTGATTAATTTAAAAGAAAACAGATTATTAATTAATAACTATGATGGTTTTTTAATTCTTTACGCGGTACTCCAATGCTTCTTTTTAGAATAAACCTCCTTATAATGTCAGCTATCTGCATTATTAAAACTCCCTTCAAAGTCGGAGATAAGCCGGAACAAACAGAGAAAAATATTAAAAATGGTTATCTTGATATAAAGCGACTTGACGGCACGGTTGGTGCAGTGGCTGATACAGTCGGCTGCTGCGCACCGGGTCGTGGGTTCGATTCGATTCGATTCGATTCGAACGCACCCAGCGTTTACAGACACAAATCCCACACACAATACACCCAGACCCGGAACAACTACCTGCAGATCGAGAAATCAGCAGCAGGAGAAATCCAAGTGTGGGGCAACGTAAAAAAAAAAAAAGTCCGTATATACTTTTATATGCATTTAGTAAAGCGCTGGTATTTTTTTTACATTACAGACACTTCAATTTTATTTATTTGTATTACATAGTGAGTGTTTTTTTTTGTTTTTTTAGGATTCCGAACGTCCGAAGGAAATAACGGCAGTACCCTTATAGGATCACTCGTATGTCTGTCTGTCCCGTCCGTCTGATTAAGTTCAAATTTAGTACACATATGGATTTCTGTAACCCAAACATTCCCAAACAGTCACTTTTGGGAGGAAATATAGAACATTAGAGAATAAAGTGTTGCAAACTGTACCGTGTAACATATCAAATGAAAGTCTTAAAAATATTTACTTTATAACTTTAAAATATAGACTTTTCAAGTTATTTAAGAAAATAGACGAAAAATTACCATTCCCCCTCTTATCTCCGAAACTAATGAGCTTAAAATTTTGAATAATATATACATAATAGCTCTTTACCTATAGATTACAGGAAAACCTATAATAAGCTTATCGTCTTAAAATAACATGGTAAATATTTAAATATTGTGCGTACAAACTTACGTTTGCAGTTGGAATGTGTGGGAGAAAATGTTTTTCATCTACGATGTTGTTTGTTCTTGGGATTAATAAGGTATCCGTCACTCCTCGTACCTAAAGATAACATATTCAGCGTACGGAACCCTCTCCACGCGAGTTCATCTCGCACTTGGCTGGTTATTTTTAACTTTGGCCCCATACTTGGAATTTTCCTGTGTCGTGGGTACAGTTTACCGACATATATTTCACATGCACAAACACCCAGACCCGAAACAATGATCTATAGATTAAACAAATATTTTTTTCGTCCGGGGGTCGAACCCGTGACACGTTGCTCAGAAAGCCAGTCGCTTAGCAATTGCGGCAACAGTGCCGTATAGGCAACAATAAAATATCTTATGTACTTTCTTAGTCAAACATAGGTAATAACCGCGGGCTGTGAGACACAATAGACTTTTAATTGTGTCTGGCTTTGTTACAGTTAATGAGTTAATCTGAGACACCACTGACTTTAACGGTTAAGGAAAACATCCTGAGGAAACCTGGTTCTAATGGTCTGTTATCCGCACACGCAGTGAGCAAGGGTGGTCAATACTCATTCTTACGTTGTTTGAGAAGAAACCATTGCTATACAGTGGGATAGTCACAAGCTAATATTACAAATGCATACGGCGTTACTATTCATATTTCAGGTATGGTATGCCAGGTACCGTGTAGTGCCGGCTATGAGTAGTATCAACCCATCTAATACCGTGGGTGTCGTAAAATGCGACTATGGGATTAGCTGGAGGATGGGTCGCAGCATCCTTCAAGTAAATTAACACCTCAGCTGCGATCGCGAATCCGCTCGCCAAGCGCGGAGATTAATGCATAACTCTCCAATGAGCCTACAACACACCCATATCGGTCGTTGTGTTGATCTTTGGGGGAGGCCTGTGTCCAGCAGTGGACTACATTCGGCCGAAATGATGAATGGAGCTGTAGTACAGTTCAAACACCTCATTTTACATATATTTTACACATTTGTTAACTAAGTAAGAAATAAGTACTGTGACCATAGTATGTTACTTTTAGTAAAAGGGAACGCAGACCAATGAATATAATATTTCAGATAGCTTTTTTGTCGAGAACAACATTATTCGTTTATTATGTTTATAGTTTAGTAACCCCAGTTTCCAGATGGCCACGTATATGATTCATATCTTTACTAATTTTAAATGTAGGTTATTATAATGAACAGAGTAACGAACCTTATGTACACGCTATCATTGATTGATGACGTCGGAAAACAATCGGTCAAGCTTTCGCATAAAGTATGCATATATGGCGCTGTAATGGCCGTATAAGGAATTTGTTTGTGTTGAACTCGTTGTGTGTTTAGAGGACACACGAGTATATGGATCAGCTGATAGTTAGCATTATGCTTCCATCAATATGTGCAACATTAGAGCCGCTGATGTGTTACTGAAACGCTGTAACGCGGGTACGTTAAATCGTTGGTCCTGGTTGTTGGTATTAGACGGCATATAACTCGTCACTGCTAGCACTGGTCAGCTTTCACATACCGCGTTGGGGGATATATGCAGTCCGTGAGCGGCGACAACATCTGCAGGCGGTGCCTTCCGCACGCACCAACCTGGCTCGGTTCGCGCCTCTGCCCCGCGCACTTCGTTGTATTAACGAAATCTTGGCGTATGACTTAACAATAGATTTATGTTCATGCACCGAAACCAAGTTCATAACTTCAGCAGGGCGGTATATGGAGACGTTGACTATTGGCACCAATATAACATAACTATGAAGTTTTTAAATCATTAATTTTTATGATTTAATTTGTAATATTTTTTAAAAATTATTGTTATTGTATTGCGGATGGATTTAGCTGTAAGCAATATAATGTCTGTATAAATAAATAAATAAAACCAAGTTTTAATCAAGGTTTAGCTTTTGGCGCCAAAGATCACCACTCCAGTGGTTATAGCTGGTAGGAGGCTCTGCCCTTCCCCGGGGCGGAGAGACTACATAATGTATTTCCAAATAAAAAAGTTATCACGGGATCAAATCCTACATGGATCAAATATTTGTATGACCTATTTCCCACAGAATCGAATTGGTTGTCAGAGTAATAGAAAGCAAACGAAACATCAGTACGACTGGAGTATTATTTTAAGTATTAAATTTGAACCGTGTTTTATCACGGCATTTAATCTACTTACTACGAGATATTTTTCAGCCTTTATTACAAACGGATTGAATCTATATTTATAGTCTATTCTATTTTAAATTTTATGAGTATGAAACGGTCACGTCTTTGATGATAGCTTGTTGGTATAGCGATTTTCTTTTTACGGTTTACGGGTTCAATATGCGCTCGACAGAAATAAGTATTTGCCTACAAATAGTTGTTCTAGATTTGAATGTTGATGCATGGGAGAGGCCGCGGTACATGAGCAATATTAGTGTGGTCGTCATCATCATATCAACCAAAGGACGTCCACTACTGGACACAGCCCTCCCCCATAGATTTTGACAATTATGTCGTAATCTTGGGGAAAATTGCTAGCTCTCAGCACGCTTGGCAGGCGGGGTGGTGATCGCAGTGTGGCTACTGTTCCAAAGAAAGGACACTACTGCCCAACCTTCTTGTTTAGAGTCCTTTAGTCGCCTTTCACGAGATCCATGGGAGGAGATGTGGTGATATAGTCATAATCCGGACACCACACGGATGCACTGTTAATATACAGGAGTTCGTAAAACTTCATTAGAGCACACCCAGAGGAAAGCCTGTTCCATTTATTGGAAACAATTCCAAGCCCCTGAACCCACCTGAGTAATCTAAAAATTAAGATTTCTTCAACCTTTTTTTTTAATTGGTGCCCAGTGGACATTCTTCATGAACTTCCTTCGTCCCGGGGGAAGACGAAGGGCTATGCCGGACTCCTACCGGCTAAAACCACTGGAGCGGTCATCTTCGGCACGTAAGGGAGGCTCCAGGTCCTCGTATGATCACACCAGAGAAGATTTCTTCAACCTAAGCATTTAATTTAGGGCCTCATACCTACTCAACACACTTGCTCCTGCAAAGAGTAATACGTCGCGGTTACAAAGTTTTCATCGTATTCATTTTATTCAATGTTTTATTAATATTTGAATTAAAGTTCGTGATTCGTGATCATTCAGAAATTAAATAATCTTTGCGCGCGGTGACGAAGGCATTGAGTATGCAAATTGGAATTGGCTGACGTTCAGAAACCCGCGAAGTGATGTTTTACTGTCGAGTTTTTTAATTGCCGATCAGCAGTGCTATTCTGTAAGAACTCATTAGCAAACTCTCTTTCGAATCCGCAGTGAAAAGTAGTAAAAACAATACAAAATTACAGTATTTACTGCAGATACAGAAGTGAATTTGCTTGTGAAGCATACTCATTTATGAACCCGCAGTGAAAAGTAGTAGAAACAATTCGGTATTAGAGAATTTCACTTCTATTATAGTAGTGAGTTTGCTAGGGAGTTCTTACAGAATGGCCTTGCAGCAGTGCTATTCTGTAAGAACTCACTAGCAAACTCACTCGTTAGTCCGCAGTGAAAAGTAGTAAAAACAATACGAAATTAGAGATTTTAGTTCGGATTCAGAAGTGAGCTTGCTAGTGAAGCAAACTTAAATGAGAATACGAAGTAAAAAGTAGCAATAACAAGACGATATGAGAGATTTCACTGCGGATTTAGAAGTGAGTTTGCTAGTGAGTTCTTAAAGAATAGCCAGGCTGTTGTTAATTTATAATAATCTGCTGCTCACAGAAATTGAAGGTAACACAGTTTATTATTACAGCTTTATAGGTAGGATAAAGTCCTCATATTCACGTGGCTGTCGTAAATGTATAGATGGAAAGAAAAATTGGCAGCGCAGCCTTTTGTAATAACAACATACCTTAGAATAAAGTCCATCAAGAGGTAAGTATCTCGTAAGGTATTATGTGTATAAGTGGCGATTATGGCAAGACCCCCAATGAGCACACAGCATACCCAAATTGGTCGTTGTAGTGATCTTTGGGGGAGGCCTGTGTCCAGCAGTGGACTTTATTCGGCCGAAAGGATAAAGAAGGATGATGAACCTGTCTAATTTAAATATTAAGAACTATTATTAAGCCCAGTCCGATCCGTGAACAGTGATATTCAGTATCGACATGTGATTCATCATATCGGCCATTTATACGTCCACTGCTGAACAAAGGCCTCCCCCATAGATTTTCACAACTGTGTCATCATTTTGGGGGGTATTTGCCAATACTCACCACGCTTGGCAGGCGGGTTGGTGAGCGCAGTATGGCTACCGTTTCACAGAAGGGACGCTGCTGCCCATCCCTCTGGTTTAGATTCCCTTAGTCGCCTTTTACGACATCCACGGGAGGAGATGGAGTGGTGCTATATTCTTAATCTGGACACCACACGGAATATATTTACATATATGTAATGTGATTATATTTATGTAATCCTATTTTGAAATGAAGACTGTAAAAAATATGGAATTACAAAAAAACAAACTTATCTTGACTTCACCATCGACTTCATCATGTCACGTGACCGTCATTGCGCTACGCCTGTGCAAACATGTTCAAATAAGCTGATTGAATTCAGGCCAATTCATTCGGAATAATGACATTTTCGCTACTTGTTGTAAATAGTAAAGTATAGTCAAAGTCAACGTTTTTTATTTCAAATAAACCAAATATTGACACTTATGAAACGTCAGAATCAAAGTTGCACGGTTCCAAATAGTTGATCTCATGGAGAAGAGCCGGCTAGAAACTCCATGGATACTCTTTTAAAATAGTTGGTACTAAAACATCATGTAGTAAAACATAAACGAGGCTTTGTATACACTAGAATTTCTCTAGTCTCCCATTTAGACAGAAACATACATATATCTCAGACAGACATAAATCTCACATAGACAAACACCCAAATCCGGAAAAAACTCTCAGTAGCCATAAAAATAATTATTCTGTGCAGAAATCGAACCTTCGAACAGTTGAGCGGAAAGCCAATCGCTTACCTACTTGGCCTCCCGCGCCGTCACGATCAGCATCCTTTTTTGCACTAATAACAATACAGGTACTTCGATGAATCTACCTACCGATCTTGGTGATTATGGAAATCTCCTCTGACTAACAAATGTACCAATCATTGGGAAGCCCACGTTCAAACGATTATGGTCTTCTTCTGTGAGAGCGTAATTCTCCAGAAGGAGACCGCAGAACGAGATCAGGAAGGGACAGATCCCGTTTGGATAAGGAGGATACGGCGCCGAGTAAACATCCACCCCATGCCCATGTCCTATATGCCTGAGCCTGTCTATATTATATGACAGGGGCACCTTGGTGGTTGCGAGCGTACAGATTAGGGAATCTGCGTGCTCATACCAAGTGAGCCCTGGGAAGACGGCGGTGCGCACATGGTCACTTGCCATCACGCGCACAGCACAGCGCACAGAGAGGCTTTGAGGGTATCCTTTAAAAGCTCCTCGTGAAGTGCCTGGAAGGCGGCCTTTTTACGGTCACTTTTCCACCACTACTGCTCGCTGTACAGTCTTCCCCTCCGAGATGTGCCCAAAGGCGTGGCACCAATGGGCAGCTCTAGTGCGACTGTATCGAGTAGTTGGAGCACCCTTCGCTGCCGAAGATGACCAGTGCTGTCACCGAAGGTATCGTGAGGTGCCGGCTAAAATAGAATCAATGCTCATCGTAAAAGTCACCTATGGGATTAGCCAGAAGATGGGCAGCAGCGACCTTCGAGTACATTTGCAATTCATCTGCGATCGCCTACCCACCTGTCAATTGTGGAGATTATGGCAAAACCTTATTATGACACAACACTAACCCAGACCGGTTGTTACGGCGATATTTGGGGGAGTCGATAGATATATTTGGTGCCGGCTAGCCGTGTGGTGCCGGCTCAGAATGCCACCACCCCATCTCCTCCCAGCGGTGTCGTAAAATTCGACTAAGGGATTAGCCGGAGGATGGGCAGCAGCGTCCTTCGAGTATATTAACAACTCAACTGCGATCACCAACCCGCCTGCCAAGCGTGGCGATTATGGCAATACCCCCCAATGAGCCCACAACACATCCATATCAGTGGTTGTGGTGATCTTTGGGGGAGGCCTGTGTCCAGCAGTGGGCCTTATTCGGCCGAAATTATTATTCGTTCAGTAGTGGACGTCTTTCGGCTGAAACGATGAGGCCGATGCTCGTTTGCCGTGCCTGTCATATAAAAAAGAGAAATCATGTTTTATCTTTTTTTTTGTTAGGAATGTATCATCAAACGAAGAAGTCGTTATTTGTCGGACTTAAATATACTGTAGTGATCCCTATGTTGAACTTTATTTCTATTATTGAACACAGTTGCGACAAAAACCCAATTAAACTTAACTTTACTTGAGCGTCTAATCGGTTTTAAATTAAATCTACAGGTAAAACTGTTGGAGAGGTATATCACAATCAGGTGATTTGAGGCAGTAACAATCAGCCAATTTCGGAACTGATTGTTTGGTACTTATTTCTATAACATATATTGTGAGGATGTACTTTTTTGATATACAGCGAGTCTTGGCTGGTTTTCCTACATGTATAATAAAGAAAATAGAATGTACGTAGAACGTACCCAATATATCACTGGAAGTCACGGAATTCTACTAATCATACGTCATCTTCCATACGTTATTTATTCCCGTTTCGTGTCTTTTTCTACATTAAATTACCCTGGGTAATTCTCGTCAGGGAAAAATTTACAGCTGCTTATTCTTATTCTCCTGTGTCGTGGGTGCATTTACAGACACAAATTTCACACACAATACACCCTGACCCGGAACAACTACCTTTTTTTTTATTGATGTCCAGTGGAAATTCTACATGGAACTTCCTTCGCCCCGGGGAAGGGCGAAGGGGTATGCCTACCGGACTCCTACCGGCTAAAACCACTGGAGCGGTCATCTTCGGCACCGAAGGGGCGCTCCAGGTCCTCGTAAGATCACACTGGACGGAACAAATACCTGCAGATCATACAAATATTTGTTCCGTGCGGGAATCGAACCCACGACCCGGAGCCCAGCAGTCAACTGTATCAGCCACTGCACCAACCGGGCCTTCCATCGTCCATTGGATCATCATTGTGATCATTTGAGCCAAAATATATTCACTGCTGAACAAAGGTCTCCCCTATAAACGACGGGTTATATGCCATGTGTCGTCATTTTGGGGGGAATCTGCCAGTACTCACTACGCTCGGCAGGCGGGTTGGTGAGCGCAGAATGGCTGCTGTACTCAGAAGCGACGCTGCTGCCCGTCCCCCTAGTTTAGAGTGCCTTAGTCGCCGATTATGACATCCATAGGAGGAGGAGGCGGTGCTATATTCTTAATTCGGAGACCACGCAGGTTAGAAATTGGATGATTTAATTAATTGTTATTATTATTTGATCATTTCCAATCAATCACATCTAAACGCCGTATGAAAGAATTCAAAGTTATAAGGACTTTGAATACAATACAAGGCACTGACATTATAAAAATAAAATAATGCTTTCAGAATTAAATATGGCACTTGTCAAACAGCACTTATTAGGCAAAGACATTGATTGAGTGGCATGACACATTAGTCAAAAAAATCTATATATTAATAAATGAAGAAAAAGCTTTGTAGCCTTTTTCAAGCACATTGCGCGCACGGAGGAGTGTGCGATTTGGCGTAGTTAAAGTTGATATAGAGGAGGAGTGCACAAAGTTAAAATGTATGTGCAATATGTGTTACAAATACATTAATTTTTTTTTATGTTTTACTGTCCAATGCTGCTGGGCGACCCATGGGCTACCTAGTGCTAGTTTGATTCAATCTTAGACAAAACAACAGGGTGAGTAGCATGTCAACCCTTGCGGCGAATACGAAAACGCCACTTAATATTAAGTCCCACTTAAACTATTTGAGCCGCCCGGTTTTCTACAAAAACGGGTTTTGGCGTTTCAGTATTCGACCGTTAGTTAGCTATATTTTTTAATTTGCTGTCACCGAATTGTCTCTTAGAGAATATCACTCCACATTCTATTACGTTGTTCTAGTAATACATATAAGTTATTGCCTCATATGTAGCAGATATTTAAAGCGGTGATTTTTATGGTTCACGAGGAAACATAATAATTAATATGGTTTTGTGAAATATACGCTTTAATTATGTTTTCGGGAGATTTTACTGTATACCTACCGTCGTCTCGAGACATTACTGTAACATCTTAAAATTAGCAGTTTCGAGATAATGAGAAATAACTATTTCATTGTCTCGAAATTGCTAATTTTCCAAATAGTGATAAAAACGATATTAAATTCTGTTTATAAAAAAGATTATTACGATAGTGACTAAAAGCGAAAGGGCATGAAGCGCCACGCAAAACTGTTAACAGTGCAGAGTAATTGGCGACAGTACTTATCACAAACAAGTTTTATTCTACAACTTTGGTTCCACCAAGGCAAAATAATCTTTCTGTCAAGCTTAAGCTTATGTAGATCTTTATTATTTAATAGCTACGGGCTGCAAGAATATCTTCGTTTTGTCGTTTCCAAAGGTAGTTCATTATACCGAGAATAATAAATTATCCGCACATAATTAAATAACGTCTTTTATTTATTTTATTAATTCTTAAACAACGGGCTCTAATATAGAAATATAAGCACTGCTCAATTTCAGTAAATAGAGCATAATCTAAAGCATATAATAAATGTGGCCAGAAATGACTCTGAAAATGGTGGTCATAGGCGATGGGTTACCTACATAGGTACTACCAAGAGCAGAGAAAGACTGATAGATTTTATGTTAGAAATATTTAGTATTTTATGTAAACTAACAGATGTCATGTTAGAAATATTAGTTTGTTTTGCAGTATATGGCTCGAAACTTGGTGTTACAAGCGTTCTGTGGGGGGTATGCCGCGGGCTGATTACGTATGTAGAAAATGGTTTGCGAAGATGCTGATCTTAAATGTCATTTCGGTATTACGAATTTACCGATAGCGATTAAAAAGCCTCTCTGACGTATGCTCCGTCGGACGATCAATGAACTAAAAGTTGCATCCTCGCCTTTCAATTACAGGCGATTTGCCACTGGTGGATCCTTGACTGCGTGATAGCTGCTGTCGCGTCTGCTGTGGCTGGGTTTAGCTAATCAGGGTGCCGGTTGTCACATCAATCACGCGTGCTTGCACACGTACATACGGACTACGCCTGGGCCGCGCTACGGTGTTCTCTCGTCCACAATCAGATCGAATTGTATGCCGTTTCCCGCGGGTTTAATTCTCGTATGAAACATTTCATATATTAGCCTCGCCACCACGTTGCATAAATATACGAGTATACATATATATAAGAACTACATATAGTTATTCGCGGGGTGCCGTGTATATACACGTGAGATTTATATCCGTAAACTGTACCCATAATAATACAAAATCTAATAGCTGTCACCTTAGTCATCCTGCGACCACGAACCCTGCAAAGTATTCGAAACGTTAGGAAAAACAAAAATCTAAAATATACGCGATAGAATCCGTTTAAAAGTGTTTTATTATAATATCTAATAGCTGGTTAACATAAAAAAACATACATTTCAAGTTAAAGTGTCTTATAAGCCCTAATTACTGAATAAACTATTGGCTTCTATTCTATTCAAGAACCCTTTTGCCTCAACTGTCATGCCCCTCAAAATTACAACATACCGCATGTTACAGATAGTCTGTGGTCGGCCTTTGTTCAGCAGTGGATCTCTTTTGTCTGGTATGATAATGATGAAACAAACGATGTTTAGACATACATTTTGAAAATATTTTCTTATTTTATTCTAATTCCTTTGCTGTCTCAACAATCAAACTGTGTAACTTGCTTCCCCTTGATATAAAGAAAGCGCCAAGTGAATTTTCTTTCAAACGCAAAGTTCGGGAATACTATTTGAATTCGCTGGAATCCTAATTGACAAATACGGGCATGGTTAAAATTGTAATTAGTATGTATTGTATGTAGTAGTATTTTAAACTTATGTACTTGACCGTATCGATAGTATGTAGATTTTTATGTACGAGTATTTATAATCATAATCTGAAATTTCTGTAATATATCTTTTTTGTGCCTCTTCTCGATGTTTTCTTTCTTGATTTCTTTTGTAACCCAAAGGGTGACTCGTAAAGAATGCCATATGGCATTTAGTCCGCCTTGTGTACCGTCATTGTACATAAAAGTATGAATAAATAAATGAAATAGTATAACCAATTCCATAAGGGAGCTGATGCAAATAGTGTGGTATTACATATTTAGAATTATTTAAATCAGCTTATCATCATCATTTGATTCGATTGAGTTAATTTTATAATAACATGGTGCTTGTGGCTTGTGTTTTTTATAAGATAGATCAGTAATGTAAACAAGATGGACATCTGATTCAATGTTTAAATAATAATATACTAATGGGAACCATGTTGATAAGCCTGTGGTCAAACAAAATGTGAGTTGAAAGATGGACTTGACATAATTATACTACTACCACCTGTTGCTGAATGTTTTGGATTGATTGAGAGTTACAAATTTTATACATTACTATTATCACCGTCTTATTTTTATTATAAATTAGTTATTATATTTGGATATTGAATAATTATATACTTGTAGTATAATTACGTAGGTAATTGCTTTCTTCCGTGTGTCACTGCACAGGGGTGCCAACTGAAAACCAGCGCTGGGTGCGTCACGCCCAGCAAATGCTGAGTTGGTGGCCTTTTCGGCGTGGGCGTGCTTGACAGCACTTTGTTTAGGTATTTAGTGTAAGATACACTGTTTTTCTTTATTTTAATTTTATTTTGTTGTTTATCATTATTGTTCTGTACTGTCACTTTGTCCCGTACTGAATAAAATATATTTCTTTCTTCTTTCTTTCTTTTCTTTTATTTCATCTGCAAGCCGTCCACTGCTGGACACAAAGCCAAACCCCAAAGGTCACCACGATGACCGCTCTGGATTTGTGTTGTGGGCGTTGATGGCGGGTGGGTCGGCGATCGCAGTTGAGTTGTAAATATACTCGAAGGACGTTGCTTTGCATCCTGCGGCTTTTACGACACCCACGGGAAGAACTGAGATGGTGCTATTCTTAGCCCGACCACACGGAAAACTTGTAATGTAAATAATTTTAAATAACATTGATAATGAAAAATTTGTCTCGACGGCACGTTTGGTGCAGTGGCTGATACAGTCGGCTGCTTCGTTCCGGGTCGTGGGTTCGATTCCCACACGGAATAAATATTTGTATGATCTGCTGGTAGTTGTTCCGGGTCTGGGTGTATTGTGTGTAGAATTTATATCTGTACCCACGACACAGAAGAAATACTAGAGTGAGGCAACGTTTAAAAAAACCTATCTTAAGTCATATGTACTTTCTTAGTTAATCTGATATAGCACTGGACTTTAGTTCAAGGAAAATATTGCGATGAAATCTATATTTATGGTCTAAAATCGCCAACACGCAGTGAGTAAGCGTGATGATAAATGCACGTTTCTTATCAGTATAATAAAAGGCCTTTGCCCTGCAGAAGGACATTATATGCTGATATTATTATTATCATACTATTAATTGCCTTCATGCATATCAAAATAGCAGCAACGGAACTAAATGTACCTAATTATGCATATAGACTTTGTTAATAGAATTTTAAACGTTATATTATTGATCTGTCGAACTGTTATCAATTTAATGTAAATTTGTGTCGCTTACAATATCAGTAATGCGTTTTGTGTATGGATATATTTTAATAATAAGCTTTTACCAACTGTGGCTTGCAAGTCGATCAGAACTAGTACAAATATGGTTCATGTACCGATTTCCTTCCTATGGAGAGGAACAAGCAAGAAGCTTCAGGGATTCTCTTTTTAAATTATAATGTTACAATGTTTATGACAAAAATGAATCACATACTTGTACTTTTTTTTGTGCATAATGAAATTAATAATAATTACATTTACCGTAAATTCAAAGTATATTTACGCAAATTAAATTCAGTCTATTTCTCAATATATGTACAGAAAGCTAATGAATTGGTAAAGATGAATTTCTATAAAAACGTTGCCTGTTCATCTTAATAAAATCTATTTTTTTTCTATATAACGAATAATATACGTTTATTAAATAAAATGTATTTATTATTCTATATGAATAGTTATAGTTATATCATAAAAAGATACTGAATTTATGATACATAAATTAAAATATATAAATACTATAACGAAGACCTCACCACGTCTTAGGCTTCTTGCGATTTCAAATATAACTCCCAAAGCTTTCGGTTGAATGATTTACTCGGGGCTTTTTAGATTAAGGGATTTCTTATAAATATTAATATATTTATTAGTATCATGTATATATGTGTCTTTTCACGGTTTAACAAGGAAACTGGTCTTTTAATAGGCTTACGTGTGGACATGAGCCCGACACGCAGAGCCCCTTTAGAAAATTTTAATCTCTAATGAAATGGGACACTGACCGGGACTCTCCATGGTTGCACTATAAAAACGCAGTTGCGAATTGTTTCCGGTGGTACAGGACTATTGTATGGGATGGAAATCACAACGAGAGCGACAACGAGAACGTGAGTAGTGAGTAAAGTCAAATACGAAATCAAGTAGTACCAACTTCAGTCTTAAATTGGATAGCAGATAATTATGTATACCCTTACCTATAATTAGGGGAATAAACACAATACACTTATTAAAGATAATTTATCATGAGGCTGTTTCGTTCTGGAGTCATTATACTTTTATGGTCTTTGTTCACATAGACAATCTTGGGATACGTTTGTTAAAATCTTGCAATGGATTTAATATACTTTGGAGAGTATTTGTCGCAGAAACTAGCATAATATATTAATAGATAGTTAACTAATTATTCTGAATTAGCCAATCCAACAGTAGTTTACCTTGTTGTGACAGTATACATTATAACATTTAACTTCTCTCTTAACTTTAAGAGAAGTAAATAACAGAAATAAGTAAGAGAATTAGAAGAAGAAGTAAGTTTATAAACCTTTGTGTCCAGTGGAAATTCTACATGGAACTTCCTTCACCCCGGGGACGGCCGAAGGGGTGTGCCGTACTCCTACCGGCTAAAACCACTGGAGCGGTCATCTTCGGCACCGAAGAACTTAGCATACCATGCCATAGATACATACATCAGTCTGTAAACGTCCACTGCTGTACATGGGGCGTCACTATTATTAGTGGTCATAGGGAATATTTGCCGTAATTACCGCTTGGTAGGCGGGTTGGTGATCGCAGTATGTTGTTATTAGCACACGGGAGGATGCCGTAGTCCATCTTGTTGATACCAACCCTTAGTCGCTTTTTATGATACCCATTGGTGGAGAACAGATTTTTCTTTATTGGGAAGCAAACGGAACTACTTAACATGCCATAAACTAATTATAATTCTGAATACATACACTAGAAAACATACATAAAATCAAAATTCCACCAATTCCATCTATTCCCGTAGTACCCGTAGTACGAGTTTCTTTTCGCAATCGAAACGTAAACGTAAATGACGCATGTACCGTTTTCGGCTCTGAAATTGGTCCGCTCGAAACTCTTGAATCGATTGGTTTCGGTTAGAACAAACGGTTTATGCAGTTTTCGTTTCGACAATGGAAAATACTCGTACTAGGGGTACTGGTATATCCCATATCGGTAGCGATAGTTGATTTTATTTTCCAGACTTCCGTTCTAATAACTATAAGTAGTGCCGTTCCACCTGGAACGGGGGCAAGATTAATATGTGTGTAGTGTATAGCTCACATACAAAATAGGTTCTAGTTGAAATCCAGCTTCAGGCATCAGTTGCATTCTGAACTGAGCACAATTTTGGTGCGCCGTGAGACACTTAATATGTAGGTATACTTATTAATAGCTATGACTCTTGATACCTGTAAATTACATATGCAACACTTAAATATTTCTTTATTTATTTTCAAACATATCATCAACAGCCCATAGCAGTCCACTGCTGAACACAGTCCTCTCTAATATCACCTCCTGTCCTCGGCTTATCTCACCCAATTCATGCCAGTCACCTTGCGAAGACTGTCACTCCACCGAGCCTAAGGGCGTCCTACACTACTTTTGCCGAGCCGCGGTCTCCACTCAAGAACACGTTTGCCACAACGCCCATCGGTTCTACGCCTAATATGGCCAGCCCATTGTCACTTCAGCTTGCTAATCTGATGGGCTATGTAAGGTGACTTTGATTCTCTGTTAGATCACCTCGTTTCGGATTCGATCCTTAAGAGAAACTCCTAGCATAACAGTCTCCATAGCACGCTGAGCAATGTTACATTTGTGGACTAGTCGAACCGTTAGTATCCACGTTTCGGCACCGTATTTCATAACAGGTAAGACGCACTGATTAAAGACTTTTGTCTTGAGGCTTTGTGGTATTGAGCACTTGACGCAATTTCCCAAATGCCACCCAGCCCAGCTGATTTCTTCTATTTGCCTCTTTCTCGAAATTATTTTTACTCAAATGCAGAGTTTGCCCCAGGTAAACGTATTCCTGAACAACTTCGAGAGCCTTGCCATGTACTGCAACCAGTTCCGTTATGACATGTTGGCTAAACAAACATATACTTTTGTGTTTTATACTGATATCTTACTCAATGAACGTTGACGAAAATGACCTTAAATTATTGATAGTAGCTTTTGCGCTTATGCCAGCAGATAAACAGACATTGCATTTTATTATAATGTTGAGATAAAAAAAGATAACGTTTTATAAGATAAAGCTTCTGCTTTTGTGATTTTTTATGGAGTAGAAAAAGGATAGGCTATTAATACAGAAAGTAGTGTAGTAGTTTTCTGTTTGCAGGCTAAGGTGATCTACATCCGTCCAGTGATACAATTAATAAGAACTCATTGATATAAATTGCCGTGGTTATTAATTACGTAAATAATGCCGCTAATTATTTATACCTTCTACCACGAACGGAAGAGGAAGTTAATGGTTACGTTGATATCCGTATTTAAGTATTATTCTTCCTGTTCAACTTTGAAACAATGAAATTATTGACAAAGAAAAATTTCTAAAATTGACGCACTGAAAATCTGGGAACGTTTTATGAATCGATATTTGTCCCGGTGGAAGATGTCTTATTGTTAAGGGAATCTAAGCAGAGGGCTGGGCAGCAGCACCCCTTCTGTAGAACAGCTGCCATACTGCGGCACCAACCTGCCTGCCAAGCGTAGTGAGTGACCGAAAAAATGGTATTCTGATACTCTTAAAGTTCAATCGAATTTCAGTATAATCTCGATCTAGTCTCATTTCAATCGCAATTTCGACGTTAGTTAAATGACAATTTACACATTATACACAATATACACAATTTACACATGTGACAGTTCGAAATATTAGCAGAATACCGTTTTGACTTCTATCAACTTTCGATCCTTTTTAGATTTCATCATAGTGTAAGTTCACGTTTGACGTTGTTTGTTAGTTTAGGAGAATACCGTTTGTGATATTTATGACACTGAGACTAGATCGGAACTTTATTTTGAACATTTTTAAATTACGAGAATTTGCCCTCGGTTCTCGAAGTTGTGTACGAGTATGTTTACCTGGGATAAACTGTCCAGTTAGGTAGGTGCAACTCCGAGAAAGAGGCCAATCGTCGTTCGGGAATCTTTACAACATCTTTTCGTCAACAATACCGCAATGCCTCAAGGCGAAAGTCTTTAACCTATGGATGTTACCAGGGATGAAACATGGAACAGAGAGTTGATCACTCACTATGGGCCTCATAAGAAAGCTCTAGGTCACCCAGCAAGCTATGGAAAGGGCTATGTTAGGTATTTCTCTACGGGATCGAATCAGAAATGAGGAGATCCGTAAAATAACTAAAGTTGCCGATTTATCTGAAAGAGTTAGTAAACTGAAGTGGCAATGGGCGGGGCACATTGCTCGTAGAACAGTTGGACGTTGGGGTAAAAAAAATCTCGATTGGAGCATGAGCAGTGGAGGAAAATGCAGCAAGGGACGACCTCCAACGAGGTGGACAGACGACCTGGTGAAGGTCACTGGGAGTCATTGGATGAGGGCGACGTGTTACCTTACTCAGCGATACATGACGCCCACACCCGTCTTTATGGATATCTATGGGGCAGGCCTTTGTTTAGCAGTGGACGTCATTCGGCTGCTATAATGATAATGATAATTAATTTTAAATGTGCGTATTTTTTCCTACATATACTATTGCAAACTAAATTAATATTGCTATAAACTAGCCTTGAAATTAGGCAAATAAATAATTTAATTGTAGCTTAAATTAGTCAACTATATTTTCCTAAGAATGTGTCCAATAGCACTTTTCTTATTGTTTCTGTAGGCGAAGTCACTTTGTTCATGTGTTCTTTATACATACCAATTTAATTAAATTCACACATTTGCCGTACTTATATGGCCACGGTTAAAAAAAAAATTATAGTGATTGATATGGCTTAAAAACGCTAATGAGATTTATAATGTTGTTAAAAATAGTACTCTATTTTTTGTATTAATATGTATAATACATTATCATCAGATCGCATATCGTCTCATCTGATGATAATACGCAAAAAAAATTATAACCCTTATCTGTATACTCATTTGTGATCTTGTTCATAGATCTGTTACGTGAGTGAAGTAGAGAGAAGTAAAAGTATGCGGACTTTAAATAAGTATAATTATAGTATATTCAAACGGCGACAGATTTTCAGATCTAAAATAATAAACTATTTAAGTATATGTTTTACTACTAAGCCGTTTATATATCACTTTAAAATACTCTGCGCTTGTCTTAGTTAGTAGGAAGTAATTATCTGTCAATTGAGCAAAGCAGTAAAAAAATGTCGGCACAATAATTACTAATTGTAACTCCCTAAAATTACGACTCGCTTTAATTAAACACCACTTGTAGCTTTAATAGCCAAAGAAGGGTCGAACTGGAATGTTCCTGATAAAATTCGTAAACTTTGCTGTAAATGATTTGTTTAATGATTATTTGACGTTTTGTAATATATAATAATAATGCCTGTAATATGAAAAGAAAAACTACTTTACACATGCATGGAAGTGACTTTATAATAATATTAAAAATTACCTTTACTGAACTGCAAAATACCGTAACGCACTCGACACTTAACACTTCACGAAACAATTTTAGATACTTATTAAAACGAAAACACTTTAAAAAAATAAAAACTGTATTCCTCACTCACTAAAAAAAAACCGGATTCGACTTTAAGAAACGGTTCGTTTTCTGCTACAAAAAGTTTATTCGCTCGCGATATTATTTTGCTCAGTGATGCGACGCGCGCAATGCTCGACGCTCGCTTACCGCCACTGAACGTCGCCTGTTTCTTTACGCGTGCGCAATAGGGCACTGGCAGAATAGCCAAATGCTTTATTTTTAGTGTTTCGCTTTTACCTGCACTTTCAATTACGAATGCATTGTGACTTACGATTTGAATTTGTTTTTCTTTGTTTTATATTACTGTTATCGTAATATTGTCTGTATTATTGAAACTGTATTTTTCTTCGCAGTCAGAAATATTTCAATGGAGGTTTCTTTTTTGTTACACAAGTCAGTTTGCGCATTCTAGAATCTAGCTTTTATTTAATTAAAACAGGCTTAGATGTATTTTGTAGCGAGATAAATTGACTATTAATTTTCATAATTTAATTATTAATTAAAACAAACTGATGAATTCAAAACGAAATATGGCAATCTAACTTATAAATAAAGCATTATTCGATAAATCTACTCTTACCGCAGTCCAATAATGGATAGATGCTTAAGTAAGTAAGTAGCTCTTAAAACATGTAACAAGCGGTATTAGTATAGGTTTAACACTCCTTTATTAGGGTAATAATTAGCAATATTAAAAAGACTAGTAATCCGTGTGGTGTCTGGATTAAGAATATAGCACCATTCCATCTCTATCATCATCCGATCATATATCATATCTGACTATGGGATTTTAAACCAGAGGAACGGGCAGCAGTGTCTCTTCTAAGGAATAGTAGTCATACTGCGCTCACCAACTAGCCTGCTAAGCGTGGTGAGAATTGGCAAATACCCCCCAAAATGATGATACAATTGGAAATCTATGGGACAGGCCTTTGTTCAACAGTGGACTTCTTTGGCTCATCATATCAGCCACAGGACTCGTCTTTGGCTGATATGATGATAATGATGATGAAAAGAGTAGTCAGGGACCACTATCTATCACTGTATTTCTTTTCTACTTCACATACTATTTACTTATATGTTTATTATATGTAATTGTAATTTTGCTTTTAAAAAAACATTGCCCCACACTAGGATTTCTACTGTGTTGTGGTTGTGTCTACAGACATAAAGTCCACACACATTACACCCTAACCCGGAACAACTACCTGCAGATCATACTAATATTTGTTCCGTTCGGGAATCAAACCCACGACCCAGAGCGCAGCAGCCGACTATGTCAACCACTGAACCAACCGTTTATTATAATAATATTTACTATGTATACATCATGTTTATCACACATAATTACCCCGCACACACGTACCCATACGAAAATGACACACAATACTGTAGTAAAATTGTACACAATAACCAACCATTGCGCATATTATATCGCCAAAGTTGTTTGTTTTTTTAATTTTACTGTTAAATATTACTATTTGATCTGTTTACATTAGTTACATGGACTTGTCAGAATTTGTTGTTCTAAGGACGAGAAAGACTATCCCCTCGTGATAAAAAATTTTACTAGTACGGGGGGATGGGGCGAATAAGTCTGATGACAACTAATGCCTACAACCCATTGTATATAATTGATCATATTTATTTATTAAACTGTTATGTAATAACATATAATTATTGTTATACCGTGAACCAGCACTTTCTTTTTCACTTGTAAATCTGTCCATCCCAAGGTTGTCTAGTAATAAACCGAATAACCTTTGTGCGTGCAATTTTTTGTATTGGATCTTATTTTGTTATTTTTAATGTATATTATAGAGTATTGTATAAGTTTTGATACCTATTAGATTTTTATTATGACAAAAAAGCATTTTATGAATACAAGGTTGTCGCGCCTCCCTCCGTGTTTCCTTCCCGGTTAGCTCAACTAGGAGGCTCTCTTAACGGCAGCGAGTAACGTAGTTCAGTTAATTATATTAGTTATATTACAGGTATATTGTTATTCACAAGTTCAATTATCACTTTATGCTGATGGGTATATTTTTAAAATACAGCTTACTAATAATGATTTAAATATGAAGAACGATTCAACATCACAATACTAAATTCGAATTTTGATTTGAATAAAGAATGAATCATGAGGTGAACAGTGATGGAGATAAAGGTACAAAGTCATAAAAGAGGTTGATTGAAAGGAAGATAAAGGATGACTTCGTCACAAGGTTGGCTGTAATAGAGTTCTCACGCCTCTCAATAAACCTACAGCAAAGTTCACAAACTGCAAATGTTGCAGGAACTGACATTTTGACATCTTTTATAGACGGACGTCTTGTTACTGGGGGAAGACATTCGATAGTTTGTATTTTGTCCAACGAGTTGCATGATTACTTGATGATATAATGTATAATCTGTCTTCCTCTATAACAAGGATATCCACAGTCAATAAAAGTAAAGACAAGTCTCACGGATGTTGTCAAAATATCGCACTAGATATTAATTTTACAAAATGTGTTTAAAATGAAGCTATTTGACACCTAAGTGCTACAATGTGCGCAAACATCGCAGCCACCTGTCATTTTGTATAATACCGCGTGAGATAATGCCTCGTTTGATTGTGCTTGACGTCCTAAACTGACTTTGCTTACAATAAGGTACAAAAAAATTCTGATTGATTCTATCGGAACATTCCCTTCCCGTCTCTTCTGTGGATCAGCAGTCATTCTGCTCTCACCAACCGCCTGCTAAGGCCCGTATTTACAGACCAATACAGTCGACTGCTGCGCTCCGGGTCGTGGGTTCGATTCCCACACGGAACAAATATTTGTATGATCTGCAGATAGTTGTTCCGGGTCTGGGTGTATTGTATGTGGAATTCATGCCTGTAAACGCACCCACGACACAGGAGAAATCCTAGTGTGGGGCAACGTTTTAAAAAAAAAAAAAAGATATATTGAATATAGTTTTATGACAAACTTGTGTGAGTAATATACAGACACGTCTAACTAAAATGCTACGGATTTTGTTATGAGGGCCTATCTAATGATTTAAATCTTTGCAAATATCAGTCTAATATATAGTAGTAGTAGTAGTCTAATATAATCCCATTCCATTGTATAACTTTACTATTACTTTAGTTTAGTACCTAATATATTGTACCTCATGTTTTGGAACAAATTGTTTCTTTCTTTCTAATTCCAAAAAAGTAATAATTGGAAATTACAACATTTTTGGAATCGTCCTGTAGCCTTCTTATTATCCGCTTAAAATAAACTTTACTAGTGAGTGTGTTTTCGTTTATAAGGTATCAACTCTCACAAACTTAAATTCAGCGAGCAATTTTGATTGAAATTTGAAATTTAACCAACTACTAGCAATTAACTACAAAGTAACACAGTGGCCTGGCCATATTAGTCGTAGAACCGACAACCGTTGGGGAAAACGTGTTCTTGAGTGGAGACCGCGTCTTGGTAAACGTAGGGTAGGACGCCCCCTAGCTCGGTGGAGTGATGACCTGCGCAAGGTGGCTGGCAGTAGCTGGATGAGAGTAGCCGAGGATCGCGATCAGTGGCATGCACTCGAAGAGGCCTATGTCCAGCAGTGGACTGCGATAGGCTGATGATGAATAACACTTTTTATTGTACCACCGAGGTGGTAAAGAAGTATACGGCCCGCCTGACGGAAGCGGTTACCGTTGAACGCTTGTATCACACGCGCGTTGCCGATCGCGTAAGAATCTTTTGAGGCCCTTCTTGAATAGCCCCAGTCTCTTGGGCAAAACCCGGGGTGGTGCTGATTCCACAACCTGAGCGTGCGCGGGAGGTAGTTCCTCTGAAACCGTACGGTACTAGACCATTCTGGTGAAAGCAGAAAGTAACCGTTGGCATCATATCGATCAATTCCTTAGAACAATGTCCGTTGTACAAGCGTTCCAAGTATTTGTCGTACTTACTTTGAAGGACATAAAACTAGTATGAAATTCCATCTGTTACAAAAAAGTTCTCATACAAACGTAACTGTCCACTATACTTAGACTTCGGCACATTTAATTTGTATTAATAACGCTGCATCAAGTTTCAATGCCCAATCTGTGCAAACTAATCAAAAACATAATACCTGATAACCAACAACTCATCTTTGACTGACCCTTGTATTGCTATAGTATTATACGTACTATACCTCCCAGCAACATTTTCCTGATACACCAAGATGTTACTAATAGTGTATAACTTCCATCCATTGTATGACTTTGATACGTTCAACACTTCGGCAAGGTTGGTACAGTGGCTATAAGCAATAAAATTTCTGCGTTACGTGTCACGGATTTAATTCGCGCTCGAATACTGGTATGATTTACCGATAGTTGTTTCGGGTATCATGTATGCAGCATGTCTGTAAACTGTACCCATGAAACAGCGAAATCGTTTAATGTTCAAACTTTTTAGACCTATTGCCAAATAGTTGGCGATGTTGTAATGCGTCAGCTCTACGTGCAACGTTCGGTGTAATTAGCGTGTAATGTAACAAAGTTAATTAACTTGGGAGTACTCTAAGTAGCGTATGAGTGATAATTTGGTTGCCTCCCCTATTACTGCTCTTTGGCTATAATGAGTGGTCATAAATGGTACTAGATAATGGGAAGGCCAGCTATGTTTAGCAGTGGACGTTTATGCGATAGTGCTTATGTGTATGTGTGTGTGTGCGATATTTTGTATCGGTAGATTTTGACGTTATGGCCACAGAAGAACAATGTATCGACTATCGCTGAAAACGATTCGACCAATTATATTCCAGATTGTTCAACTAATTACCACACAGGGACGGTAACGCCAGGAAATAACGTGCACTTTCATTTCTAACAATGTCACTTAAAAGACAGCTCGTGAATTACGTTACACAGGTAATCACTTGTATCATGAAGTCTTAAACTACGCTTAAGAATATTTTGTTGCAAATATATAACGACGGTGCCGTACTGCTGCATGTTTTCTTTATCAAAAAAATAGTGTATCTCAGAAAAATGCGACGCTAATAGTAACATATTTGTACTACGAACAACGTAAATAAAAGAAATGGTGCACGTTTCTACAAAAACACTGTGCAGTGTATGTGGGACTAGGTACCATACTTATTTGAGTACTGTCGTACACAGCACTGTAATGGGATATCAACAAGTGTGAATCGTACCTAACCTGCAGTGCGGATGTCCGATGGTAAAAGCTATCAGGGGTGCAATTCCTTACGCTCAAACATCCATACATCCTTGAATACAGAATCGAAATAACGGTGTAAAACCAGTTCGGTATTCGCTAAGACATGATTGGAGTTATTCAAGGACACGTTGCAGAAGCTACGCTATGAGGACCAGTCTTAGCGAATACCAAATTGGGTTATCTCCGTTATCTCAATTCTGTATTCAAGGATGTATGGACGTTTAAGCTTAGAGAATTGCACCCCTGTTCGTGTGTGTGTGCTCCCGCGCACACACCCCGAAGCACAGTTTATAGAATTTATTTATTGAGTGTATTTTATATTATTATGTCTAAGTAATATTGTGTATGATATTTTGTACCCTTGACAGCCCAATACCTCTCTTCTTTCATTCAATCCATTCAAAGGTTGTATGGAAGAGATGATAAGACCGCCTGTTGTAGATTTAAATGTTTATCTTTTATGCGTTATGTGGTGTACAATAAAGAGTATATAAATAAGTAAGACCAACAGGCAAGCAAGGTTTCGCTGATGTACCAGGCTGTGAAGTTAGTTGTTGACCGTTCATTATTGTTGTATTTAATGTTCATCAGATGATGCTTAAATTACAAGCCGGTGATAACTTTAAATCTTGCCGCTTGCGATTCTTGATGAAACATGATCCCTTTGGTCATTGGGAGGATATATCCATAATCACCACGCTTGTCAGGGGGATTGGTAAACGCGTGCGCCTGGCCAGGCCACAGAGACATGGGGCCAATCTGACCATGTGACGCGCTGATATCTGCCGGAGGTATGCCCAGATTCAACAATATTCCTTGCCACACGGCACACCTTGTCACACTTTTAGTCAGGGGTCCCTTTTTTATAATACTTTTTGTTATTATGTGAACCATTGTAACTACGTTTATTTCTCCTAACATAAATCTTGTTATATATACTCATATGTAACTTAACTCAACACCGTATTCTATCTCTGATAGTGACTCACAACCCTCTCATGGTACATGCCGCCTGGGTAGTCTGTTTTATTTGGTTCTGTACAAATGTACAAAATAAGGGTCACGGATCAATTTAGTGCTTAAAATGGCGACGTCTGGTCTAGCTATTTATATCAGTCTTTTGGTTTTCACAAAAAAATCTGTCCATCACGGCGGTTAGCGCCGAATGTTGCGATTACCAACATTATCTTTAATCACCTTTTCAGTATAGTATATTATATATTTCAGTATATTTCACGAATTTCCTTCCCCCCGGGGAAGGACGAAGAGGCATGTCAGACTTCCACCGGCTAAAACCACTGGGGCGGTCATCTTCGGCACCTAAGGAGTTGCCCCGGGTCCTCGTATGATCACACTAAAATAAAGCCAGACCTGGGATAACATATTTATAAGCCATACCATATCTGTTACATTGCGGGAATTGAACATGACCATTCGTGGTGAAGATTGGTGCTTCGCTACGCCATTTAGGTCGTCAGTCTCAGTCTCACTTCTTTTTCTTCACGGTTAGTGCAGTGGCTGATAAAGTGGACTGCTGCGCTCCGGGTCGTGGGTTCGATTCCCCCATGGAAATATTTGAATGATCTGCAGGTAGTTGTTCCGGGTCTGGGTATATTGTGTCTGTAAACGCACCTACGACACAGGAGAAATCATAATGTGGGGCAAAGAGTATGTTAAAAAAAGAAGCTTTTGCCATAAATAAGAATAAATATGTAAGTTTGAATATTTAATAGTCTAATCTAATTAATCTATCGTCGGCTGTCAGCTCAGCTGTCGCTAAAAGCACCTCATCCCTTGTGGATCTTTTGTGCTGAACCCTTCTTTTTTTATTTTTTTCTTTTTTTTTATTGTTCCGGTGGAAATACCTCATGTACTTCCTTCGCCCCGGGAAAAGGCGAAGGGGCATGCCGGACTCCAACCGGCTAAAACCACCGGAGTGATCATCTTCGGCACCGTAGGGAGGCTCTAGGAACTCGAACGATTTCCATCTAGAGCCACCCATTGGTGCCACGCCTTTAGGCACATCTCGGAGGGGATGACTGTAAGGTAGTCACGCCCTCCAGTGGAGGGAAGGTGACTGTAAAGAGGCCACCCCCCCAGGCATCTCTCGAGGGAATTGTAAAGGATTCCCCCGAAGCCTCACTATGCGCTGTGCTGCGCACACAGCGGTGCGTGACCACATGCACACCGCTGTCTTCCCTGGGGTCGCTCGGTATGAGCACGCAGATTTCCCAATAAGCGTGCTCACGACCCCCAAGGCCTCCTGCCATATAAGACGACAGGGGGATCAGGCGTGTTGGACACGGACACCACGGCGGTTGTTACCCCGGCTCCGTGTCCTCCTCCGCTGAGCGGGATCGGCCCTCTCCCGATCCCGCTCTGCGACCTCCTTCTGGAGCATTACGCTCTCACAGAAGGAGACCACAGCACTCCAATTTTCCTGCTTTGCCAGCATAGCCGACACTACTGCTGGCAAAGAGAGATCTTGCCCGATCCGATCGACCAGGATCCGCCGCTCGGCAGTCCACGCAGGGCACTCTTCGAGCGTGTGCTGTGCGGTATCCTGATCGTCTCCACAGTGGTGGCACTGTGCCGTGACCTCGCGTCCTATCCTGTGCAAGTACGCACCGAAACAACCGTGTCCGGTGAATACCTGCGTCAGGCGGAATGTGACGCGCTCGCTCCTTTGAAGCCAGGCTCCGAAGAACGGCAAGACAGCCTCAACGACGCGCTTTTCCACGTACTGTGGCAGCATGAGCCGCTCGCGCCACAGCTCGAGTGCACGCCGCCGAGCCTGCCGCCTCAAACTTTCGAGCGCCCTTGAAGACACGCCTTCACCGCTCTGGCGGAGGAAGCGTGTTTGGTGATACACCCACGCATCCATCTCCGCCAAGATATCAAAAGGCGGAAAGCGCGCCAACAGAGTTGCCGCCTCAAAGGACACCGTTCGGTATCCTCGTGCGATCCGTATAGCCGCTCTACGCTGCAGACCGTGGATCTTGGTTCTGCAGCGCTGGATGCCCGAAAGTCGAGATGACCAAACAGGCGCCCCGTAGAGGGCCACGGACCGCACGACTCCCCCGTAGAGGCGGCGAACTTCTTCCCTCGGTCCACCGAGATTGGGTAGCAGCCGGTGCAAGGCACCCACTATCCTTTCGACCCGGGGGACAAGGCGCTCGAAGTGCTCCTCGAAGCCCCAACGGCTGTCCAGGGTGAGCCCCAGATACTTCATGTACCGGCCCACCCTGACTTGCGCGTCACCAACGCGTATCCACGAACTGGGGGGCTCCCTGCTCCGCGGCAGTTTGTGGATTTGTGCTGACCCTAGCCCTCTACTTTCCGCGTAATCATCTGGTACAGGATAAGCTGTTCCCAGGTGATTCGCCCTACGCCAGACCGCCGCAGTCACAAAATAAGTGTAACATTGAATCTTTTTCACCCCTGCTGAATCTGCATGTATCCACCGTGCACGATTGTTTGATAGCTGGAAGCTGGCTTTGGCTAGGTTTCAGCTACAGCTAGTAGTTGATTACAACTCTAAGATGGCCTGGCCAGACGGGGAACAAACACGCCCCGCATTATAAAGGCGTAAGGACACAGGCGGTGGTAAATCGCTAACCATTAAATATAGTCTAAGTTCACTTGCCTCCGCTTTTTAAATGTAATTAGATCCTCCTTTTTTGCCTCTTCCACAATCTAAACAGTCACCCACAGAGAAGTTCTCAGATTGTATTAAGGTTACCAATTTGGCTCGACATTTAACCTTTATTGAGATGTTTTCTGGTTTGGCTTAATATCTAGTTAAATTGTCGTTTGATGTTATAAAGATTGTTAACTTGTACCATCGTAATCACAAAGGCTGATGTAATTAGTAAAGTTCACCATGTCTTTGTTTAGTTGTATTTTTTATGTTCTCTGCAATATTCCGAAAATATAGGAAGGTATATGTTTTAAAGTACACGCATACATATTTTGTGTCATCATCATATTTTCCGTGTTCGTGCCTGTACTATAATGGAAGCATAGTAATATATAAAAAAAAAACTTAAAATTCAATAGTGTTTATTTCAGTAGTATTTATTCAATATTATTGTAAAACTTCACATGCTTTCAAGCGTTATCTACATATCATTATTTGCTAATTTCCCGAAGGTTCGAACTCTTTACAACGTACATAATCAAGGGTAGACTGATAAGAGTGTGTGACAGAATTGATATAGTTACTAAACAGTTCGTTCTGGTGTTAATATTAATTTCTTGGTATTGACGCGAATAATACATGTAAAACTGAAATAAACATACGGATTATTTTGCGCTATGAGGACATGCCTAATTTGTACACACTTGCAGCAAATCCATACATGCACATGCTTTCATGCAATACATACCTAATGTTCATTTCGGCCGAATAAAGTCCACTGCTGAACACAGGCCTCCCTCAAAGATCACCACAACGACCGATATCGGTGTGTTGTGTGCTCATTGGGGGTTTTGTCATAATCGCCACGCTTGGCAGGCGGATTGGCGATCGCAGTTGAGTTGTTAATGTATTCGAAGGACGCTGCTACCCATCCTCCGTCTAATCTCTTAGTCTCACAGCGTTTACGGTCACGGGCAAACTGATGCACTGTACGTATATTCAAATTAGGTATGTATATCATCTGGCTCTAGTGTGATTATACGAGGACTGGGAGCCCCCCTTATGTGCCGAAGATGAGCGCCCACAGTGGGGTGAGCGACTCCGAGGAATCCTTGGACCCTCGGAGTTCGCATGCCTCACTCAACATAGTGTTGGGTGGAGAGGGCCGCAAGCGGACCCTCTCGAAGGCGCCTGTGGGGTCGTCCCCTGAGGCCAAAAGGTTGGCCAGAAGAGAGACGAACGTCGAGAGGCTGGAGAGGGAGAACGCGGAACTGCGCTCCCAGATCGCCAGCCTCTCGGCAAAAATCGATTCGTTGACGACCGAGATAAGTTGCCTCCGTCGCCAGGGCGAGACCCAGGTGGATCCCGGTGGTGGTTTCGCTTCAGCATATTTGCCACCGGAGTTTGAGGCCCAGCTTAGACGATCCATCAACCTCGAGGTCGGGGGCATGATGGACGCTAAGTTGGCGGCCTTGGAGGGGCGGCTCCTGCCGGAGCAACGTCTTCGCCCGCCACTTGCGGCGGATATGCGACGGCAGCAGTCCGCACCACATACAGATACGTATGCGGCTGCCACTAAGACGAAGATGAGTATGGCGACGGCTTCGACTACCGCCAAGCAGCAAACAGGCGCTGCCACAAAATCTAGTGCATTGGCGGCGCAGCCGAAAGCAAAGGGCGGGGGCAAAGGTATGGCGAAGAGTGCTCGAATGGACGGTCGGCCAGCGTCTTATGCCACGGCTACGGCATCTACAACGCCCGCTCTGACTCCTCTAGCGCCTAACGACCCCGACGTGGATTCGGCTTCGCGGTCTGCAATAGAAACCACTGAGGAGTGGTCCGTTGCGGGCAAGAGAGGCCGTAAGCAAAGGCCTCCTAAGGCCCAGACGCAGCCTGCGGCTACGCAGAACACTCAGGAGGGGTGGAAGCGAAGAGGCAAGCGAGGAGGAAAAGGAAAAGGGAAGGTCAACCTCCCCAAGGTTCCCGCATCGGCCGCTATAACGGTCACGGTGCCAGAGGGCTCACCCAACACAAAATTGGGAGAAGTCATGGCCGAGGCGCGGCGAAGGATTAAGCTCGCTGACCATGACATCGGCCCGGACACCGTGACCATCAAAAGGTCAGCCAGCGGCGGAATGGTGCTTTCCGTCGCTGGCGAGAACGGCCGCGCAAAGGCCGATAGCCTGGCGCGCCAGATGCGAGAGGTGCTCACTCCCATCTTTGACGTGCATATTGCACGTCCGACCAAGATGGTAGAGTTGAGGATACTAGACCTGGATGACACCGTCACCAAGCTCGAGGTGTCCGATGCTATTTCGGAGGCAACGGCGTGTTTGCCCGAGGAAATAAGGGTGGGTGAAATTCGCCGCTCACCAACGTCCTTGGGCACGGTCTGGGTCCGTATCCCACTGGAGGCAGCCAAGAAGCTGACTTCCACCTGCCGCATTCGCGTAGGTTGGACGTCGGCTAGAGTCGAGGTATTGGCAGCACGGCCTCTACAGTGCTTCCGATGCCTCGAGCTCGGGCATGTGCGCCTCCGGTGCACCGTCCACGGGGGGGTTGATCGAAGTGACCGGTGCTTCGCTTGTGGCAACCAGGGCCATAAGATTAGGGAATGCCAGGCGCAGGCAAAAAACTGCCCACTCTGTGCGGACTTTGGGCTTCCGGCCGAGCACAGATTGGGCAGCAAATCTTGTGCAGCCCAGAAGAGCAGGAGGGGAAAACCAGCCCCCCCAGCCTCAGCCGAAGGGCTGACGGCGTCTGCGCCGGCAGCACCGGTCACACGCTCCGGCTCACCGGAGGCGATGGAGGCCAATTAAAGGTCCTCCAGGGCAACCTAAATCACTGCCGCAACGCGCAGAATCTGCTGCTGCAGACTGTTGCGGAGTGGTCGGTTGCCTTGGCGGTTGTCGCGGAGCCCTACGGCGTCCAGGAACACCCTCGCTGGTTTGGGGGCGCCGGGGACTCCGTTGCTATATATTGGTCTGGAGCCGAAGGTGAGCCACCCTGCTCTCTGTTGGACAGGGGGCAGGGCTTTGTCGTAGTAGAGTGGGGACCTCTGGCAGTAGTGGGCTGCTATGTCTCCCCCAACGTGTCTCTCGCCGACTTCGAGGGATACCTGGACGGGGTGGCGCGCAGCATTCGCTGTAAGTGCTCACCCCGCCCAGTGCTCGTCCTGGGGGACTTCAACGCTCACTCTAGAGCTTGGGGCAACCGCCGGGACGGGCCGAGGGGGAGGATAATGCAAGACTGGGCGGCGTGGCTTGACCTCAGATTGCTGAATCGGGGGTCCGTTAGCACCTGCGTTCGGTGGCAGGGGGAGTCGGTCGTGGACCTGACATGGGCGGCTCCTTCTGTGGCCCGCATGGTGTCGGGATGGCGAGTAGCGGAGGAGGTGGTCACAATTTCAGACCACCGCCACATTATGTTCGACGTGGCCCTCCGCACGCCTTGCCCGAGCCGTTCTAGTCCCAGCCCACGGTCGCGGCGTTGGGCCCTCACACAGCTGGATCGCGAGTTGCTCGTCGCAGCTGCCAACGTCGCGGCCTGGCCAGAGGTCAATCAAGGGATCTTGCCCGATCTGGAGGAGGAAGCGTCCTGGTTCCGGAGGACGATGACGTCAATATGTGACGCATCCATGCCCCGGGCCAGGCGCTCCCGGCGTACGGCAGTGTACTGGTGGTCGGATGAGATCGCGCAGTTGCGTGCGGTCTGCCTGGCATCCCGCCGCCGGTACCAACGAAGCCGACGCCGGCACAGCGCTACAGCCGGAGAGACTGATGAGGCCTATAGAGCCTATCGGGCGGCCACGCTGGTATTTCAGACCGCCATCAGCGAGGCGAAGGCTCGGTCCTGGAGCGAGCTCCTGGAGGGACTAGACAGGGATCCGTGGGGGAGACCCTACCGTATGGTAGTGGGCAAGTTGCGCCCGTATGTCCCCCCGGTGACCGAAACCATGGCCCCGGATTTGCTGGAGAGAGTACTTTCAACGCTCTTTCCGGCGGTTCGGGACCATCCTGGTCCCTCTCCACCCCCAAATGACTCGGACTGGGCCGAGGATTTGGGGGTTTTGGATGGGGAGCTGGGCCGAGCCATTGGCCGCCTGAAGAGTCGCAACACCGCACCGGGTCCGGACGGCATTCCGGGCCGTGCGTGGGTGTATGCGCTACAGTCTCTTGGGGACCGCTTGAGGCGGCTGTTCACCAGTTGCCTCCGTAGTGGCGTGTTCCCGTCCGGCTGGAAGGAAGCCGGATTGGTTCTCTTGAAGAAGGAAGGAAGGGCTGCAGAGTCTCCCTCTGCATACCGTCCCATTTGCCTGCTCGACGAGGCTTCGAAGCTATTCGAAAGAATAATTACCCGAAGACTCGTTGAGCACCTGTCGCGAGTTGGCCCCGACCTGGCCGAAAGTCAGTATGGCTTCCGGCAGCGGCGGTCCACCATCGACGCGATTCTTCGCGTCCGCTCGCTGTCGGAACAGGCAGTGTCCCGGCGGGGTGGGGTGGCGTTGGCGGTCAGTCTAGACATCGTCAACGCCTTCAACTCCATCCCGTGGGGCGCTATTAGGGCGGCACTAGTCTATCATCGGTGTCCGCCCTACCTGCAGGGCATCATTGGGGCCTATCTGCGCGATAGGCACATTCGCTACGTGGGCAGGGACGGTAGCGTAAAGCGGAGGGAGATTATGTGCGGGGTTCCGCAGGGGTCAGTTCTCGGCCCTTTCTTATGGAACCTCGCCTACGATGCGGTCCTGCGTGTCGTTCTCCCTGCTGGCGTCAGCTTAGTCTGTTACGCTGATGACACTCTGGTGTTGGCCAGCGGGGAGTCCTTCGAGGGAACCATCCGGCTTGCGGAGCAAGCGGTGGCAATTGTCGTGGCCAAAATCCACGCCCTGGGTCTGCGGATAGCGCCTCAGAAAACCGAGGCGCTATGGTTCCACAAACTGCCGAGAAGCAGAGAACCACCCAGTTCGTGGATACGCGTTGGTGACGCGCAAATCGGGGTGGGCCGGTACATGAAATACCTGGGGCTCACCCTGGATAGTCGTTGGGGCTTCGAAGAGCACTTCCAGCACCTCGTCCCCCGAGTCGAGAGGGTAGTGGGTGCTCTACACCGGCTGCTGCCCAATCTCGGGGGACCATGTGAGGAAGTTCGCCGTCTCTACGGAGGAGTCGTGCGGTCCGTGGTCCTATACGGGGCGCCTGTATGGTCAGCTCGACTATCAGGCGCCCAGCGCTGCAGAACCAAAATTCACGGTCTGCAGCGCAGAGTGGCTATCCGGATCGCACGAGGATACCGAACGGTGTCCTACGAGGCGGCAACTCTCCTGGCGCGTTTTCCGCCTTTTGACATCCTGGCGGAGATGGATGCGTGGGTCTACGATCAGACACGCTCCCTCCGCCAGAGCGGCGAAGGCGCGCCTCCAGGGGCGTTGGACAAGCTGCGGCGGCTAGCTCGGCGGCGCGCACTTGTAAAGTGGCGTCATCGCCTGCGGATGCAGTTTGCAACCAAGCGCGTCGTCGAGGCCGTCCTGCCGCTCTTTGGAGCCTGGCTCAAAAGGAGCGAGCGCGTCACCTACCGCCTGACGCAGGTGCTCACCGGGCACGGTTGTTTCGGCGCGTACCTGCACAGGATAGGACGCGAGGCCACGGCACAATGCCACCATTGTGATAGCGACCAGGACACCGCACAGCACACGCTCGAGGCGTGCCCTGCGTGGGCCGCCGAGCGGCGGATCCTGGTCGATCGGATCGGGCAAGATCTCTCCCTGCCAGCAGTAGTGTCGGCTATGTTGGCAGAGCACGAAAACTGGAATGCAGTGGTCTCCTTCTGTGAGAGCGTCATGCTCCAGAAGGAGACCGCAGAGCGGGATCGGGAGAGGGCCGATCCCGCTCGAAGAAGAAGGAGACGGCGCCGGGGTAACAACCACCCTGGCGCCTAATTCCGATACGCCTGAAAACCCCTGCCATTGCTATAAGGTGGGGGACCTCTGGGTTCGCGGGTGCGTAGATTGGGGAATCTGCGTGCCCACACCAAGCGACCCAAGAGAAGACGGTAGCACGCATGTGGTCACGCGCTGCCGTGGGACGCTTTGGGGGATCCTTTACAATCCCCCTGGGGGGGTGACCGCTTTACAGTCGCCCTCTCCGAGATGTGCCAATAGGCGTGGCACCAGTGGGTGGCTCTAGTGTGATCATACGAGGACCTGGAGCCTCCCTTAGGTGCCGAAGATGACCGCTCCAGTGGTTTTAGCCGGTAGGAGTCCGGCATACCCCTTCGTCCTTCCCCGGGGCGAAGGAAGTTCATGATGAATTTCCAAATTTTTTTTTGGAATAATAAAAAACAAAAATTTACCTACTACATTATATTTATGTATATAAAATGTATATTTTTATTTTTTTTTATTTTTTTTTGTTTTGTGTGTTTATGTTTTCAATGGTGTATGTAGTTCGCCAATTCGCACTAGGCCAGCGTGGTGGACTAAGGCCTTACCTTTCTCATCGTGAGAAAACGCCCGTGTCCAGCATTGAGACCTTAACGGACTGATTATGATTATGTTAGGAGTAACTATGTTATCATAATTTATTATTAGTGTGTGGAATTCATGTCTGTCAACGCACCCACGACATAGGAGAAATACTAGAGGCAACGTTTAAAAAAAATTAAAAACCTCTTTATCCTCTCATTACTTACTTAATACTTTGATTGCACAGCAGCCGGATATGGATATATTCCATATGAGGGTCATGACATTTTGTACAATGCTGCAGATTTTTTCTTAGCTAGCTGTAGATGCCTAGTCGTTGTTGTTGTTCCTATTTCACTATAAACGCTATCATAATTTATTATTTACTAATAATAAATCATCATTCATAATCATAATTCATAATCATACATTATCATAATTTATTATTTACTTAAAGATCAATTTACTGACGAGTGATGTATTTTTTTAAACCTGCTTGCTAAATTTGCTAAATAAAATAAGACAAAATAATGTTTTCTTACAGTAAGCCAGGCTGGCAAACGTTACAATATGAAAAATTTCATCAAAATAAATAAATTCTGCTAAAGAAACAATTTGATTAAAGGCTGGGGTCACAGGATAAAATTTAGCTTATTTCCAGAAACCCACTCGCTACCCTAACTAGCTATCCATAGGTCTGATATTTATTTGGTAGCTGAATTGTTGTGGCATGAGTGATGAAATACAATCAGCATAGATATTTTTTGTCTTTATTGTGGAAATTTATGGAGAACGCCTTTGTTCAGCAGTGGACATTATTTGACTGATACTCTATGACGATACGCTATGGATGTCGAAACAGTATTTTTTTTACGAAATTCAGTGGACAGAATGTTAATGGTAGTTTCACTACAGTGTTAGTCAATTCAATTGTATTTCATTTATTTATTGGTAATCATTTCCTAACAAGCTGAACAATGTCGAAGTAATGAAAACTTAAGAGTCAACCCTAAAAAGCAATCGTCAATATAATAATGACTCCAACCGTTCCAAAATCATATTAAAACGGTCGCGATTCAATTTCGCACGAAGAGTCTCATCCATTTGCAAATGTAAACAGGGTGTTCTGATTACAATAAACATTTGGCTTGATAATTTGTCGTTTAATCATCGGGAGTGGTCGTTCAGTAATGAATCGATCAGCTAAGAGTACTTTAGTGCTTTACAATACTTGGTCAAATTATTTTTAATAGTACGTTTAGTTGATTTAATTTTGTTGTTGTTTTGTTTTATCCCGTGTGGTTCCCGGAAAATATGGACTAATCCTCTGCACCCATAGGTGTCTTAAAAGGCCACTAAAGCCATTCTCCAGTGTCCATATAAAGTCTACAGGTTTTATCAAGACTACGGCATGGGGCTCTTGAAAATAGGCGTGATTTTTTTCACAGGTTTGACAACACGCGATTTGCAACGTTTTATAGGTTACGGTAATAGCTTACCATCAGCTGGACCGCAAGCCTGCTTGCCACTTTCGTAGTATAAAAAAATTATAATCCGCGTGACAAGCGTGGTGATTATGGCAATATCCCCTGTGACCACTCATTGTAGTGATCATTGGCAGGCCCATAATGGACGTTTACGGGCTGATATATGTAGATATAAATAGTGAAGTTATTTAAATGATTTAAAGTCTGTTAAGAAATGGTTGCCTGCCACTGTTTTGCTCTGGATGAGATAGGTGACCGTTATTGAAGTGAAAACTTCTTTTAGCGCGGTACGCATATTATTAGATGAGATAAAATCTCTGGACTCGCGACACCGTTACGAGACGCAGCTATAGTTTGTGCATATATGCATGTACATATAGCAGACCGTGAACGTGTCTAGATAAAAAAAGGTTTCACTTCTGTCGGCACTCCCGGAGTGCAACCCGTATTTTTTTTAATACTGAGACTACACCGCGCCTTAAAAAGCACGATAAACTGTCAGTTTAGTTACAAAAAATACCTAGTTATGTATTCGTTAGCAACCTTACGATATAGGTATCTTCAAGTTGTAAGGTTGCAGAGATCACAGCCGTTTCGTGAAGAAGTCTGGAAGGTGAATAAAGCTGGGAAAAGTTTAAGCACGTTAATATTTGGTCATGTTAAGATATCATAAGTTGCTTTAAATATATCACTTGCAACTAAAATATGGCTTGTATCTATTACTTAGAATGTACCTATTGTACTACTACCAAAAAAGTTCCAAACTGCCTAAACGCAACAATGCGGTGAGCAATTGACGTTGAAGAAATCGGCATCTAATAACTGTAACTATTTTCATTTTGATTCATGTTCTGATTTCCGAGGTTTCAGTTTCACGTGGTGTCCGCAGTACCACGCGGAACCACGAGTGGGTAATACCTATCTTCTCCCGTGGGTGTCGTAAAAGGCGACTAAAGGAATGTGAACTATGATATTATGGTGATGATTATTCATATTTACGGTATTGGGCACCTTTGTGGCAATATTTGGTCCAACTTAATTTGATGTGCAGTCAGTATTTTTGTTTTGCAATCTGTGTTTAGTAACAATATTTGGTGAGATGTATATATTTTTAGTAAGCAAAATTAATGTTTTTCTATCATCACTTCGGCCGAATGAAGTACACTGCTGAACACAGGCCTCCCCCAAAGATCGCCACACCAAACTATCTGGGTGTGTGTACTCATTGGGGGGTTTTGCCATAATCGCCACGCTTGGCTCCAGGCGAGTTAGCGATCGCAGTTGAGTTGTTAATGTACTCAAAGGATGCTGCTGCCCGTCCTTCGGCTTATCCCATAGTCGCCTTTTACGACACCCACGGGTTGAGATGGGTTGGTGCTATTCATCGCCGGCACCACACTACCAACATATTTTGAGACTTCATGCGTTATGTTATGGGAACCTTATTTTACTGCGTAGTTCCAATAACTTATCCAATAAATGTAGCAGCAGCAATTTCGCATTTAATTAAATACTAAGAAACTTAAGCTGTATTATCGGAAGTAATGCAGACGTAGCGCTTAAGTACTCGGTCGAACAAAATCCTGAAGATGCTTATTATTGAAATCGCTCGTTGGATTTTTAATTTACTGGTGTTGAGGAGCATAACAATAAAGGCAATAGATTAAGATAAAATACGAGGTAACATCACATCTGTGTACCATGTGCGAGTAAAAATGTGGTGTTAGAATTTTAATAGATAATAAAGCAATAATATTGTAAAGTTTTTTTTTTTTTTTTTTCCCCATCCCATCCCGTGGGTGTCGTAAAAGGCGACTGTGGGATTAGCCGAAGAATGGGTAGCAGGGTCCTTCGAGTACAATTATAATACAACTGCGATCACTAACCCGTCTATCAAGCGTGGCGATCATGGCAAAACCCCCCAATGAGCACACAACACAAACCCATACCGGTCCTTGTGGCAATTTTTGGGGAAGGCTTCTGTTCAGCAGTGGACGTTTTTCGGCTGAAATGATTATTGTAAAGTTAACAATAACAAATTCCTGGCGAATTGCTGGAGAATTTGGACAAAAGGCTATTGTTACCTCAGTTCAGTTGTAAGAATTTATAGATGAATATGTACAGCTAATAATAGCCATTAATTCCCGAAGAAATTGGACAGAAGGCTATTGTTAGCTGAGTTTAGATTCTCACGCTTGATTGTAAACAAAAGGTCGTCCAAATTGTTAGGACGGGTCACAATGCGGTTTTCTATTGGACATAGAATGTATATGGTTGTGCAACTAGATGGATCACTCACTTTGTAGTACATCTTATACATCCAGTCTAGACCTTCATGTTTCCTGGATATTCTATGTTAAAAACGATTTTATTTACTTTAAACTTGGCAAAAAACACTACTAAACTTGCTTCAATCCTTTTCTCGAGTCATTATTGACAAAACGTACCTATCCTGTCACAATACGATCTCATGAAAACAAAATGGGCATTGTGCTGAGCAAGCAGAAGAAGTTCGAATAATGATTAATGACGTTAAAAATCAATACCTACCCTCCGACTTGCTTTGTTTCTTTCAGTTGAAAAGGGATTCAAGATTTCTGTTTGCCTTTTCAATAAATGTACAATTTTACAGAGTTTTTGTTCAAAAATAATTAATTAATTGCTTATAGAACGCTTGAGTAAACTCCTTTTGCGTTTTGTAATGAATGTAGGTTTCAACGCCCGTTGAAGGATGAAAGATAAATATAGAAAGTTATCGTTATTATTATAATTTCTGCTTCGAATCTCTTAAGTCTAATGATTGTATGATCCTGACCAGTTTCATGCTAAGGCGGCAGATTTTATATTTTGCGGTAAGAAAAGTGATGAAATATGCTGTATTAAGTTAAATTATGCCTAAAAGCAGTTCCATACTATGCGAAGTAGGTTGTGAAAATACTTCTCCTGAGTATAAAATTTAATCAAACCTCTATTATTGAGGTATGATAAAATTGATTTAGAGGAATGAAGAATTTAGAATTTACATTTCGTGGGACTAAGTCCGTATCAGTCCAGGTAATACAAGGAAATTACATTTTGGGCCACAGTTAGTTCCGTGTGGTTTCCGGATTAAGAATATAGTACCACACTATCTCCTCCCGTGAATGTGGACTAAGGGACTCTTAACCAGAGGAATGGGCAGCAGCGTCCCTTCTGTGGAACAGTAACCATACTGCGCTCATAAACTCACCTACTGTGGAGAATACTGGCAAATTCCCCAGAATGACTACTAGTGTGGAAATGTATAGGGGAGACCTCCGTTCAGCAGTGGACGTTCTATGGCTGATATGATGATATATGATGATGACTGAAATTATGAATTGACAAAAGAAATTGCTCTGCTCCTCCTGAAATTCAGTCGAATTTCAGTATACTTCAATCTAGTCTCATTTCAATAAATTTAGTCATTTTTTTAAAAAAGAGAAGAGTTTTGGCTTTGATTAACTTTCGATCCACTTATCACAGTATAAGTTCACCTTTGAAGTTGTTTATTAGTGTAGGAGAATACCATTTGTGAGATTTACGACATTGAGACTACTAGATCGAAATTATATTGCGTACATTTTAAATTATGAGATTTGGTCTCTGATTATCTGAATCTCAATCAAATGAATCTGAAAGAAAGAAAGAAAACACATTTATTCAGCATAAACATACTGATAGTACAGAACAGAAAGAAAATAGACATATTTTTAAAAACAAATGTAGCCAATGCATGATCATGCCGAAAAGGTTACAAAATGGTTACCAGCATTTGCGGGGCATTAAGTACCCAGCGCTGATTTTCAGTTGGCACCCCTGCAGTGACACACGGGCGGAGGGAACGTAATCTATACAAATAAATAAAATTGAAGTGTCTGTTTGTAATGTCAAAATAACAGCTTTTTAGTAAATGCATATGAAAGTATGTACGTTACATGTAACAAAAACACTATTTTAATTTTTTTTGTCTGTCTGTCTGTTTGTTCCGGGTAATCTCCGAAACGGCTGGACCGATTTTGACGGGACTTTCACTGGCAAATAGCTCATGTTATAAGGAATAACTTAAGCTACTTTTATTTTAGAAAAAATATTAGGGTTCCGCGCAAAAAAATAAAACCCTTGAAATCCAATATATATATTCTATGTCAAGTGTATATGTCGAAGTATTCTAAATATCTTTTGAATTAAACGCGGGTGAAACCGCGGGTCCCAGCTATTTTTAATATAAATAAAAATGTATACCAATACGGGAGTGGCAAATAACATGAAATAAATATAGGTATATATTAAAAAGTAAAACAGAATATTAAGAGGGTCCAAAATTTATACACATTGTGTATAAAATTAAAAATAAGGTTTATTGACAGACAAAAAATTTTCTTTGAAATCAAATGGGTAGTTGTACTCATTTAAATCTTTATCTCCTGTATCTGTGCTGCCGATTTCCAAAGATATATATCCCGTCTATCCATCATCCTTGATTAAATGAGGCTTTACCTCACAGATAAACTAATATGCGTGGTAGCAATTATTAACATAAGCGATTCTGAAAGTAAAACGTAACCTAAATCATATCGAGTAAAACAGAAAGTAAAACACCCACCAAAACATTTCAATATGGCGGCCATAATTCTATAAACCAGAGTAAACTAGATCACGTTGCAAATCGTCGTGAGTGCCTGTAAATTTCGTTACATAGACCCGTAAAGCCGAATTAGGCCGAATCAATCCGAAGTCGAACCCACGTACCGCCGGTAAAAAGACCGGCGTTTTATTTGCGCCCGGGGCTTTTTAAGACCCCACTGGCAGAGGATATCTGATGAATATAAATGGGAAGTTATTTCTGCTGTCATCTGTTTGCTTTCGTTTTCAGAATACGTATTGTGTATTGTGCTCTTTTGTTTTTCAGGCTTACTTATTTTCGGGGCGCGTTTTGATCTTCGCGGCAAAAAAGATATTGTTGCGATTTTCTGTTCATAAGTCTGTTTTTCCGTACGTAGCTTTTTATGTTCTTATTTTGATTATAACGAATGTTCAAATTTCTACGTCTGGTAATAAGCGTCACGCCTGCCCATAACAATTGTTAACCTTTTTTTTCTTTACTAAACGAAACTAGTCCTGCGAGGTACCACACTGAATTGCTGTTTTTTTTTTAAATCGTTGTCCCACACTTGGATTCGTCCTGTGTCGTGGGTGCGTTTACAAACACAAATTTCACACACAATACACCATTCAATAAGTTTAAAATAACAATAGAGTGATTCACAAACAAAATTATTTTATTGTAAAAAAGCGTGGGGTGCTTGATGTCAATTGTTGTAAATATTTGTAAAAGTAGCGTCATCATGAAAATGTCTGATAAAGCACCCCACGCTTTTTTACACTTACAATGCCATGCCATCATCCGTAAACGGTGCGCGTCATTGCTCGGCCGCGGGTGCGGCAGCACCAACACCATCCTAGATGCACTAACCGACAAGTGGGACAGCCCGATGTTCGCCCACTGTGTACGACTCCACAAACAATTTTAAACCGCCCCTTAGCAAAAAAAATTGGCCACCTAATGTTTTTAATGGTTCGATATTGTAATTATCATTCATCATATCGGCCACATATAGATCCACTGCTGAACAAATTCAAATTAATTTATTTCCATTTATTTATATATACAAAGGGGGGAATTTGCCAATACTCACCACGCTTGGCAGGCGGGTTCGTGAGCGCAGTATGGCTACCGTTTCACAAAAGGGACGCTGCTGCCCATCCCTCTGGTTTAGATTCCCTTAGTCGCCTTTTACGACATCCACGGGATGAGATGGAGTGGTGCTCTATTCTTAATCCGGACACCGCACGGACTATCTGGACAGCACACGGACTATCCGGACACAACACGGACTCTCCGGACGCCACACGGACTAAAATTATCATTAGTTACTACTACTACTTATTATTATTATTTCTACTTTTAGTTTACTTTTCTGATGTACTGACATTGTTTAGTCTATGGGCCTACATGCTCGAAATACATTTTTAATTAAACATTTCTTACTATGAATTGTTTTTCTTAACAAGCTTCACTTTTTTTGTTTAAAAATCGTTGCCCCACCCTAGGATTTCTCCTGTGTCGTTGATGCGTTTACAGACATGAATTCCACATACAATACACCCACAACAACTATCTGGAGATCATACAAATGTTTGTTCCGTGCAGGAATCGAACCCATCGCTCCGGGTGGAGCGCAGCAGCCGACTGTATCAGCTACTGCACCAACCATGCCGTCAATCCAATTAATTTAGTGGTGCTGAATTCAGCGATCTCTGAACTTAGACATATAATTGCTAAGTTTTTGTTAAGAGTATGTTGGGATTGACAGACTTAGTTATAATGCGATGAACAGTGAACTGTTGGTGTTCAAAGCAGAAAACAAATCACCATCAAATGTTGTGTGTGGATGATACAGTCGACTGCTGCGCTCCGGGTCGTGGGTTCGATTCCCGCACGGAACAAATATTTGTACGACCTGCAGGTAGTTGTTCCGGGTCTGGTATTGTGTGTGGAGCAAAGGGTGCTGGCAGTCAGAAGAGCACAGGGTGCTGGCTGAGAAGAGAAGTGAAGAAAGAGAAGTGTGTTCAGGGCATTTTACCAACCCTTGTTCACGTACAGCCTGTGGATCAAAAATACGCAGAAAGCTAACAGCGCCTTGCGTGTGTAATACAACTACACTCTCAGGATGCTGTTGCAATTCTGAAGCCCATCAAGTATGTTTTCCTAGACTCGAATAAATGGTTTCCTAGCTATCGTACGCAAATGGCGTCTATACAAAGCAGACTTCGCAGCAGTGATAGCAGTATTCTGAGAAACCTAGATTGCTGATAAAATTGTCAGCTCATTTATAAAATATTGGTCAGGGCTGCGAAGTCATAACTATTGTTTATTCTATTTTCTTATTGTAGCTATGTACATATATGTAGTGTTTCTCTGAAATTAAACTATATATTATTATAATTTTATTAAACGTAGAACTTTCAACATGTAATGGACAGTCTAACATCTAAACTCATGCTGATACGATCAGAATGCTGACAGAAAGCTATAAAGTCTTAACCAAGGCATTTAATTTAGATTTGCTATAATAATTCTCATCTTTACATTTGGCAAATAAGGTCGAAAATTGTGCAACAGCTAATAAAAAGGCTCATAAAAGTTTTTGTTAGCAGTAAATTAAAATAATCTTCCATCGTGAACACTTTACGAGCCCTGAAGAATTTATTCAACATCAGGTATCAACTAAAGTGGCCTATAAATTACCGATTGATACTGTATAATCCCTATTTTACTGAGTTCTATGCAGTCACGTTTTTAAATCTCATGGAATAAAGAGAATTACTCCAGAAAGAACATGGATAATAGGACCATGGGCGTTTGGCTAGGTAATCAAAAACAGCGTGTAGCAAAGATTGTTAAACATTATGTTTGCAATTGCTGTGTTCTATAGTTTATCTACAAAATTTCATCCAGAAGTCGAAAAGGTCGAATAACTTAACTGAGAAAAATAATCCTTTATATTTTGTTTACCTGATCTACTTTTCACTTGACTCTACTGTTTTGTTTTACTGTCATGAAATTAATCTCAAATCAAATCCTGGGTGCCGGAGCAGTTTGTTACTCCGGCGTGGTCTCGTGCCTCTAGGTGCGGGACTGCCCTCTCCCAATTGCGTTCTGCAGTGTCCTTCTGGAGCATGACACTCTCGCAGAAGGAGACGACTGCATTCCAATCTTCATGCTCTGCCAACATAGCCAACACTACTGCCGGCAGAGAGAGATCTCGCCCTATCTGATCGACCAGGATGCGCCGCTTGGCAGCCCACGCAGGGCACTCCTAGAGCGTGTACTGTGTGGTATCTTAGTCGCTTCCACAATGGTAGCACCGTGACCTCGCGTTTTATCCTGTGCAGGTACCCACCGAAATATCCCTTACTGGTGAATACATGTCAGGCAGTAGGTGACGCGCTTATTCCTTCTGAGCCAGGCTCCGATGATAGCATAGCCTCAACGACGCATTTAGTCGCGAACTGCAACCGAAAGCTATGTCGCTGAATCTCAGCAAGCCGCCTTAGTCTGTTCGAGAACGCTCCTGGAGGCACACTTCTGCAGCTCTGGCGGAGGGAGCATGTCTGAACATAGACCCACGTATTTGTCTCGGCCAGGATGTCGAAAGGCGGAAAGCACGCCAGGAGTGATACTACCTCGTAGGTTACCGTCCTGTAACCCCCACTACCCTCTCAACTAGGGGATGAGGCACGCAAAGTGCTCTTTGGAGCCCAAATGACTTTCCAGGGCGAGCCCCAAGTAATTCATGTACTGGTCTACCCTGATTTGCGCGTCACCAATGCGTATCCATGAACTGGGTAGTTCTCTGCTCTGTGGCAGTTTGTGGAACCATATCGCCTCGGTTTTGTGAGGCGCTATCCGCAGACCCAGAGCGTGGATTTTGGCCACGCCAACAGACAAAAGTAATGTATTAATACCCTTACGACCCCACCACTAGCTTATTAAATGAGAGCGCGCGCCTGCGTTGGTAATCCCCACGCCAAGCCTGTAGATTTAAACGTCCCCGATCTAGCTGTCCCCAAAACAATAGCTTGGTATCCCCAGCAACGCCCTAAGCGGAGGTCCGTGTCCCGGAGTTTAAGTCTGACTGGAGGCCTCTTTTGGCTTCGCCAGAAATGTCCGGTTGAACAGCTACATTTCCCAGAACGATTAAAAAAAAAACATGCGTCGGTTGTTGTGGTGTTGGTTATTGTGAAACATTGTATGTTTAGACTTTGTACAAATGGCATCATTTTTGTAGTCGAATTGATATCATTACAGATAAATTGTTGATACATTGTTAATATAATTTTGCAATTTAATAAGGCGGTTGTCCTTTATATATGATTAAAATGTTAAGAATTGATTAGATTCGTCTGTAACATTTGTTTCTATGATAAATTGTTTTAGAAAAAGCTAATGAATAATATATTCAATATGCTTGCGTTTGATCCTCATCTCACTTGATGTTAAACGACGATGTGGTCGACACGATGGTGACACTTGCCTAGAAGAATCCTTTTTACTCGTGACTTGAAGATTCCCAGGTTATAATAGTCGTGAAACAGCCTTTGCCAATGGGTTCCACTCCTTAGCGGTATGCAAACGGTATAAAACGTGAAAGTACAATGCATCGTACAGGGCGAAACGTCAACCATATAACGGTGGCTGGTGGTTCTTGAACTTTGTCGCTTCAAGGCGCTTATAACCAGTAGTGCAATTCTCTACGTTCAAACATCCATACATCCTTGAATATAAAATTGAAATAACGGTGAAAAACCAATTTGGTATTAGCTAAGACACGATTGAAGCTATTCAAGGACACGTTGCAGACGGTGAGCCATGAACATGAGTCTTAGCGAATACCAAACTGCTTTTTCACCGTTATTTTGATTCTATATTGAAGGATGTATGGATGTCAGAGCTAAGAGAATTTCACTACAGGTTCACGCACCGATCAGTAAACGATCGGTGAGGTTAAGCGACTCCCAGTGCAGTCAGCTAATGGATAGGTGACTGCATAGTGGTGTGTGAACTGATTGTCTTGTCTCCATGCTTTGGAAGGACTTTTGGGCGGCTTGAAGGCTTGAATAACTCGGACGCAAGGTTGGCCACAAATTAACCGAAGAGGAGAGAAACTGGTTTAAAATAGAATTATGATACGGTTGGTGCAGTGGCTGATACAGTCGGCTGCTGCGCTCCGGGTCGTGGGTTCGATTCCCGCACGGAACAAATATTTGTATGATCTGCAGGTATTTGTTCCGAGTCTGGGTGTATTGTGTGTGTAATGTATGTCTGTAAACGCACCCACGACACAGGAGAAATCCTAGCGTGGGGCAACGTCTAAAAAAAAAAAAAAAAATACTTTTTAACTTATCGATTACAACATTGTTACTTTTGCAAAATGCTGAACAGACCAAAGCAATGTCTATTTACTTGATAATGAAGATTAAAATTGCTAATCTTTAACCTCGATAAGAGGGGTTGTGGCGATTAATTTTCATAAATAATGGTGGCAATAAGTAGTCGTTAAAATAGTAAATGTTTTGCTCTATGGAAGCGAAAATGTATCTATTGTGTTTAATATTTTGGGTCTACGAATGTACAGCTAGCATAGAAAATTCAATGAGCACCAATTAAAAGCTACAATCTAATTCTAATAATTAAAACTAAATATTTTATATTATTAGAAGTAGTTCTTACAAAGGAAATAAATAAATAACGAGTGCACAAACACGTTCTGAAAATATAGAACATTTACCATTATATTCGCCAAATAAAATTATTATAGCAAGCCATTGGGAGCTTTGGTCAATGCTGACTAGTCCTATACACACTGTAATAGCGCATCCATTACTAAAATGGCGCCTACAGTGACGCAAACTAATACGCGAAAATATTCAGTTTGAATGCGGAGGAGAAACAACATCTTCATAAAATAAGTTTTTTTTTTATGTTTGGCTTCTCGCAAACTTCTCAGAGATGCAACTGCTTTATCGAAAAATCTATAATAATACCTAATAATATATTAGATTGAGAGTGAAGTATTATAACACGATCGACTTCAGGAAGTGCACCAGCTAGGTACCTTTTTTTTTTTTTATTTTTTTTTATTCGTGCCCAGTGGAAATTTATCATGAACTTCCTTCGCCCCGGGGAAGGAAGAAGGGGTATGCCGGACTCCTACCGGCTAAAACCACTGGGGCGGTCATCTTCGGCACCTAAGGGAGGCTCCAGGTCCTCGTATGATCACACTAGAGCCACCCACTGGTGCCACGCCTATCGGCACATCTCGGAGAGGGTGACTGTAAAGCGGTCACCCCCCAGGGGGATTGTAAAGGATCCCCCAAAGCGTCCCAAGGCAGCGCGTGACCACATGCGTGCTACCGTCTTCTCTTGGGTCGCTTGGTGTGGGCACGCAGATTCCCCAATCTACGCACCCGCGAACCCAGAGGTCCCTCACCTTATAGCAACGGCAGGGGTTTTCAGGCGTATCGGAACTAGGCGCCAGGGCGGTTGTTACCCCGACGCCGTCTCCTTCTTCTTCGAGCGGGATCGGCCCTCTCCCGATCCCGCTCTGCGGTCTCCTTCTGGAGCATGACGCTCTCACAGAAGGAGACCACTGCATTCCAATTTTCGTGCTCTGCCAACATAGCCGACACTACTGCTGGCAGAGAGAGATCTTGCCCGATCCGATCGACCAGGATCCGCCACTCGGCGGCCCACGCAGGGCACGCCTCGAGCGTGTGCTGTGCGGTGTCGTGGTCGCTATCACAATGGTGGCATTGTGCCGTGGCCTCGCGTCCTATCCTGTGCAGGTACGCGCCGAAACAACCGTGCCCGGTGAGCACCTGCGTCAGGCGGTAGGTGACGCGCTCGCTCCTTTGGAGCCAGGCTCCAAAGAGCGGCAGGACGGCCTCGACGACGCGCTTGGTTGCAAACTGCATCCGCAGGCGATGACGCCGCTTTACAAGTGCGCGCCGCCGAGCTAGCCGCCGCAGCTTGTCCAACGCCCCTGGAGGCGCGCCTTCGCCGCTCTGGCGGAGGGAGCGTGTCTGATCGTAGACCCACGCATCCATCTCCGCCAGGAACCAGCTAGGTACCTAGTATTGACACTGTCTGCATTACAAACCAAGTATACCGAAGTGATTACAAATGTTACAATAAAATAATCCTTTATTTCTTAGATGAATGTACATCATCTATCGGCCATTTATACGTCCACTGCTGAACAAAGGCCTCCCCCATAGATTTCCATAACTGTATCATAATTTTGGGGGGAATTTGCCAATACTCACCACGCTTGGCAGGCGGGTTGGTGAGCGCAGTATGGCTACTGTTTCACAGAAGGGACGCGGCTGCCCATCCCTCTGGCTTAGATTCCCTTAGTCGCCTTTTATGACATCCACGGGATGAGATGGAGTGGCGCTATATTCTTAATCCGGTCACCACACATCCATGTATGAATGATGAATGTACATGATGATGAAGTTCCGAACGTATATATTTACTATCTAGTCTTCATTATTCCACGGATGCAATCATTGACTATTTAGTCAAACCATCATACCATGGCATCCGTGGAATGAATATACTTAGACCATTTCGAAATCGGTAATAAATATTATAAAATATCGTTCTTACGGTTTCGTTGAGTATAATTTATTGAGTTTATTACCGAAGTTAGTAGAACCTTGCAATCTATATCAACAAGTCCCACATTCAATTCAGACCCTCAGCAACACCAAGAAATTGCTTAATTAACCAAACCTACAGGAATATTTGTTGTACAATACTGGATTTCGAACTAAGTTCCATTGTAAATAAATCTTCTAATTCTACCAAACACTCTTACAAAATAACAGAAAGAAATTTTTAAAAGGAATTCCATAAGCCCCTTGGAGAGAACGCAGAGCAATTATAAAAGATTTTAGAACCACTTACAGAATAGGTATAGACCTCTAAGATATCTGTTTCTTTTACTGCGATATTAGATACTCTTTTACATTTTTGTAAGGTCACGTTTGGTATAGGATATTTTTGAAAAGTATTTTTTTTACCCCCAAAACGATTTATATCGAAGAATCATCCGTGCTTACAGAGAAATACTTTATCCGGTTATGTTTTCTTCTATTATGGACTACCAAATGGTAAGTTTAAATTTAAATTATTATTCACCACCATTTCGGTCAAATGAAGTCCACTGCTGGACACAGGCCTCCCCCAAAGATCACCACAATCACCGATATGGATGTGTTGTGGGCTTATTGGGGGGTTTTGCCATAATCGCGACGCTTGGTAGGCAGGTTGGCAATCGCAGTTGAGTTGTCAATGCACTCGAAGGTTGCTGCTGCCCATCCTCCGGTTAATCCCTTAGTCGACTTTTACGACACCCACGGGATGAGATGGGGTGGTGGCATTCTGAGCCGGCACCACACGGCAAAACCATATTAATTATTATTCACCACTTAATCCAAACGCTGACCGAGTGATTACTTTGAACGCAACTGACATCCAGGTAGACCACAAGCAGCCAAAAAAAATACCGGTGCAGGCTAAATATAACATGGTTGGCTCACGGCCGAATTAATAATCAATCGAATTCAAAATCTTTGGATTTCGGATTATGGATATATGTGTTTTTGGTGTTAAATGTGATCGTAACACAACATCGGATGAATTTCAAATCTTTAATCTGAACATTTTGGATTAAATTGATTACTAATTTCAGCCGTGAGATATAACAATAAGCGGCTGTCTTTGGTTACAACCTAGCACTTGCTGGCTAGGGGTTGCTTCAAATGTTTCTGCGATCTTTGTATGATCTAGAGATTATAAATATATAAAATGAGTACCTTATTTTTTGAACTGAAACTTATTTTGCGACGGTGTGAATTGGATTTTATGAAACAAAAATGTGTAACGAAAGAGAGAACTACAATTGTATTTATAGGGTTTACGCTGTGAAAGAATGAGGTAAAACACGTTTTTATATAGTTTCCCTATTCCCTATTGTCGATTAATCGCTCATCTCTCTCTCTCTCTCTCTTTTTACGACCTCCTTAGTGTATTCATCTCATTCTCTTACAATACAAATAAAATACTTATGTGCACTTTTACAAAAAAAAAAAACTGTTGATATTTATACTGTTGAAATTTGTCAAATTTTCGTCTTGTGACTTGTAACTGCCCAATCAAGCATGACCGCGGCAAGCATAACCGGGCTGATACTAGTCTAGTCTGGTAAATATCGGGGTTGAAATCTTACCATGAGTGGCTTTTTTAGGTTATATTTATCTGGAAAATATTATCAGCAATTTGGACCCTATACAGTTTAACTGCTAATTCAATAATAAGTAGCAGAACGATAATAAACTCCTGGTAAAAAATCTGCCTTATAAGCTTAAATTCCTTGCCAGAACACTTTATTTTATTAGCTAATTTGTAAAACAGGCGAAGCATGTTCCAGACGTTCACCCTGTACGAACCCTTAACTTCAAATTTGCATTTAATCATGGAATGGTTCCATCTTCAGTTGTAAACGAATCCATTACGACGAAAGTCGAAGTTCGTACTATTTGTAGAACAGTTGCTTCAGATATTGATCGTGGGTACCAAATATTTCTAGGTAATAAGGAGATGAGATTGTTTAGCCGAGAATCCCTAATTTCCTCATTATTATGAGTGAGTGTGCTTGTACTCGTATTGCGTACATATATTTTGGGGTTGCCCAATCAGTTACTGAGTCAACCAGAATCTTTATCCTTGGCGAGTTTGCGGGCCGAACTACGATACATCACGCTGCGTTGTGGCACATGCGATTCATCGGCATTTGTCTTTAAATCCAACTTGGACTAGATTTACTGACTTGACTTTTATATGCCACTCCGAAATTCTCAATAGGAAGCCCATTGTTATTACAACCAGGAATTTTACAGCCACCCACCGCCTGCTAAGTGTGGCGATTATGGCAAAAACCCCCAATGAGCACACAACACCCAGAATGATCGTTGTGGCGATCTTTGGTAGGGCCTGTGTCCAGCAGTGCAGTGTACAGCAGTGGACTTAATTCGGCCGAAATGATGATGAAGTATTATTTTCCCCACATCAGCATCATTTATTGATCGATACTGTAGTGAATTGTAATACAATCCTAATGTCTGTGTGTGCAGCTAAATTGGCACTTCAAAGCCATTCGTATATTATTAAATTAAATTTTATGAATTAATTTGTACGTCCACTAGTGCTGTAGAGCGTGGTCGTCTACTTACTGTGGGTGAATGGGAGTCAGGGCTCTGGCTTCAATCGCTCCCGTCTCCTAACATAGGCACTATGTTGGACGACAACACTTTTCGGCTAGCTGCATGCCTATGTTTAGGTGCTCCTTGTGTTGCTCCTCACCGGTGTCACTGTGGTGAAGCTGTCGGCCGCCTCGGCCACCATGGCTTGTCTTGCAGTAAAAGTGCAGGTCACATAGCACGGCATGCTAATATTAACGACATTATTCTTCGTGCTCTTGTCACCGCTGGTGTACCAGCTGTTTTGGAACCCTGTGGCTTGGCACGTAACAATGGCAAAAGACCGGATGGTATGTCTTTACTGCCATGGAAGATGGGTAGGCCTCTGGTGTGGGATGCAACTTGTGTCGACACCCTTGCTCCATCCCATCATCTAAGCACAGCAGGCTGTGCAGGTACTATCGCTTCTGCAGCAGAAGCAAACGGCGCAAATAATTACCCTGTTGGTAATTATTGTGTTGAGCCATTTGGGGTCGAAACGCTTGGGTCATAGAATCTGAGTGCACGTCTGCTTTTAAAAGATCTAGCGAGACGGTTGATCGACACTTCACGTGATCAGAGGGCTGGCCTTTTCTTTGGCAAAAGAATAAGCATTGCCATTCAACGTGGCAATTCTGCCAGTCTTCTGGGAACATTATCAGCTGACAGCGAGGAAGAGGAGTACTTTGACGCCTAAGTACATGTGCTACATTTATATATACATATATTTTTATTATATTTAGTTTAATCATAAACAGTGAATATATACTTAGTTTTAATGTGTACATAAATATAATTATATGATATTATAATTTCCATAAATTAGGCAGGTATTTGACATTATGATCTTGGCATACCGACAATTAGGGCAAAGCATCACTGTTAACATATACTGGTTTACCAGTGATGACATATGGGACGTGGTCACTCACAATGGGCCTCATAAGAAAGATCAAGATCACTCAGCGAGCTATGGAGAGAGCTATGCTTGGTATTTCTCTACGAGATCGAATGAGAAATGAGGAGACCCGAAGAAGAACTAAAGTTACCGACATAACTGAAAGGATTAGTAAACTGAAGTGGCAATGGGTGGGGCACATTGTTCGTAGAACTGATGCCTGTTGGAGGAAAAAGGTTCTCAAATGGATACCGCGTACCGGAAAACGCAGTGTGGGCCGACCTCCGACAAGTTCGACAGACGACCTGGTGAAGGTCGCGGGGAGTCGTTGGATGAGAGCGGCATGTAACTTCTCGTTGTGGAAATTTAAGGGGGAGGCCTTTGTATAGCAGTGGACGTGAATTTATATAGGGCTCTAAATCGCCACATAATAAGTTTGGTCTCATCAATTTCAATGAATGGTCCAAAGGAGTGTTTCCATTTTAATGTCTTAGTATTTCGCGATTTTTACTTACTCGTTATAATATAACACTTTTAAACGGATTATATCGCGTATATTATAGTTTTGTTTTTCCTGACGTTTCAAACACTTTGCAGGGTTCGTGGTCACAGGATGACTAAGCTGACAAGCGTCCTTACCGATTTATTAAAGTTATTTAATGTTATCTACAGTACAATTTTAATAAAAAAATTGTTTCGATTATTTACATTTTATTAACTCTCTTTCATGTCTGTGTATTTATTTCTTTGTATGTACATTCGGTACAAATTTTGCAACCGATTTTAAAATAAACTCCCGATGAGCCAGAAACTTTAAACTTAGCTTAGAATTGGATGGCAATCCAATTTTAACTAATATTCTTGTCTGTCATTTGTCTGTTTTTTATTTTGTGTTATTAACATTTTAATACCATATTATTGTGTGGTTATACGTGGTTATACATATGTAAGATAAGAGATTTTCAAAACGTGATACATAAAAAATACATTTTTCGAGTGTTTTGAGGTTTTCTAGCAAAACGACAAAATACGGATCCCTTACAATTTCTTCAAGTCCATCAGCTCTTCCGTGTGTCACAGTGTTACTTCCCCCATCATCAAAAAATTTAACCATGTATCCAAAAAGCCAAAACACAGATAGATGAACTTCTAAAATAGAATATATAAACACTATTTACTGAACCAAAATCAGAATTATCTAGATTACCTATCTTGTGTTGGAAGATAAAATTAAAAAGTTTATTGTCGCAATAAATGTTTTGCTGCATGTGTATGATAAACATGTAGATAATAATTGTCATATAAGAAACAAATTGATTATGCTATAATACTCAATCGTTCTCTGATCATGGGCCTGGCAATCATAGGATGTTCCAGAAAATGTTATTGGTTTTTACACGTAAATACATCAGATAGCAAAAAATGTGCAACAGATAAGACTAATATTGCACATACGTTTTTGGATAACGGAAATGTATGTTATATGAACTCAAACTCAAATCTTTATTGCATTCATATGTTCATAAGTTAACAGAAAATTAGATGCGTATCAATATGAAACCCTGTTAGGGCGCAGCAATTTTACTATACAATAACAATAGTATTTATGTTTGCTTAAAATATTAAAAGGAAGAGATTAATACATACTTATTAAAGGTTAAGGCGATTATTCAGCGGTTATTTATATTAATTATAAATTTTTGATACATCTTGTACATTTTAATATTATATTATTAATAAAGCGAAATCTGATCATTCTTATTACGAGAAAAAAAGAATACGTGACTTGGTTATTGTGAAGGATTCGTATTCAGACATGTATGCGTGGAGATAGATTCATACTTCTTTTGTACTTTTATCTGGATCATTATCGTATTCGTAGAATGTGTTATTTGGAAAAATGGGTTTTATTAAATGTTTTTTATTTCAATTTTGAACACTCACAATTTAGCAATTAAACTCGTGGTGTTGATGTTATATAAAACTTTTTAACAAAAAAAAATCGACTTCAAAACACCTACACGATATAAAAATATTAAAACAACTTAAAACATGGTTGAGTCTTACCTGGCCCCACCCGACTTCATAAAGCTTTATTTTTTAAGTTTTATCAGTTTCTTTTTAGTGTAAATATAAGTAAGAACTTTTTCAATTTTGCTTCAGTATTTAACACTAAAAATAAGAATAACTCAAATCGGTTCACCGATCTGAGAGGAATCGAAATCATTAAGACATCTAGATAAGCGCAGTCAAATTAACCTGTTTATTGAAGCTGGTTAAAAACTACTCAATCAAATATAATGAAATTGATATGGGACCAACAAGAAAGTATTCTGCACCAGGTAAAAAAAGAAATGCTCATATCGGTCCACAAATCTCGGAGTAATCGGTATATATACATAAAAAAAAATCGCGACGAAATGAAGACCTCCTCCTTTGCGAAGTCGGTAAAATCCAAAGCAAAGCTAAATCAAACTGCAAAATTACCGGTCGTATTACAATTTTTGGAACCCACAACAAAACGGTCGCACTTATTTCTCCAATCACGCATTCAGTTTGCAAATGTCTAGAAAATTCGGGCACTAAATTGCAGTCGTGTTTAAGAAAAATCCTGTTAATCTGTTGTGGGGATTTCTCGAAACCATTAGCTGAGCCTAATCCCTAATGTAGCGGAAAAGGAGAACGTACTAACGTTTTATCTTTTGGAAAGGATTCTTTTTATTCATTTTTAATCTCTGAAGTGGTGTGGAAATCAGGAACCGATTTGGAACAACTGGATTTGTATAAATCACGTTTCATTTTTCTTTTGTTAATGCTGCAAGCAACTTTCTTTGCCTTTTGCTACAGTTATTTTTTAAGTTTCGTCCTGTACTCTATTTTTGTATACGGTTGTTGTTTGTTTATGGTTAGGGACTTTTTCTAGCTAAACTTAGTTTTCTTTTTAAATCTTTTCTATATAATATTTACATTGCTCACATATTGGGTGTGCACACCCATGTCGCCATAATCGAATTACTATGGATTTCTACTTACCTTTATTCTGATTTATACTACTGGTTTGTACATTTATTACATAATACGTTTGCTTTTTTTCGCCTTTTCTCCTATCAATTTTTTTATAACTTCATGCCAATCTGCTGCATTTTTCTCCGCAGTCAATCGCAACTTAAGGTTGGATGTTGCAAATAGAGTGTTGGGTGCCTTGTCTTACTTGAGAATTGATTCCAGTACTTTAGATAACCATAAAAAAATCTTCAGATTTATAATACGCCCTATTACTAAGCCTAAATCCTATAGAGAAAAAGTTATTATTTAAAAGGCATAAGCTTATACTAGACTACACTTTGTCTGTGAAAACAATATTAATAAAACGTTGTATTAAAGCTTTACCGTTCTATTTTTATTTTAAAATATTGTACTGATTTTTACAATGACTAGTAAAGAATCTTATAACAGATGGACTACTGTCTGTCCGCACGGAAATGGTAAAAATTCCTTGTACGGAATCCGAACAATGAACGCCATATTCAATTAAAATTCATTAGCGCTGATTGTGCTTAAAAACTTGAACAAAAAATACTTTGGCGAAAGTCGATTGAGAGAAAAGGTTCCGCGGAATTAACACAATGAATTATGAAAGGCTTTATGCAAAAACCCGCAAAATGTACAATGGTATTTTGATATCAATTTCATAACGACAATCGTGGAACGTAATTATAATACGAACCGAAATAACATTTGTAATAAACAGGAAAATGTTTTGTTGAATGAATGAAAAGATTCTGTCCGTGGATTGTAAATAAGAAGCTAGACAATATTCTTTTGTTTTACGGTCATATCAAGATCGAAGGCATTTTAAAACGACTTTTTGCAAATTTTGCTAATACTTTTCCTTTAATGAAAAAATGTATTGTGTTAACGGTTTATCTCTTGCAAAGACCCGTGAGCCATAATAACACGACACTATAGTGAAGCTATCCGGAAATCAGCCTATACGAGATTAGGATGGCCTTGAAACAGTTTATAAATGATAAGGCGAAGCAAGTCAAGGCAAAGTGGTGACACGGAATTACGACTGAGCTTCTGAATGCGGGTGGAACACCGGTACTTAAAATCCTTCAGAAGCTATTCGATTCTATGCTACTCGAGGGCACAATGCCATAAAGATGGCGCAGAGGCGAGGTTGTGGCACTTCTTCAAAAAGAGTGAAATCTTGCTTCTGATCTATATTTATAAGCAGTTTTCAAGGGTCATAAGGACGATAAGAGACGAATCTCGAGCATACGTTACATGACATTCAGCCTCCCGAACAAGCCAGTTTCCTAAAAGGTTTTAGTGACATAGACCACATCCATACGCTGCGGCAAATTATACAGAAGACCGAGGGGTATAATTTGCCAGTATGCGTAGGATTAGTGGACTATGAGAAAGCCTTCGATCGAAACCCGAGTGGTGCTGCGATCTCTGCAGAGGTGGTAGATTGATTATTGGTACATCGAAGTTATAAATGCTGATACAGAAGAGAGAGGTGTGAGACACAGGGACGTCATTTTCCCGGAACAGTTAGAAAGCTACTAGAGTGGAAAGGATACGGCATTAATATCGCTGGCGAGTACATAATTATATAATTTACCAACATTTGTCGATGACAGAATCACTGCTAGAGCTCAGCATATTGTTCGATGATCTCAATGCGATGATAAGTTTCCTAACAGATCTTAAAATGCCTTACAATGACAGACAGGCCTTAAAATGTTCATGGGCAAGACGAAAATCGTGTCGTGTCATATCGTGATCATCTCAATATCCATTGGGAACTCTATTCTCGAAGCAAACCTACCTGGGACAAACCGTCCAGTTAGGTAGGTCCAACTTCGAGATGCAGTTTGCAACCAAACGCGTCGTCGAGGCCGACTTGCCGCTCTTTGGAGCCTGGCTCAGAAGGAGCGAGCGCGTCACCTACTGCCTGACGCAGGTGCTCACCGGGCACGGTTGTTTCGGCGGGTACTTGCTCAGGATAGGACGCGACGCCACGGCACAATGCCATCATAATGATAGCGACCAGGACACCGCACAGCATACGCTCAAGGCGTGCCCTGCGTGGGCCGCCGAGCGGCGGATCCTGATCGATCGGATCGGGCAAGATCTCTCTCTGCCAGCAGTAGTGTCGGCTATGTTGGCAGAGCATGAAAACTGGAATGCAGTGGTCTCCTTCTGTGAGAGCGTCATGCTTTAGAAGGAGACCGCAGAGCGGGATCGGGAGAGGGCCGATCCCACTCGAAGAAGAAGACGGCGCCGGGGTAACAACCGCCCTGGCGCCTAATTCCCATACGCCTGAAACCCCCTGCCGTAGCTACAAGGCGGGGGACCTCTGGGTTCAAGGGTGCATAGATTGGGGAATCTGCGTGCTCACACCAAGCGACCCAAGAGAAGACGGTAGCACGCATGTGGTCACGCGCTGCCGTGGGACGCTTTGGGGATCCTTTACAATCCCCCGGGGGGTGACCGCTTTACAGTCACCTTTTCCGAGATGTGCCGATAGGCGTGGCACCAGTGGGTGGCTCTAGTGTGATCATACGAGGACCTGGAACCTCCCTTAGGTGCCGAAGATGACCGCCCCAGTGGTTTTAGCCGGAAGGAGTCCGGCATAAGCAAATGCAAATGCAAATAATGCGGCATATTGCAAAGGTCCAACTTCGAGAAAGATTGGTCAGGCCTCGTATGCGACTCGGCTTGGCAGCGGTTGGGAAACTTCGCAACGTTTTTCCATGAACAATACCGCAGAAATGCGGAGAGCCGTAGAAGAACTAAAGTTGCTGACATAGCTGAAAGGATTAATGAGCTGAAGTGGCAATCGATAGGACACATTGTTCATATAACTAATAGCCGGTGGGGCAAAAGGTTATCTGGTGGAGAACGTGCACTGGATAACGCAGCGTGAGACGGCCTCCAACGAGATGGATAGATGACTTGGTGAAAATCGCTTGGAGTTGATGCATGCAGGCGGCGCGTAACTGGTCCTTGTGGAAATCTATGGGGGAGGCCGTGGTTATAGTAGTGGACGTCCTCTGGCTGATATGGTGATTATGATGATGAAACTATGCAAATATTAAATTTGTGCATCTACAGGAGCCTTGTAATTTTTATTTACGTTTTTTTTTTTTTTTTTTTTTTTTTTTTTTTTTTTTTTTTTTTTTTTTTTTTTTCTCTCATGAAGGTACATAATATTATTAGATTACAAATAAGAAGCCACATCTTAATTTAAAACCTTTGTCAGAGCTGGAGTCTGTACTAGGTTCAAGACCTGTATGACAGATCACCAGGCACTCAACCTTTATCATTACCATAGTCAAAGCGGCTACAAGTACTATTTAGTAAACATAACAATATTTAAGGAACAGAATTTCAAGTGAGAGATAAAGTGCATTATGTGTGTAAGAGTGTGTGCGTGAGTGAGTTTGTGTGTTTGTTTTGAGTGCATGAGTGTGTGTTTGGTTGTGTAACTGAATGTGTACGCCATTTCTAAGTTTCATTTTATGGTTTGTATGATACTTTCTGTCCCTTCATAATTTAAATCAAGAAGCCAGTGCGTGACAGTTCTTTTACATTCCGATTTGCACAAAGAATATATTTTTAGGATTATGTTAGCCTTATTATACACAAAGCTTCCTAGAAAGTAAAAAGATCTTTGAGCTAAACTTGAATTAACCAGAACTGGAGGACAGACAGTAAGGTTACGTCGTAGGGAATTAAACTTTGTAGGATTGTAGGGAGTCTGAGAGTGAGTGGTTAGGATTAAGTTTAAAATAAAAAGTTTACGAACTGATAGAACCTTACAGGTATTATATAGGTCAGTGGTGGGATATTGATAAGGTAGCTGCCAACCAACTTTCAGGAGTGCTCTTTGGGCGCGTTCCAACTTCAGAAAATGAGTTTTTGCGGATCCTCCCCAGGCAACTATACAATATTGTATTAGTGATTGGCAGAGTGCGAAATAAACCAATCTGAGCACCTTAATGTCAGCGACGTGCCGAAGATACTTAAAAATATATATCAACTTACGTACCCTCGAGGTAAGTGTGTCTATGTGACTGCAGAATGTTAAGCAGTCATCGATCTGAACTCCTAGGTATTTTATGCAGTTTGTGCGGCAAAGGTGAGGGCAGCCACATGTCGTATGAGGTGATGAGTAACAGGAGTGGGCTATCAAAGAATAGGAGGAATGAGGTTTCCCAGTGGATGATAAAGAGAAGGTAAGGTATTTTGTTTTATCAACATTAAGAGTAAGTAGGTTATGAGCCAGCCAGCTGGTAACAGAGTGGAAGCCTAATTGGGCGTGTTTAAAAACTAACTCCCAGGTATCACCGTGGAATATAAGGGCAGTATCGTCGGCGTAAGTGAAAATGGAACCATTTGAGAGCTGTAGCTGACAAAGGTGATTGATGTAAATAAGAAATAAAGTTGGGCCGATAATACTGCCCTGAGGGACCCCGTAGGATATAGGGAGCTCATCACTTGTCCATTCTCCAATCCTAAGGCATTGTCGTCTGCCTGTGAGGTAACTCTTGAAAAGTAAAAGCTGATTACCTCTAATTCCGATGCCATCAAGCTTTGAGATTAGATTGGGAACGGAGATCGTATCGAATGCTTTTGCCAGATCCAAGAAGAGACCAATTACCTTCTGTTTTTTGTCTAATTTGGTGACGATTTCATTGGTGAGATCCAAAACAGCATTACTTGTGGAAATTCCGGGACGAAAACCATATTGAGAGGGAGACAACAATTGATTTTGCTCTAGGTATTTAACCAGCCTACTATTCATAAGCCTCTCAAGTAATTTTGACAGTGTTGGTAAAATAGAAATTGGTCTGTAGTTGTTCGGCCGATCTCTGTTCCCACCCTTGTGCACAGGATGCACAACTGCTAACTTAAAAGCATCTGGAAATACACCTGTGGTAAATGCTAGGTTACATATGAAAGTGATGTGAGGAATGAGGAAACTTTTATATTTTTTTAGAAAAAAGCCGGAAATGTTATCCGAGCCCACCGCACAGTCACTCCTAAGTTTCATAATTAAATGTTCCAGTTCAGATTCGTCTGTTTCTAACAAGACGAAGGTATTCTGGTGCGTGTGAAGAACAGAAACAGTCTGCGAGGATACGTTTGTAGGTACAGATATGCTCTCAGATAGAGAGCGACCAATATTAGCAAAGTATGAGTTAACTTCATTTACAGAACGCTTGGGTTCAGAGGGTGACAGAAGATCATTTGCTTGTGTCTTATGTTTTGTTGTATGCGTAATAGTTTTTATAGCATCCCAGAGCTTTTTATTATTATTTTGTGCATTATTTATTTGGTCTTTATCAAAATTAATTTTAACTGTTTTAAGAAGCATAGTGCAGTAATTCCGATATCTTCTAAAAGTAGTCCGTAGCACCTCATTATTCGGTGATTTCTTTAGTTTTAGGTGTAAATAATCCCGATTTTTTAGACATTTAAGGAGCCCTGGGGTCATCCAGGGCTTTCTTAGCTGTTTACGATTTGGTACAACTTTTAAAATTGAGTTTTGGGTAATGATAAAATTTAGTGTATTGATAAAGAAATTAGTTGCTTCGTTAACATCTGAGGTGCTATATACAGGGCTGAAATCTGTCTGGAGAAGAACTAATTCAATTTTATTATAGTCGAGAACTCGAGCCGTTCTACCTTTTAGTGGAAGACTACTAGAAGGGTTGGAAGTATGAAGAAAGAGCAACACAGTGTCATGGTCAGTGATTGAAGTTTGAGCGACAAAACAAAAGGCCGGCAGTTTGGTTTTTAGAAGTATATGGTCAAGACAAGAGGTATTATGTCGCGTGGGAAGAATATGTGCCGGTAGTATGCCGTGATATTCCATTGAGCGCGCGTCGTCACTGCCATCACAGATGTTAATATTTATGTCACCCGTTAGAATAATATTCTTAAATATGGACACTGATTTTAGAAGTTCGTTTAAAGATTCTAAGAACGGGGTTACATTGCGATTTGCAGGTGGGCGGTAAATTGCAATCAATATAGTATCATTGCTAAGAGTAAGCAATAAACAATTTGCATCCTGAACCAAAGGTTCCGCGATAGGGATTTGACAGTCACCACGGAAGTACACCACCACACCCTCATTTTGCGAACTGTGTCGGCTGGTTGCAACAGATGTGTAGCCTTGGAGTAGGGGTAAAGGGGGAGAATAGTAAAGCCAGCATTCTGTGAGGACTATCACATCCCAAGATGTCCTGCTTCTTTCAAGAAGTGCAGTTAAACCATCAAAATTCTTATTAATGCTTCTTATATTTTGACAGAGAAGTGTGATGGCATCACTGTGGGACCTGGCAATCTGGTTGCATTCCTCTATCATACAGGTTGCTGAGTTTGCTACCGAGACATTGTCCAGGTCATTTTGGATGGTATTTAAACTATCGAATTTTAGGATCAAGGTTACATAATATTAAACTAGGTGTCCTATATTTAAATCGAGTGGAACATAGTATAGTAAATAGGGCAGCACTAGTAAAACGATGTGCTTTTAAATGGGTACAAAGAATATGAAGGAGATTGTAAAGCGTATGACGTGTAAGCAGAGTAATTATAATATGAGGCATACAAGTATGAGAACTGCAGATGTCTAGTGTTGTGTATGTATGTAGGGTGGTAAAAAAATGTGTGATTGTGTGTGTAGGGTAATGTAGGAGACTAAGTGCCCGTGGAAAAAACATATAAAAGCTGAATAAGATTAACATTAAACAAAATAACATGGTTTTTGTAACTAAGTTAAAAACGAATCCTATGATAGGTGTGTGAAGAATATAACTAATATTTGTGGTGTAAAACCTAGATAAAATGCAAAAGTATAAAGTTGTATGTAGTCATTCGACAATAACATTCGGTATATCCCTTTCGGAGTTGACACATATGCGCTGTGCTCCGTCTTCCTTGCGGAGGTATACTTTGCCATGGGCTGACCAACAATGTTTATATTTATGCTGTGTGGCAAAATCTCTGGATAGGAAGAAAAGCTTTCGTGTTTTTGTAGGAAGATTGTCGGAAATGTAAACAGGAATCTTCGGACCATCTAACCTTAGATGAATTGTATTTAACCTATCATTCCTGTTTTCCTTATTGAAAGTCCGAACAGATTGCAACAGATTACTTTTCTTTATCACTGTTGTAAAATCGACTATGATAGTATTATTCATAGCAGTCGAGGACGAGATCCTAAAAACATCCTTAACTTCTGACTGGTCTACGGGGATGCCGAGGGTATTGCTAATATTAGTAACCACGTTAATAAGGTCTAGCTTTGTTTCCTGTACTTTTTTAGGGATGTTTTTAATCTCAATACAGGTGTTTTTTGCCTGTTTTTCTAAGTGGTCAACGCGCTCCTCAAGGTTTTTAATATAATCAATATTGTTCTTTCTTTCGACTTCGTATTGTTGCATCTTGTACATTACTTCATCATATTTAGTTGCAGTGAAATCGACCGAATCTTGCAGTTTATTGTATTGGGTCCTGATTTCTTGTAGAGTGGATTCCATAGTAGAAAGAAACAATGATTGTTCCTTTTTAATGTCTTTCATCATATTGGTAATTTCAAATTTAAAGTCATACATGTCGTCCGGTGAGCTTCGATCTTCCCGTTTTCTTTTTAGCCGGCAAGTAATGTTTGTAGGTGTACAGTTGTGAATAAATTCCGTAGATATAGTTAAATTCGGTTCGGATTGATGAAGTGGTGATTGCTTATTTGAAATTGAAATAGCTGGTGAGGCAGGTGGTGTGCGGTTAAGTGGCATTTTGAATAACTTTTTTTTTTTTGTAAGGAATAAACCCAAATAAATTTATAAAACACAAAATTTTAAATAGGTTTCTGACGAGTTTCGAACTCGAGACGCTTCGTCTTCGAGTTACAGTCGCTACAATCCCAACAGAGCTATTTGTACTCTAACAGCTGAGTCAAAAATGTTGGTCACTTCCTAAGCAACACTGGTCGTTAGAGACGGTACACAGAGTTTTTTTTTTTGTCAATGAGTTCACAGTATTAAACACTACAAATATGTGAATTTTAATGTTCGGTTTTAACTAAAAGTTGAGTTTTATCACTGATTTACTAGGTATATCACAGTAATTTTTACACAGTTTTACTTCTTGTTAATTAGGGTTATTATCTATGCGCAGTTTTATTAATTTAAAGCACTTTTGACACTGTTTTAAGAATTGTAAACACAGAGTGAGCTGGCTGCACGTCTTTACACAATAACGTCGCAACGGAGAGGGATATATAGTTATACCTAATTCAACATTAATATAGTCAGTTGGTTTGCTTAAATCACACTAATATTATAAATGCGAAAGTTGGGGTGTGTATGTGTTACTTTTCACACTGTAACGAATGTGATTGCAATTTAGAATCGAGTTAGTTTATCTATTCTATTCTATCTATTAATCCTACTATTTATCATGAAAAAAATTGGTGTCCCTGTAGGATGCTCAACGTCATTTAGACGTGACTTCCAACATTTGATGCAGAGATTTGTTCTAACTTGTTTTCACAAACTAAATACCTTCATCCAGGAAAAAATAAGGTTCCTGCAGGACAGTATTATTATTAAACATTGTACCAACATAGACGTATGTAACAACATAGACGTTTTTTTATATAAATATGAAACCAGACGTCGCTTACAATCCTTGTAACACGCAGTAACTTTAATTCACGAGTCAATCTGAGGTGCTGTAAGTTTTTATCAAGTGCCCAATAGATGGCGCTGAGCTACCCTAAAACACGCAAGTGTTTCATTTGTAACACGGTAGCAGACTTGCAATAAAAAAATCCTTATTTAATATTTTACAGCCCTCTCAGGAAGAGTGCGAGAAGACCTACACAAAAAAAAATGTTGTGCTGTATTGTAATAATATTGGGTTATCTTTTCTACTGACTTGGGATTTTCTGATCGGATTTAAATGATAATAGAACTTTAGGGTAGCCTCAGGACCCATGGAAAATAGCGTATTGTGCCACTCAGTGGCCAAGTTAAGAGAGCTTTTTAGCATCATGATCATGCCGACTCTCGACTCACACTCGTACAATGCTATAAGCTCAGAAGACAACCTAATAGTCAAGGTGTTGCCGAGATTATAACAAAACATAAGCAAAGAGTACTGCTTATGTGAAATAGAAGAATGGATTTGCAGGAAATATAATTAAAAAAATCAATTGCCTGGTGAGGTGATCAACTACTCATCTATTACAGTGATGACCAATGATGACCATACCCTGCCGAGTCACGCTTGACCGGTTTTTCATTTAAATTTAACTATTAAACCGCGAATGGATCCACGGAGCGCAGTTAACAATTCTATAATTATTAGGTAATAAACTATATATGTAGTTTTTTATAATGCCCATTTTGAAAATACTTTTATGTAATTAAATTCAAGTTACACTTTCTCTCTCCACTCCCAGTTTAAAAATAAGCAATGTTGTAAGCACCTATAGACCTGTACACTAATTCCCCTCATTAATTTACATTTTACTTGAAATCTGTCCTTCAATGTAGATATAAAAAGAGACGAAGACAACTTAAGAAGGAATAAAGGTAACATTAAAATCGTTACGATCCAATGGGATGTAAGATTGAATGAAATATTGAATGAACGATAAAACCCAAAGGAATATTAAAGTCGATTGCGTGTGAATAAGTCATGGAATAAAAAATCGTCATAAACCACACCGAAGGCCTTTTCCTAACGTATAAAGATAAAGTGGAATTAGTTGAATACAATGGAATATGGTATGAATATGGTACAATACCACCACCACATTTCCTCCCGTGGGTGTCGTAAAAGTCGACTAAGGGATTAGCCAGAGGATGGACAGCAGCATCCTTCGAGTACATTAACAACTCAACTGCGATCGCCAACCCGTCTGCCAAGCGTGGAGATTATGGCAAAACCCCCCAATGACCGCAAAACACACCCTTATCGGTCGTGGTGGTGATCTTTTGGGGGGCCTGTGTCATAGACTATATATATGTCATAGAGCGCTTGGAAAATCCGCGTCCTACTACGGTTTTCGTATTTTTTCAACTGTGCGAGAGGAACCTTTTCATTCGCCAAATCGCGAACGAATGGCAAGATGCCGCCATACGTACGAGAAGCAAAGAGGTGTGTTTGATCGAGGTCAACGTAGGCGTATACGAGGGCGGCACTGAAAATTTCGGGAATCAAGGAAGTGACACAACATTACTATTTAAAAATGTATTTATTGCTTTTTGAAGCAACCATTCCATTCGGAAGTTGGGGTCTCCAAAATGGCCGTTTTGTAGGCGTCCACAGCTTCTTTAGGTGATGAAAATCTCTGTCCACGCAATTTATTCTTTATTTTAGGGAAAGTATAGAAATCATTAGGGCTTAGGTCGGGGCTGTACGGCGGATGGTCTAATAATTCTATGTTTTCTTGCTCTAAAAACTCTTTTGTTCTGTGCGCGGTGTGAGAACTCGCATTGTCGTGATGGAGGATGATGCGGCGGTTGCAGTTCTCTCTACGGAGTTCAGAAACGACCTGTGGCAAACAAATGCTAGCATACCATTCTGCATTAACCGTTCCTTGTCCCTCAAGAGGAATAGTCGTAACATGGCCGGTTTTGGAGACAAACGTGGCCACCATTTTTTTTGCAACACTCCGTGAACGAACAATTTTTGTTGGCTTTAACTCATTTTCGAACACCCAAACTCGTGACTGGTTTTTTGTTTCGGGTTCGTACGCATATATCCAGGATTCGTCACCTGATACGATGTTGTATACAGCATTTGAGGATCCTGCGTGGAATCTTTCGAGAGTTCTGACGCACCAAGTAACGCGAGCCGCTTTTTGCTCTTCACATAGCAAATGCGGTATCCATCGGGAAAACAACTTTTTTACACCTAATTGTTCATGCAAGATTATTTGTATTTGACTCATGCCAATGTCTAAAGTTGCCTGAATTTCGCGGTATGTCACATGTCGATCTTCCTCAATCAGCTTACGCACAGCATCAACGTTTTCTTGGGTGACTGCAGTTTTTGGACGACCTTGACGAGGATCATCACTGAGCTTGACACGTCCACGTTGAAATTCAGCAAACCAGCGATAAATTGTGGTTTTGGATGGGGCTTCATCACCAAATGCAGAAATCATCCGGTCGACACACTGTTTTTGTGTTAAACCACTTCAAAAGTCATAATAAATCATCGCTCTTGAATTTTCTCGAGTCAATTCCATTTTCTCAACGACTAAACAAGTTTGACAAAACCTTGTGACAAGACCGTGAATCTTTTTTTAAATAAATAAATGGTATTCGATTTGTAAAACCAAGGAGTTTTCAATTAAAAAGATTTTAATATGACAGGAACAGTGGAAATATTCCATTCCCGATACTTTTAGTGCAGCCTATGTATGGTTTCTCGGGAGTTATGAAAGACGCTGCATTGGGTAAGGTCTATACTGTGCATCCAAATAATGGCATTTTTTTGCGCATTTTACTACATTCGGTGCTTTTGATGCCGTTAAGTTTACCAAATATCACCCAGACTACAGAGCGCTCCATCTACTTGACGGTGATAAACACTGGGACGATGTTCTCGAGGAGGTCAGTGACAGTCTGTGACATTTATTCGCCATCATGTTGGTCTTCTAAGTAGTCAGTCAGGGTTCGACTTATTGCTGTTCACTCAGCGCACATTATAGTGAGTGATGTCAAACGCGTGTCTGTATAATGGGCGGCAGTGGTGATGTCGGCAAGCAGATCGCTCGCAATCGGCACGCTGTATGCTCGCTTGAAGCGCACGATTTGCTCACTCGGTCTATACGCTGTATGTGGGATGGGAGTATGGCAGTTGCGAGAGCACTCACGAAATGTATCTTGATATTATAAAAGTATTGTACAACATACGACTCAAATCCCTAATATTAATGACAAAATAGCTATAATGGGTGATTGGACTGTTAATACTGGGCGGAAAAGGGCAAGCTACATTTTATGAAAGTTATTGATGATGACACCCAGTGCCACGTGGGAAGCGTTTCCAAACAAAAGGCGAAAGCGCATGGTTTGGCACTCGGCAGGCTGGGCTGGATGCAATATGCGGTAGGCCTATGGGTCGTGTCATTCGGAAATATATCATGATCTCTCTACACCTATTACAAGTTCCTAATAAAAGCTCCATAATGACTATTGCATGTTTTCAATAGCATGATATACATTTCTAAATTCCACGCGTGCGAAGCTGCGGGCAAAAGCTAGTTAAGAATATAGCACACTGCATCTCGTCCCGTGGATGTCGTAAAAGGTGACTAAGGGAATCTAAGCCAGAGGGATGGGCAGCAGTGTCCCTTCTGTGAAACGGTAGCCATACTGCGCTCACCAACCCGCCTGCCCAGCGTGGTGAGTATTGGCAAATACCCCCCAGAATGATGACACAGTTTTGAAAATCTATGGGGGAGGCCTTTATTCAGCAGTGGACGTATAAATGGCCGATATGATATATGATTAGCAAGTGAGTTGGCATTCAAGGCTTAATGCATTAAGGCAGGTAATTCCCGTTCTCTGCTAGTCCCAGCTGGAATCAATTTTGCAAAACACCCGAATGAAGGTTATATAAATCTAACGTCACAATATAAAAATATGGAGCTTAACTAGTTTTTGAGGATTTGCTGAGAAAGGTTTTTATCCCTGTGGTTCATTGTAACGAAAAAGCCATCGCGTCTCCTCCTACCTATTCTTAAATGGCTACTAGGACTTTTGTCTTGAGGATGAGCAGTAGTATTCTCCTAGATAATAAGATTCTACAATCACCAGTTTATCTGAATGATATGGTAACCCTTACGATAATTCACTACATGGTCATTAGAAGGGTCATTTTAGGTTTTTTCACTACATCACTTACAAGCTGTGTCCCGCGGTTTCACCCGCCGTTTAATATATAAGAAATCGAATTATATAGGTTTCATGCGTTTTAATCTTTTTACTGCCAGTGAAAGTCCCGTCAAAATCAGTCCAGCCGTTTCGGAGATTAGCCGGAACAAACAGATTGACAGACAAAAATAATTCAATTGTTAGTTTGTTATAAGTACCCTATATTACTTTTATATGCATTTAGTAATAAGTTTTTATTTAAACATTTAGATAACTTTATTATTACAACAAAGATAAATGGGTAAAGCTGCGCGTGCCGCGTTATGGATCCGGATGGGTGACGATTATTACTTCCTGCCTTGGAAATCTCGTTAAGCTGCGAGTCTCGGCTGTCGTACGAATTTCTATGGTAGAAGTGAAGACGCCCAAAAATCTGAAAACCGGTCTAAATCATAAGATATCCGGATATCCCATTTCGTACATATACACCGCACAAAACCTCTCAACATTCCGGAGTTCTTAAGTTCAGATGAAATTCCAAACTTTATTCCACGTCGATAGACAATTCCCTCTAGAAATTGTTCTGTTTGTTGTTAACCAGTACAGTAAATATATTCATGAGGTAAACAATGCAGCACAGCAGCCGCTAGTTACCGCGATATATCACAAGTTATCGTCGACGGAAGTTCGCGCATCGGATCCACATGCGGGCTTTGTTACTGACAAAAATGTATTCTGGTTAATACATATGGTTGGTACATATGTTTAAATGTACTGTTTGAAATAAAATATGCTTACTGTCTTTTTGTTTGACATTGGTATTCTATTGAAGGGGTAACAGAATTGTCAGTTGGTAATCACAGAAAATTAATGTCGAGGTTTGAATGCCAGTTCGGGAAGTCATTATGGTCTACTTGTTCAAAGTGTATAATTGACGACATGGTTAGCGCATTGACTAAGCAATAGGTTTTCTGCGGTATATGTCGCGGGTTGGATCCCGCATGGAACAAATATTTGTATGATCCACAGATAGTTGTTTCGGGTCTGGGTGTTTGGGCATGTGAGATTTAAAACGGTACCCACGATACAGGACAAGCGGTTCGAAGGTTTAAAAAAATTGGGCTTGGTTTCCAGTTTAAGCCAATGATCTTGATTATCGACCACTGACATAATTATTACATGCCAGACACCAGGTCGTACTGATCGATGGATCGGTCTAGCACCGTCACCACTAGCTCAGCTACCACGGCTGTTAAGTGCCAAATTACGTAAGCTGTGATGAATTACTTAGGCTGTGGCCTGGCTGCTCGGGGTTGCAGCGTGGCCGCACTGTTGATCCATCATTGCAGTGTTCACAGGTGGTGGTTTACAGTGTGGACAGGTAGCCCTTCGAATTACATTTGGAGCGCCGAGACTCGACTGTTTTTTGTTTTTAACACTTCTTGAAATTGTTACAATCTTGAGGGCCAATTCTCGTAATTTAAAAATGTTAAAAATATTGTTCCGATCTAGTCTCAGTGTCATAAATGTCACAAATGGTATTCTCCTAAACTAACTAACAACGTCAAACGTTAACTTACACTGTTATGAGATCGAAAATGGATCGAAGTCAAAACAGCATTCTGCTAACATTTTGAACAGACAACGGTACTAAAATTGACATTTTTAATCTCAGTTCGGTCAAGTTTCAGTCATAGTGTAAATTAATGACGAGGATTGGCCCTCTGACCATTCAAAACGGTCTTCGTCATTAGAGTTAATATTCATATCAGATATTTCAATTTTTATGTATTCTATTTAAATATTTATAATTATGAAATATACTATAGTATCTGTTTTTATATTATTATTCTATGTATTTCTATTTTTAATTAAGTCTATTTCAACATTATCTATAGCTTTGTTTTTGAACCTCTATCAAAGTGCTTTTTTTAACCTAAAGGTTGACTGGTAGAGAATGCCTCATGGCCTTAAGTTCGCCTTGCATAAACTCAATGTACATAAAAGTATAAATAAATAAAAAAGAATGTTTTCGAGCTACATGAAAACCCATTCGGTTATCTAGTATTTTATATGGATGGAAAAAGGATTATGATCGTAAACATAGACATTTTAGACTCCTATCAATCAATGTCATTGTCTTATGTTATCCATCATCAGAATATAGGTGGAATATCCACAATGCATTCATAAGTGAAAGATGTTATTAATACATTTTTTTATTAAATCAGGTGATGAAACACGTAGAATTTGGAAAAAAAATACTGCAACAGTAAAAGTCTAGATATATTGGAAAATAGTTGTTAGTAGCTACAACCATTGAAACTAATTACATGACCAGATTTTTACGAGATCATCTTCATAAGTTTCTAAAATTAAGTAAACTTGCTGTCACACGATACATAAAATATTTATAGTAATACTAGCTGGGACCCGCGGTTCCACCCGCGTTTAATTTAAAAGAAATTTAGAGTACTTCGACATAGACACTTTCATTTCAAGGGTTTTATTTTTTTACGCGGAACCCTAATTATTTTTCTAAAATAAAAGTAGCCTAAGTTATACCTTATAACATCAGCTATCTGCCAGTGAAGATCCCGTCAAAATCGGTTCAGCCGTTTCAGAGATTACCCGGAACAAACCGACAGACAGACAGACATACAAAAATGTTTAAAATCGTTTTTTTGTTATATGTATCGTACATACTTTCATATGCATTTAGTAAAAAGCTGTTATTTTGAATTTACAAACAGACACTTCAATTTTATTTATTTGTATAGATTCTAGGATTTCGTTTTTAACAGGCCAATGCGATGTTATTGGGATCAGTACATATATTCCATAGACATGCCTGGTTATCTGTTAAATATAAGAATATACATATAAGAATTATCATAAAGTTTCTAAGGAATAGTCGGTTTGTTATGGCAAAGTATGTGGATATTTGATTGTTTTCTTTTTATAATAATAATTATACTTTATTACGAAATTTTACAATTTTCCATAATAGCACTACGTAGTATAGATATTAATTAACCTACAAATTGTAAGACGGCACTGGGTTTAAACCTCTGGCACCCAAGCTAAGATTAAACTTATGTTATGGGTGCCAGGGCTCTCTCTTTTAGCATTTACCTACATAACACAAATAATTATTTTATTAAACAAGCATACCATAATTTGTCCCAAAAAGACAAGTATATGACAAAGAAAAGGTACAGTACCTTAATTATTCAAACAGGGCTTGTATCCAATACGTAGCTTATCTAATAAATGTTATAATTATATCCTCAACTGTCTGAACTCAGTTAAAAACTAACGTTGGTAACGGACTCGTCATAGAGGAATGGTTGGAGACGGCATGGCACCCTCAACTTCTGGATGACGCAGGTACTCTCGAAACATGGGTATCTCGCGAATCTGTTTCAAATAGGCCGAGAAGACACGCCCGGTTGTCATCACTGCGGATACTGCCTGGAGGATACGGCGCGGCATACGTTGGAAGAGTGCCCAGCTTGGGCAACGCAGCGCCGTGATCTCGTCGCGGCGATCAAAGAGGGTGACCTCACACTTTGTGCCGTATTTTCCGAGGACTAGATGCATGCGTGTGGTGCCGGCTCAGAATACCACCACCCCATCTCCTCCCGTGGGTGTCGTAAAAGTCGACTAAGGGATTAGCCGGAGGATGGGCAGCATCGTCCTTTGAGTACCTAAACAACTCAACTGCGATCGCCAACCCGCCTGCCAAGCGTGGCGATTATGGCAAAACCCCCCAATGAGCCCATAAAACCCAAATCGGTCATTGTGGTGATCTTTGGGGGAGGCCTGTGTCCAGCAGTACACTTCATTCGGCCGCAATGATTGATGAGATGCAAGCAAATCTCCCCACGAAAACAAATGGGTTAAAATTAACGTGGGCGCAGTGATTATGAGAGTATATCCCGCACACCCGGTGCAAGGTACGTGGAAAGGACACTGTGATGGTTTCAGGGACCATCAAGGTATATGCCACTGAATAGGATCGGACAGGGAGAGAGCTGATCTTGCCCGAAGACGGAAGAGAAGGCAGCCGCCGCGGTGTCTACCCAGGCACATAGCCGCACTATAAGCCACAAACAGCGTCTAGCTCACATAGGCTTTAGGAGTCGCAGGCGCACATAGTGCAGGCCCTAGTCGTTGATCGACCGCCTTCAGAGATGACGGTAGCGTATCGTGCTCGCATACTGCAGTTCAGTGTAGCTATTAGGTGAGAACGATTCCCCCCGAGACGAGCTGCGACGGAATACAGGAGGGATACCGCTGCTTTCTACTAGATATGCTAGTAGAACGTGTTGGCCACCATGGGATTTTAACAGGTAAGAGTCCAGCACTCCCCTTCGCTTGACCCAAATCGGAAGAAATCCAAGAAGATCCAAGAAAGAAAAAGTTATTGCACCATGGTCCACAGTGGCTATTCAACCTTCTAATCTGTAGATTATATATTTAGGCGGTCGCTGACAACTATCCAGATACAAATACCCTTGTCAAAACTGCCAGAAATGAACATTATAAATAACATATTGCCTATTTGTAAACTATACTTTATATACATGAGATAAAGAGAGAACAATCGATGTTTAGCTGGATTCAAATTATGTTACTTGTGGTTCCATTTTTAAACTTCTATGTGAACATTCCATAAGTTCTGTAAGATAACCAAAACATTATAATAACACGAAGTTGAATGAAAGTAATAGACCAATTGATCTAGAAATGAGGATAATTTCCACTTCTATTAGCAATCATATAGTAACTTCTATGAGATCCATTAGTGAAGGCAACCGGTGCGCGACTTGGATTACCTATATTAAAAAGTGGTAAGCTATAGACCATTTTACGACCATTTATGCGCATGCGTGACCGCCATTTTTAAAAGCCTGTAATTATAGAGGTTTTGTGTAACAACGATCATTACCTTTATTAACAATGGTTAAAAGTTTAACTAGGCAATTATATATCTAATTTCATCATTTCGGCCGAATGAAGTCCACTGCTGGACACAGGCCTCCCCCAAAGATCACCACAATGACCGATATGGGTGTGTTATAGGCTCATTGGGGGGTTTACTTCCCTTGCTTCGTGGCAAGAACAACTCACCCTGAGTTGTCAATTTTATTAAAAGACAGCAAATCAGAACGGTGGCTCATAAATATTTACTACTTTCTGATTTGGGATACTAAATCATATTATAAATTATTATTTGTCACCGACAACGTGGCCGCATACTAATGAGATTCCATCTATCATTTGTGGCAGGAACATTCATCATCATGACTGATCCCTAAGAAAGAATGTTCATTTATAACGCAAGGGACACACAATGTTACTTAATATAGATTTAGGATTACATTATTATGTATATATAGGTACTAGTTGATTCTTCCGACTCACGTGAGTGAACTAGATTTGAATCCTAAATCGTTTCAACCGAATAAAGTCCACTGCTGGACACAAGCGGCCCCCAAAGATTGCCACAATGACCGATCTGGGAGTTGTATGCTCATTAGGAGGTATACCATAATCGCCACGCGTGACAGGTGTCCCTAAATCCTAAAGGAAAGTTGATAGTTCATTCATCATTTCGGCCGAATGAAGTCCACTGCTGGACACAGGCCTCCCCCAAAGATCACCACAACCACCGATATGGATGTGTTGTGGGCTCATTGGGGGGTTTTGCCATAATCGCCACGCTTGGCAGGCGGATTGGCGATCGCAGTTGAGTTGTTAATGTACTCGAAGGACGCTGCTGCCCATCCTCCGGCTAATCCCTTAGTCGACTTTTACGACACCCATGGGAGGACATGGGGTGGTGGCATTCTGAGCCGGCACCACACGGCATATATATATATGTATATGGTATATGATAGTTCATTATAACATTAAAAATCATATGTACCATTCGAACTTATAACATATTTCTGACAAATTTCAATTTAATTTGAGAGTCACCCATACGAACATACCCATACATATATTTATCCCTTTCTACACATATTGGAATGGATAAATATATGTAATTTTACCTTATTTGTTTACTGTTTTAGTGATACCCTAGTGGTTGAATGCTTGCCTTCCATACAGTAGGCTCTGAGTTGGGGTTACGTGCCGCCGTGTACACAAAACAGCACACAGCAAGGCTTGGCGGGATCCTTTGCAATCCTCCCAGATAAGTGACTGGGAGCGGCCTTTTTTACAGCCACCTTCTGCCTTCCGAGATGTGCTCATGGGCGGCTCTAGTGTGATCTTACGAAGACCTGGAGTACCCCTTCGGTGCCGAAGATGCCGCTCCAGTGGTTTTAGCCAGTAAGGGTCCGTCCGTCATGACCCTCCGCCCTTACCCGGGGCGAAGGAAGTTCATGTAGAGTTACCACTGGGGACCCATAAATAAAAAAGTCACTATCATGTCAAGTCACTAACACTTGCGTTAATGGTGAAGGAAAACATCGTGAGGAAACCTGCACACCTAAGAGGGCCCTGAAATGTTCTCAGTGGTGTGTGTTGTCCGCAAACCTACACTAGACAGCGTCTTTTTTCGGATCCTGCTGTATTTTTTGCTATTCCCCAATTCAGACATCTAAATCTTTCCGCCATCTTTGCGTGATCTACTGTTACCCTGTTTCACTGTCTCAGGGATTTACGTCTTATTTACAACTTGGAAATAGTTTTCCTGATCGGGATGCAAAGAATTCGAAGCTGCGTCAATATTGAGTTTTACTATGTAAAATCACGTTTGGCAGTATGTTTGGGGCTGAAGTTCGTATTATATATATCTTCGTATCATATATCTTCAGATTTTGTTCATGTGTCTCCCTGCTAAGAATTGACCAAAGACCATCCTGTTTGTGTCGTAAAGCAGCAACCTCTATTTCAATAAGTACAACACACTGCAAATTACCAATCCATTTGCCAGCTGCTTTTAATAGATATAGCTGATAGCAGTGTATTTTAAGCCCGACCAGCGATGAGCAAAGACGTTTAAGAACTACTAGTTTTTCTATGTATCTCCGGGCTATTGGCCAAGAAAGGGTCAAAATATTATGTCTATAAACTCTTTACATATATAATGATAAAATCTAAGGTTCTAAGTCCTCTGCGGTGAAGGCGTTGATTGGGATAATCTGTTTGGGTCTAACACCGAATACTAGGAAAACGATTTTCTTTACCCGCATCGCAATTTTTCTGTGAACGCTCGCCCTTTTACGTTTGGCTTGTATCCTTGTACGAAATCACGTAGGAGGGACCTTCAAGTCAATTTGTTTGTACCAGTATCACCATGGATTTAGGAACTTTTGTTCTTAAATGCCTTAAGATGATCTAGATGTCTCTTTCGTAGAGTATGACCCTGTGAGTTGTCCAAGAAGTGTTAGTTAACAATCTAGTCAGTAGTATTCAAGTAAGACTATAATATTGCTGCGTGCTGGATCACCCGTCAAGGATCACAATCTTCACCTCTGAGGGCCTGTTCTGCCACATCGGTACGAACACAGTGTGTTTTAACAAGAGAATAGCTCATGATGTGGTGTCCATAGTGCGCCGAATAAGAGCCGAGGTAAGATTCTCATCCATGATGAGTAAGAGAGACTTGCATATAGAGAGGAGATAAATATATGGCACGGCATTTTAACACCATCAGGATCCTGTTTCTCGCAAAGAATAGGCTCTATCTACGAACGAACAGGGACTATCTCTGTCCTTATGAGTATCTTAAAACGAAACTGAGGCATTTTATCAAAAGGATGGACAGTTATTTTTTGTGTTAATAATACCATACCGCCATGTACAAGCCAAATGCTAGTCTTGACGATAGTAGCATTTATTGGAAAATTTTGGGTTGTGGTGATGTTTAAAAATCCCTATACACCAAGAAAAGAAAAGAACTATTGTAATTATGTCTAAAATCGGCATTTTCTCACTACGTTGACAGCCAAACTACATTTCAGTCAGTTTTACCGAGAGCAGTTTAAACTACTTAAGTACAGTTCAGTTCTAGTTTAATTTGCATTAAGACGTAGTCCTCCAAACTTCTACTTCACCGATGTTTAAATACTTTGTGTGAACAATAAAATTAGTTGGTTCGTTCACAGGCATTGTTCTAGTTCAGTGCAACAACTGCTCGGTACACTATGTTTATATTATTGCTAGGATTATATATATGCTAGGAATATTGTTTATATTATTGCTAGGATTATATATATGCTAGGAATATTGTTTGGTGTGTGGACCAATGCTTACAAGACGAAAATCTCACCCTAGCCATAGGTAACTGAAAGGAACATCGTGGGGATTCAACCAATCAGAGTGTCCCTCCCTTCCCAAGGCGGAGGAAGTCCTTGAGGTAATCCCCACGACAAAAAATTGAATATTGTGATACGAATTAATATTTCATGTTCAAAATTGTGTATACGCTGTAAAAAAAAATTAAAGTAATATATTTATAATTACTTGGTAATGTATAACATTTTAATGTTGACATTGGTGAGGTAAGAGATTATATTCTGCAAAATAATTAAAAAAAAAATGTAATTCTTCAAATTTAGCCAATTTCGACATATATGTGATTAAACTAAGTTCGAGTAAAAGATTAAACCCTAGCCCCATATGAAGATATTTCTACCATCTTTCGATTATTTCTTGTGCTGCGATTTTAAGATTGTTTCGTTTTCATTATTAAGGGGCCTTCGCACTAGTCGCCTGAGGCATGTTTCACCTTAAATATACCCCTTTTGAGGAAGTATAAAAAGGAACAGCCGACTGAGCCTTTTATTAAAACATTTGCCTTTTTTCCTTCTTTGCCTAACACCGGTTGGTCCCCATTCTATTACAAATTCAATTATGTATTTAATTTTAGTATTGTTCCAGTTTGATAGCTATATGTAAATAGTATCTCATAAAAATCATAAATGTCCAAAAGCAAGCCAAGTTTTATGGGCTAGCAAAAAATTGACATCGAAACAAGCAAAATTCAAAAGTACTTTTCCATATACCAAACTTGAAATCATCATTTCAGTCGATAAACGTCCACTGCTGGACAGAAGCCTCTCCCAAAGACTGCCACATCAACTGGTATGGTTTTGTGTTGTGAGCCCATTGGGAGGTTTGCCATAATCGCCACGCTTGGTAGACGGGTTCGCGATCGCAGTTAAGGGCGTTACATTGCCGAATGATCTTGGTGATTTAAATATATTTACAAACTTAATTTCTATATTTATTTTACGTAATTGTTATATCTTACTATTTAAAATAGGCTTTCACTCATAATCATTCAAAGCCGTTCAAGTTTAGATCTCTTTTATAAAAAATAACGCACATACAGTCCACCCGCCATAAGAGTCGTCAAGACACTAATGTATTGCATTGATCTGATCACAGAAATAAGAAATAAGAAGTGGTACGGGGGCGTAACCGCGCCACAGCGACTTGCACAATCCGAGCCATTCGGATAAAACGACCGATTTATAACACCAGCTGAGATTCGATCGCGTAAGTGAAACTTTGTTAAAGTGTCGTGTTGTTCAGGGATAATATGCAAAAACCGAAGCGAAAATAATAACTTTATCAAGGAAGGAATATATACCCTATGCATTTTCATGTATTTGTCTATAAATATAATTAATAAAAATTGTTGTTTTCTTTATTATGTTACATTTGGATTAATGGAGCAGAATGACATTATTATTTTTAACCGATTTCTTTTTTTTATGTGTGTACACCGATTACTCCGAGATTTGGAGACCGATTTGAGCAATTTTTTTTTTAACCGATGCGGAATCCTTTTGAAATACTCCTATATCAATTTCATTAGATTTGATTGAGAAGTTTTTTAACCAGCTTCAATTAAGTCGCCTTGTGTACCATAATTGTGCATAAAAGTATAAATAAATAAATAAATGCAGGTTAATTTGACTACGCTTATCTAGATGACATCTTAATCTTAATAAAAATCTTTAGTGTCATAAAGCCGATATATTGGTGAAGCCTGACTGACTAATTGAGGCTGTTACTTGTCGTATTTAGTTGTAGCCTTAGAAATGTGGAATAAGTTACTTCATCATTTCGGCCGAATGAAGTCCACTGCTGGACACAGGCCTCCCGCAAACACCACAACAACCGATATGGGTGTGTTGTGGGCTCATTGGAGGTATTGCCATAATCGCCATGCTTGGCAGACGGGTTGGCGATCGCAGTTGAGTTGTTAATGTACTCGAAGGACGCTGCTGCCCATCCTCCGGCTAATCCCTTAGTCGACTTTTACGACACCCGGGAGGAGATGGAGTGGTGGTATTCTGAGCCGGCACCAAACGGTAAGTGACTTCAAAATAAATAATTCAGTGGTCACTTGTAAAATTTTTTTTTTTTTATAAATAATAACAAAGAATGAAATTAATAAACAATATATGGTTTCAGTACAATATTCTAATAAAATGTCAGCTTCTTTATACCTATTTTGCAAATAAAGTTATTTGATTTGATATAATATACCTTTTTTGATTACATAGTTAGATATTTCTTACAAAATCAAAGAGAACCGAAACGGGGTCGGTTTAGTGTGCTGGAATCTTGTTCTGGCTCCTTAAAATGTACAAACATATTTGCTTTTGAAAGCTGTTGAAAAATACTAATTTTAAAACAGTAAAACACTGGTTCTAGCTAAAGCTCTATCATCTAATCTTGCTACGATTAAGAGTTGAGATAGTAAAATAATGCTATTTTAAGCTACGTGTGGTGGCCAGCTTGCGTGTTTATCGTACAATTACTAAAACCGCCTTAGTAGCTCGTTTCCTTTAGTTTCCGAAATGATAATGAGCTACTTCGCCGACTACGGCGAAGCCATTTGAGGTCTTTGATTTAGCATTCATCATCCGGCCGATAATCGTTACTTTTTGCTTTGTTCATTGCGATTAGGGTTTTTTTTATAAACCCTAACCTAATTATATTTCCTTAGAGTTCAATATTGTTTGTAAGGCCCTATATATAATCGACCTTTTTTGTAGTTTTCGGCAGTTGGCTTTTAATTTCTTAAACTTATTTTTATCTAAGCTTTATTATAGGCTTATAGAGTGTTGCCAAATAAAATATTAATATTGAACAAATCAACTAAACTTAACGGATTTTCTCCTAACGAAATCAGTAATAAAAAAAAATATTTACACTTTACCATAAATCTGTTATTTTAAACGGCTTCCATTATTATACATATCCCGCTCTGTAAAGTAACCTTGTTGATTGTATTAAACATGTCTTCTGAAAGACGATTCACTAAGAAATTAAGTTCACAATCCGTGCCGTAGTCGCACAAGTGTACACGTCTACATTCGCGTTGTAGATGCTCCCGCTTAGCCGAAGCCTTAAACATACAAATTATCGCGTTTTTACAGCAGAAGTAAGATGTACATACCGAAATACTCCATGCTGGCAGTAATATATGTACATGCAATAACTATTGTTTTATTTTTCTCGCGGCACTATTTTTCAAACCCTTTACAGTTTTCAAGGCCTCAAGTAGACTTCAAACGCTTGAAAGGATAATTACATCATCATCATCATCATCATATCAGCCAAAAGACGACCACTGCTGAACAAAGGCCTCCCTCACAGATTTCCACAATGAGCGGTTACATGCCCCCCTGATTCAACGACTCCCAGCTACCTTCACCAGGTCGTCTGTCCACCTCGTTAGAGGTCATCCCACGCTGCATTTGCCGAAGCGCGGTCTCCACTCGAGAATCTTTTCACCCCAACGGCCAGCAGTTCCACGAGCACTGTGCCCCACCCATTGCCACTTCAGTTTACTAATCCTTTCAGCTATGTCGGCAACTTTAGTTCTTCTACGGATCTCCTCATTTCTGATTCCATCTCGTTGAGAAATACCAAGCATAGCTGTCTCCATAGCTCGCTAAGGGACCTTGAGCTTTCTTATGAGGCCTATAGTAAGTGACTACGTCTCTGTTCCATATATCATCACTAGTAATACACACTGGTTTCTTGGACTTTCGTCTTGAGGCATTGTTGTATTGTTGACGAAAAGGCGTTGTATAGTTTCCCGAACGCTGCCCAGCCGAGTCGGATTTAACGATTAGCCTTTTTGTCGAAGTTGGACTTACCTAACTGGACAGTTTGTCCCAGGTAGATACTCGTCAACAACTTCGAGAACAGATCTCCCAACGGATATTGGGATGGGTACGACATGGGCATTTGACATGACTTCCGTCTTGCCCATATTCATTTTGAGGCCCACCTGATGGGAACCTCTGTTGAGATCATCGAGCATTGTGCTGAGCTCTTGCAGCGATTCTGCCATGACTACTACTAATTTGCCAGTACTCACCACGTTTGGCAAGCGGGTTGGTGTGCGTAGAATGGCTACTGTTACACATAAGAGACGCTGCTGTCCGTCTCTCTGGTTCAGAGTCTCTTAGTCGCCTTTTATGACATTCACGGGAGGATACGGGTTGGTGATATACTCATCTGGAAACCACGCGAATTATTATAATATATAAAACGAATTGAGCACTTAAACGCGAAATTTCGACGTTTATACATAGATTAACGGATTCTGTCGGGGACAATGCTAGAATCAAAATATAATCATAATTGTACGGAGTTTTAATGGTAAATGGTGGTAAAATAAATGGTAGAGTTTAGGTTTAGATAAAAATGGCAAAATTACCATTTAGTCTACCTCATTAGTCTGATGGTTATCAGTTCTCCACAACTTGGATGTATAAAAGTTTACCGTTGCCTAAACCGGAAAACACAGGCGTGACCATTCCCTTTCAACGCTTCAATCGCTTAAACATAATTTATTAGGTATACATTGTACATACTGGTATGGATCTTTCTACAAAAGACCATTCCAGATGTTGTCCTATATTTTTCTCACATAATATCGTATCATAAATATGTCTAGACTTTAAAACCTTTTAGTTTATTTCGGAATTTCTTCACAGAGGGAGTCAGTAGGAAATATCGGCTTCATAAAAATTGATTGACGAGCAAAAGTGAAATCTTGGAACTGGGTTCATAAAGATCATTTGTTATTTATCCGTAGGTTAATAAACAAGTATATTATGATAATGCATGCATGTGACAGCATGCCACGCGGGACTTGACCACTTTGTCAGCCAGAAAACAAAATGTTACACAAGATTTTATAAAATCCGTTACACATTTACTTAGTATTTCACTTTCTTTCTACACTTAAGTTAGACACCAACACGCGTCGAGAGTCAACAGCGATTCAAACTAGATAACAATACAAACTTAGAATAATAATAATACACAAACATACACGCAAACATCAAGCATCAACAATCATTGTAATAATATGTTACACCAATTTGGTTTATTTACTAAAGCATTCTAAACATGATTTTAAAAAATGCCGCATATTTCAGTGCAATATGTCCACAGCCTTATTCCTTAATATAGTTTGTGGGCAGATGCAGATCCAACATGAGCAAGTGGGGTTATATCGATAATACGGCGGCAGGAGATAGATGCCCATAGTCCCCCAGATAATGTCCCATCTACTGTCCTGCTCATCATGCCCTAGTTCCTGCACTTTGAGCTACCCATGTTTTGCCACTAGCAACGCCTTAGGGGTGACACAATTCTGGGGAAATTAAATTTAATTTAATGTACCTTCAACATAACGAATAAGAAGACTGTACTAACACGGACTTGCATCATAAATCTGCAGAGTGAGAATGTCACAGAAGAATTAGATTCGCAGTCCCTTGTGTCCTCGTGTCTATACGTGAGTTTCGCTATCGGATATTGACGGACAGATAGATTAAGCAGCTTGTTATCTATATTTTCTAGTTGTTACGATGGATTTATTTTACGTTTTCTTTATGTGTTTGTATTGTTTTGGTTATCAGTAATGTTATAGGAATATAGTAAAACATTTTTGAAACATTAATTGTTAATATTTTAACGCAATGATAAATTTCATAAAATTTTGATGCGCAAAGCATTTATTATTATTAAAATACTGCCTTTACTAATTACCGATTGGTCAATCATGCATCGTGCGTCGTGATTCGACAATAAGCAATTATCGATCTTGGGTAAAAGTCAGAGATTTTTCATTTTCTTTCTATTTATTTATTTATTTAATACTTTACGCACAATTTGTACAGAGGCGGACTTAATGCCATTAGGCATTTTCTGCCAGTCGACCTTAGGGTGATGCAGAGACAAAACATGGCAGGTGCACTAATAGTATAACTGTAAGAAGTTAACAAAGAAAAAAAAGGCAATTTCTAAATATTTGGATAACGTTTTAAAGCAATATTATTATTTTAAAGCAATAGCATTCTATTTCTAATAAACCAATTACTGGCACTTATGAAATGTTACAATTTAAGTTGTACGGTTCAAATTGGTTGATCCTATGGAGAAGAGCCGACAAGAAACTCCATGGATACACTTTTAAAAATAAGTGAGTTAACAATGTTGATCAAATGATGGTAAAACATATAACGAGAAAAATGTAGGTAGGTATAAAGATGGAACATACTACAATAATATAATAATAATTCATTTCCCATGGCAGTAACGGATGACCAGTGCCGAGAGACGGTACCTGTTCACGAACATGATGCATGTATAAGCATCGTTTAGCTCAACCATATTGTAAGGCACCCAACGACAAGCAATCAGCATCAGCAAGACATTTTAATGAGAATGACAGAGCAATTACACTGACAGGCAAAAGACAAAAAATATAAGTGACTACTAAACACAACATTAATGACTACATAAAGTTTACACATTTACAGTTTTGTATGATTATTAGAATTTAATGTCACAAACACAATATCATTAATAGATAACAGTATATCAATTTGATAGTTAATTTGAGTAGTCTAAAATGAGAAGTAACTAAGCGGACGGTAGCTATTATAGTATATCCACTACTTCAATTTTAGACCTAACTTTCAATCTCACTATAACACAAACACTTATAAATCCCACTATATCTAATCGAAACCTACACACGGTATATGTCATTTCAAGCCATTTTGCTGTTCGAGACAGCAATCCTGCCCATCCAAGTTTCACGCTTTAATAGGCAGCAGACCTTTTGTTTGTCTTGCACTGTCCCCTGCATGCCCCTATCCGTCCCTTGTCTGTCCTCTGTTAGGTAATATCGATACAAATGTTTTATATCGATGTTAAATTTGCAGTTTTTCAGGCAAATGATTAGTTTTATTTGGGTTTCAGATTAAGGCTCTCCAGTCGAACTCGGGCACCGGAAAAAAGCCCGCGTGGAATGCCCTCTACAGTGGACAGACGACATGGTAAAGATCATGTAGAAATCAATGGAGGGTTATGTTCAGCAGTGGGCGTCCTTTGGCGCACATGATAATGATAAGGTCCGGGGACCGTAGAGTTTTAATTGGATTGTTTTGTTTTGTTTTTTAAATATTGCCCCACACTAGGATTTCTCCTGTGTCGTGGGTGCGTTTACAGACATAAATTCCACACACAATACACCCAGACCCGGAACAACTTGCAGATCATACAAATATTTGTTCCGTGCGGGAATCGAACCCGCGATCCGGAGCACAGCAGCCGAGTGTGTCAGCCATTGTCCACACTATTTATTAATACTTTTAATTTCCATTCTCCACCGTTCCGCTGGCGTTCTCCACCAGTCAACCAGGCCAGCGTCGAGTTCAGGTCAGCGTCGAGACCAGGCCATCGTCGAGTCAGGCCAGCGTCGAGTCAGACCAGTTTAGAGTCCAGGCCAGGGTCGAGTCAAGGCCAGCGTCGAGTCCAGGCCAGCGTCGAGTCCAGGCCAGCGTCGAGTCCAGGCCAGCGTCGAGTCCAGGCTAGCGTCGAGTCCAGGCTAGCGTCGAGTCCAGGCCAGCAACGAGTCCAGGCCAGCGTCAAGTCCAGGCCAGTATTTACTGCTGACCTCACAATATGGTTTTAGGAAGTATTAGTTTTATATTTATTAAACAACTACAAAGTTGTTTAATAGTCATTTATTTATTTATTTTATTTAGTTTATTACTTAACTTTAAAACATAACAAAATAGATGTGCCAAAAGGGCCATCAGCTCAGCATGATGTCACGTAGCAGTACTTTTTTGCCACTACCTTTTTTTATTGGACCCAGATCAAGAAGAAGGAACATGAACTTCCTCCGCCCCGTGGAAGGATGAAGCTCATTGGCACCTAAGGGGGGCTCCAGGTCCTCGTATGTATACAATAAAAGGTAAAAGTAAGTATATAATATAGTAAGTGAGTATATAATATATTATGTAGTTATATAATATAATTATAATATCTACATACATCATTTCAGCCGAAAAACGTCCACTGCTGGACAGAGGCCTCCCCCAAAGATTGCCACAACGCTGCTGCCCATCCTTCGGATAATCCCATAGTCGCCTTTTGCTACACCCACGGGAATGGGAATTAGGGACAGTTTGCTTGTTGTTTTTGGTTTTAAGTAGGTTTTTGTTATTTTTAGGTTCTTGTTTGTATCTATTTTAGTATGTAGTAGAAAATAAACCACGATAGCCTTAAAACCTGAACTGTCCCAGTCCTAATCCTATTTAATCGAGGAGTTGACGGGGTCGAGTTGTTGTGAACTCGTGATACCCAACGCAGGTAAATTCCCAATCTCCTGCTTCTCTTTTTAAACGTTTTATAAATTTATACAGGAATCTGTACTATAAAATCACGCTAGGCGCGATCGACTCCCTCACCGGGCATGTACAGTCCGTCGTGGACGAGTGTTCACGGCGAGTTCCTGCGATGGAAGACCATCGCATGAAACTCCCTGACGATGTACGTGCACTGATGATGGAGAAGAACGCAGCCCTTAGAGCGTACTCATCTTTTCCCAGCGAACCCAATCGCCTCTTTATGCGCCACCTGCAGCGTGCTGTCAAGGAACGTATTAAGGAGTGCCGAGAGGCTAACTGGGATAAGATGTTGGGCGACTTAGAGCCAACCCACCTTGCGTTCTGGCATCTGCAACGGAAACTCAAATCCGAAACATCCAATGCTGTCCCCCCCCTCAACCGTCCCAACCAAAGGCCGGCCTTTGATGACGACGAAAAATCCGAATGCCTAGCTGACAGTCTAGAAGTGCAATGTTCCCCAAGCACTCTACCTGTAGACCAAGCTCACCTCAAAAAGGTTGACGCTGAAGTCGAACGTAGAGCAGCTATTCCGCCTGCCGAGGACCCTGACGACCCCCTCCCTCCGGTCACGGCAGACGAGGTCAGAAATCTCGTGAAAAAGATTCACCCTCGCAAAACCCCCGGCTCTGACGGTATCACCAACAAGGTGATTAAACTCTTCCCCGAACGTCTTATCGCCTTAATGACCGTCATCTTCAATGCGGCATTAAACAATAACCTCTTTCCGCATACGTGGAAACAGGCCACCGTTATCGGTATTCCCAAACCCGGTAAGCCCAAGTGCGAGCCTTCCAGCTATCGCCCCATAAGCCTTCTCAATTCTCTTGCGAAGATTTATGAGCGGATTATCTATTCCCGATTAAAGGATTTTGCCGATTCCAAGAAACTCATTCCCGACGAACAGTTTGGTTTTAGAACCAAACACTCACGTGTACAACAAGTCCACCGACTAGTTGAACACATCACGTTCGGATTCTCACGCGGCCTGATGACGGGAGTCCTCTTTTTCGATGTTGCGAAAGCATTTGACAAAGTCTGGCACAATGGCTTATTATATAAGTTGTACCAACTCGGAGTGCCTGACCGTCTCGTTCTCATCATACGAGACTTCTTGTCAAATCGCAGTTTCCGATATCGAATCACGGGCGCTCTCTCTTCCCCCCACCCCATTAGAGCCGGAGTCCCACAAGGATCCGTGCTAGCCCCATTATTGTTCACACTGTACACCAGTGACCTCCCCAAAAGACCTGCTAATACGACCCAATTAGCACTGTTCGCGGATGACACGGCCATATTCTACTCTGGTAGCAGTCCCGATAATATAACTAAGATCCTCCAAACCACAGCCAACGTCTACGGTAAATGGTTTAGGAAATGGCGGATCGAAGTTAACCCTATCAAAAGTAAAGCCGTCCTATTTTGCAAATTAGGCGACGACCACCCACGCTTCAGGGAGATCTCGATGCTGGGCCAATCGGTTCCTTGAGAACCGCACGCCAAGTATCTTGGAGTCACCCTAGACAAAAAACTGACCTTCATTCCCCACACAAAGATGGTGCGTGCCCGCGCTGCCTTTGTGCTCGGTCGCCTTCACTATATTCTGAACGCTCGTAGTAAATTATCCCTTCGAAATAAGGTGAGAATTTACACCACATGCATTCGACCCATCATGACCTATGCCAGCCCAGTGTTCGCACACGCTGAATCATACCCACTCCGTAGATTAGAAACCCTCCAAACCCGTTTCATGCGCAAGGCCACCGGAGCGCCTCTGTACATGCGAAACGACCAACTCCATTTCGACCTTAACTTGCCGACCATCAGGCAATTTATGAAACAAGCGTCTAAACGCTATCTTGATTCTGCCCTGTCCCACCCAAATCCCCTTGTGGTATCAGCCACCGACTACGAACCCTCCCGTATCAGTAGAGTACGCCGCCCGAGGCACGTTCTGGTCGATCCAGACGATAAAATCACGTTAGATCACATGAAGAGACTCGCGTTGTCTCGTTCACTAAACACCCGACCGTTGTACCGCCCTCGCCGCCGAGGATGCCCGCTTCACCGACGTCGCGGAGGCCTATCGCCGCGTCACCTTCCCGTTCAAGTTAGCACTTCTCCCTCCCGTCTCTTGCTCGCGCCGGCCCGTGCCGAGCCAGTAGTTTTAAATGTCCCCTAATACAATTTAAATAATACCGATCCAGCTGTCCCCAAAAACAATAGCTTGATATCCCCAGCAACGCCCTAAGCCGAGGTCCGTGTCCCGCAGGGGGCGCCCTTAGCGAAAGTTGCTTAGTTTTTAATATTTAATTTAAGCCTGGCTGGAGGCCTCTTTTGGCTTCGCCAGCAAATGACCGGTTAAGCAACCACATTTCCCAGAAATGTATGCGAGAAGCCCAACAAAAAAAAAAAAAAAAAAAAAGTACTATAAAATGTCTAACAGAAGTATAATTGTTTTTTTAATGTATAATTTAATCCTGTTCTTCTACAACATATACCTCATGCTTACGCTAGTTGATTTTAAATTTCACTTTATCTACAATAAGATCATTACCATGTTTGTATTCGCGATTACTTAAGAAACACAAAAAGCAAAAAAAAAAACTGTTTTCTGCACCGATATCGAAGGCGAATTCACTGAAATTCAAATGAGGGCACGTTTCACGTTATTTCAGACTGCTTGACGTGATCTCTGACGATTTGCGATACAGAGAATAAACAACCTTAAAACTTACGTCATAACGTTCGTTTTTAGCTAATCATTGATATTTATTTTAGGAGGTAAATTATCTTAGGGTCGTAATTCACAATCTTTCTCGATCCTGTACTAAGGATAACTTTGAATTTCGTGAATAAAAAGTTAAGGCTTATGGTCGGTGAAAATATTTCTTTTGGTTGGTGTTAGTGTTGAATATTTCTGTTAGGCGGATTATTATTTTGCCGTGCTCGTGTTTTTCCTTAAGGTTTAAGTTACTTTACTACTAAATTAATACAACATTTCAGAATGCGTTAGTGATCATGTTAAGTAAGATAATAAAAAAATTATAGATTTTTTATTTTGTTGGGCTTCTCGCATACATTTCTTGGAAATGTGGTTGCTTAACCGGTCATTTCAGCCGAAGCCAAAAGAGACCTCCAGCCAGAAAATTGTTGAAATATGTACATATCTATATCAATGAGTAGTATCTGGAAGTAGTCTGGAAAATAGTTATATTTAATCATAAACGCATCATGCATTCACGAAACAGAAAGGAAGTAGGGCAGATAAGGGGTTATTCTGCCGTAAGTAACTTCGTTTCATCCATAATCCGTCAATAATCAATTAAAACATCTATCGGAAAAGAGTTTTTATTATAGTATCTAAAACGGTAGCTTTGATATCTACGAGTACATGTATGCTTGCTATGCAATGCTATGCTTGTACGCTCATTCCTTTTTTTTATTGGTGTCCAGTGGAAATTCTACATGGAACTTCCTTCGCCCCGGGGAAGGGCGAAGGGGTATGCCGGACTCCTACCGGCTAAAACCACTGGAGCGGTCATCTTCAGCACCGAAGCCCCTCTTCGCCCCAGGTTCTTGTACGCTCATTATCTGAAAACATAGGTAATTATCATATTACGCATTATTATGAATTTTTTATTCGAGACGCCTAAAGGTAAACACAGTCATCGAGCATCGTTTGTGTTAAGACATACATTAAGCTGTTTCGGTTACGAAAGCTCTGTAGCTAGTGACATTACTCGGTATTAGTCCCTTCTAAATAACGAATGCCTCGAGATCACAAACGCAGTGTAACCACACGCAGGACTAGACCTGGGTAGCATAACAATTGTTAAAGCCAGGCATGACGTTTAACTTCACCAGGTAAACGACTTGATTTCTTATTACTGGAAGGTATGAAAAAACAAGTTTCTTAAATATCTACGAAAAATGAATGACAAATTTTTGGCTTGTTTCAGTCTGGTCCACGGAAATTACAAATTTTCGACATTTGCACGGATAGCCATTCAATTTTTATTGATGGTATTACAGGAAAGGGCAATACAGAAGGGTAGTATAAAAAGTTTAGGGTCATCCGATTGCTGGTAAGTTTAACTGTTAGCAGTTTACGGCTATCGATAGTGGAGTTTCAGAAGGCTCTTAAAAAACGAGCCATTATGGTAACTGATGGGCTTAGTGACCCCCTGATGTATTACGTGCAGTATTGGATTTCCTTCAATACTTGGAAGGTAAAAATACAGCCACTTTTGGTTTTTGGTCAAATGATAATTTAGTTGATGATAAAGAAGACATTTTTTCTATGAAAATACAGTGTTTCAGTATAATATAATAATAACAATAGTTATTGAATATTTCGTTACAACAACATTAACACAGCAAAGATAGCCAACCGTTGTTGCCAGATTATGCATACCTCTTTGTTATTGTATCAGACATTGTCAAGGTCAACTCATCATCATCATCATCATAATTTCTGCCGAATAAAGTCTACTGCTGGACACACGCCTCCCTCAAAGATCACCACAACAACCGATATCGGTGTGTTGTGTGCTCATTGGGGGGTTTTGCCATAATCGCCACGCTTGGCAGGCGGGTTGGCGATCGCAGTAGGGTAGTTAATGTATTCGAAGAACGCTGCTGCCCATCCTCCGTATAATCCCTTTCGGCTTTTACGACACCCACGGGGTGAGATGGGTTAGTGCTATTCGTAACCGGCACCACACGGCAAGGTCAACTAGCTTCGTACAATTAAGTACCGTATATTGGGGTTACCTTGACTTTGGTCAATTCAATTCAATTCATTTAGCCTTTGCATAAAATGTGGTAATAATATGGTACATGTTTGAAACTTCATTTCCATAGCGAATTGTAACTTCGCATCTACAAAAATTCGCTATTAAAGGGCTGTTAAGACGACGATAATATTAGTCGCAATAGATTACCGGATTCAAAATCCTGAAAGTCTAACCTTTTTTTTATTGATTTCCAGTGGAAATTCTACATGAACTTCTTTTGCCCCGGGGAAGGGCAGAGGGGTATGCCGGACTTCTACTGGCTAAAACCAATGGAGCGGTCATCTTCGGCACCGAAGGGGGGCTCGAGGTCCTCGTGAGATCACACTAGAGCCGCCCATTGGTGCCACGCCTTAGGCACATCACGGAAGGGATGACTGTAAAGCGGTCACCCTTTCTAGCGGATGGACGGTAACTAAAAAGGTCTACTCATCACTGTAAAGCCCAAACGAGAAAAATATTAATCATATTATTCATCATCATCACCACAGCTGGACATAGGCCTCTTATAAGTTATTGGATAAGTCATGAAAAAAATGATTATACCCAATAACCTACGACAAAGTTAAAACCTATAAAATTTGTAGGTGTATAAGAGCAGCTCTAGTGTGATCATACGAGGACCTGGAGCCCCCCCTTCGGTGCCGAAGATGACCGCTCCAGTGGTTTTAGCCGGTAGGAGTCCGGCATACCCATTCGCCCTTCCCCGGGGTGAAGGAAGTTCCAGGTAGAATTTCCAGTGGACATCATTAAAAAAAAAAAATAAGGTGTATAAGAGCAAGCTTCTGCATATTTGTTCCTAGATTAAACCTATCACAGATACGGTCCGTTTAAAGGATTCACAGAAAGAATAAAGAGTCCTCTGTGTATCAACATACAATAATTATAAGGAAACGAGCACGCAATAACTGAATCTTTCAACGACGTGAGTTAATAATAATATATTCCAAGACATTCTGACTAATGCTATCCTTAGGTTTACACTACTGAGCAGGATGTTGACATTGTAAGAAACTAAAACGGGAGCTTAGACGAAGGAATGAAGGAGAGTCTATATAAATATAGAGTCAGCAAAAATTGTTTCTGTACATTATTTACCTGTGGGTATTGTACGAGACAATTAGGTGCATACTCAGAAGTTTCATACAAAATTGTAGGGAAGCCAGTATTGCTCTCGTAAGTAACTGAAATTTTTTACTGAACATAATAAACTTCTTGGTATGTCAAGTTCAACTATGATACAGTTACCAGACGTTCTAATAATTTTAAACGCTGTTTAAAAACGACTAATATCTTATATACATATATTATCGTAGATATGAAATATAATGCAAGTAACCATTGATTTATTTATATTTTATTTCTTCTTTAAATATTAACCAGCGGCTTTATTGGATTAAATTTAGTTCGACCTGCCGTCGACTTGGATACTTGGACACTTTCCAACCCAGTTGCATTCAATTAACTCGTTCTTTTACAGCTACAATGATCAGATCAAAACTCCATACCATACATCACGGGTAAGTTTCAGCAATATGAGCACGAAAACGAACAAGGGAGCTCGCTTTCCGTAAAATCCCAACACGGGACCGGGTTTACGTTCATATGCAAAGTTTTCAATATTGCAACAATCTCTCGTCTCAACGCCATTCGCAAGTAGATATCGGAATATTTTAGACCTGGCATTGTAAAATATTGCAACATAATTGTAGTATTATTTGTGTTTTGTTTTCTTTTGCATTGTCTGATGTGATTGACGTCGTCAATAATGTTTGTTCTCAAGTTTCCTTTTAGGAAACTTCTAAACCTAACAAAACGAAAACATGATTCATCTGTAAATTCTTCAAACATACCCTTCGTTGTAAAACAACGATACTATAAATGCAGTATAGATTTGAGGAAAACCAGCAGATAATAAATCCGGAAATTCCTGTAGGCCCCGGATAACCGTCGAAGAAATCTTATCTGGGATTGTGACACCGCGCGCCTTGAATCATAACTAGGGTTGACAGAAAAATATTCAGCTAATGAATTCCAAACATTTCATCGGGCTAAGGAAGAGTAAATTTCCAATAAACCCTGTCAATTCTTCTGTGCTGTGGTCTTTTAGCAAAGGCTCTTTTTGTGAATAATATCGATTAAATATCGTTACAAGGGGATGCAACAGTTCCGATACTGTTGAGATAAAAGTCGAGCCAGCTGGAGCAGTGAAGGTGTAATAAAAACATCTACGCATGCATGACAGATGCTTTGATGGCCATTTAACTTGTGACTATACCAATAAGTTGGTTCTGATATTCACCACTTATTTAGCGTTATTATGTAATTTTTTCAGGAAAAGCTTGTGACGAAGTCCTCCTTCATCTTCATTTCAATTAACCTCTTCCTTGACTTGATACCTTCTATCTCTATCATCACTAACCACCTCATGCTTCATTCTTTGCAAAATTCAAATTTAAATCATTTTTCATATTTTTGTGATTCCATTGAGAATGCTGAACGCGAGCGGTTCCACACACAGCTGTTGTTTTTAAATAGTCTGCAATATATATATAATATTGTATTAAATGTTAATTTTTTAACTATTTTTAATATGATAAGTAAGCTATATTTCAAATAAAACATTAGGATGAAGTGACAGCTATGTAAATTGATAGTGATAGATGAGCTGTGACCAACAACATACCTGTATTTCCGTGTGTTTCATTCATTTACATCATCTGCACACCGTTACTTCGTTGCCGTGGAGAAAGCCTCCCAAAAGAGCTAGCCGGAGGAATACACAAGAGGAAAGGCACTGCGCGATAAGTTTATACCCACTAATGTACTTTAATTGGCTTCTTAGTAAGTATATCAAAAGTAAAGCACAGACAAGTTACTATGAGATTGATCATTTCAGATATCATCTAGAGATAGATAACTTACTATCTGATTCTAGAAAAACAATTTTACACCTCGTCTATTCTACCTACATGTCTATCGTTTGCCGGTGCCAAATATCGTTGCAGTACTGGCCGCTGCGCACTGTATTGCTCTTTTATTGCAAACACACCGCATTGTGGCCACCACACGCCCTGAATCACAACTAGGGTTGACGAATTCTGAAAAGTTTATAACGGAATCGGTGAGCTGTACCGGTATTTTTCTTACTGGATTTATTTTGTCGAGTATTATTCCGGGTGAATAGGGCTGTGCCAGAATAGGTAACAATGGGTGTCGTTTGGAATGGTACGAGTAAAAGGATTATGTAAAGATGGCGGTCGCATCAAGCTGACGTATTCTGATAAGATTCCTGCTGAATAAAGATTACTTGTGTCTATGAGTTTTGTGGAAAAGGCTATAAAAGGCTTTTCAATATCAATATACAATGTAGTTCTACCGTTTACTACTTTTATAATAATAAAACAATTTTAAACGGATTAAATCGCGTGTATTATTGATTTTTGTTTTTCCTGACGTTTCGAACACTTTGCAGGGTTCGTGGTCGCAGGATGACTACTAATAATACACGCGATTTAATCCGTTTAAAATTGTTTTATTATAATGTGTAATAATCGCGAAAACCTAAGACAATACTACTTTTATAATAGTTATACAGTTGGCTATCTCATAATATATGGCTAGCAAAATGCAGAGATGACATAAATAAGGGTCTTCCTGAGGAATATGTGAAAATAATTACTTGATTAATTACTGGCTTTGGCGCTAATTTTTTACAGCAAATTGACGAAATGCACGAACCCAAAATTAAAGGCAACGCATCGTTCTTTTCTGTATTATTACATTTTTATATTTATGGTGTCTGACTGGCTTTGACATTTTCATGGATATAGACTTAAACTTTTAAATTAATTCAATGGGTAGGGTTCTAGCTTTATGAAGATTTCGTTTTATTATTGGTAATAGCTGGTTTAAAATGTGTTATAGAATATTAGTATTTTTGTTAATCTCTACCACTACGCTAAATATATGCTTATCTTAGGAGTGGTTTGCACCAATAATGCATTATGCGGAGATCGAACCTTTGGGTACAGTGCCTTAACTAATGGGCTATTGCTGCTTAAATTGCCTACTGCTTAGATCAGTTGTAATCCTACAGGTAAATTATACAACTTGTCGAGCTTGAACGACGTGTTGCAGGTAATTAAATTCACATTCTGTGTATGGGATGGCATAGTACTCATAGCAACATATCATAATAGGATGTAGCGCGACGCTTATTTTCTTTCACTAATCAGAAAATTTCTGCGAACTTCATAGTTTTTACATTAAAATTGACGTTCATCCAGTCCTTCATACTTTATTGGAAGTCTTGCCAACCCTGATTATAACAGATTACTGTGCCATCTACATCTAAGTGACGGATGTGGCATCGTAAACACGTCGTCAGTGGCGTAATGCTACACGGATGTCTCTAAAAAGTTTAACTTAAAACTCATGTTAACAATTTTTGTTTGATTACATCAAGTTACAACGGTCATCATTATTCTAAAGAATTAATGAACAAATAGTCTGGATTACTTACTTGCTGGATATGATTTGTATTAGAAATAATATAAAAAATAAGATAAATTGGCTTAATTTAACTTTAGAAATAGATGTTTTTTTTAAGTACAATTATCTCATTCACACTTTAGTAGACTACATTTAGACTTTAGTTCTTAGATGGGTACGTCGAATTTATTTGCTACATAATTAATCAATTCGAATACTTGATTCCGGTACGAACAAATGTATAGGAAGTTGAACAAACCGGGGTCATATACCTAGTCCCAACCTCAATTCAAATTTTTGAACCCCAGAACTGTTTTTTTAAAAAATAGAATGGTAAAATAATGAATAGAAATCGGATAATGAATACATTTTGCCAAATTAGTTCATGAATTTACTATCATGATAATATTCAGATACTCTATCATTTCTACTACTCTGAATAGATGTAAAAATGAGTCACGTGGTACTTAGGAGCTAATCCTCATTCTTATGATATTATGTTAACAAGTTCGCTGAAACATGAAGGTTCTGTCGATATGTTAAATAGATTATAAGAAAGATTATGACTCAATACCCACATAAGTGGACCATGAGGATGCATAAGCTATATAAATACTATGTACCTTCCTAATATCATGTAACGTGCAATGAAGGACAGTTATTCGCTATCAGATGTGTAACAAATTTTGGGAATCAGTAGATCGATCTGTATCACACATTCCAATGTGACAGTCTGAGTGTATCGTAGATTTGAACCCTGTTATCACCTTGCTAGAGGGGCCAAGATTGGGCTGTCAATTACGGCAGACAGCCAGGTCATGTCCCACTTACTTTACATGCAGGACTTAAAATTGTTTACCCGCACCAACTTGCAACTGATAGTGACTCAAGTTAACTGAAATGCATATTTTGTGAATATAGGTATGGAATTCAGTGTGGTCATCCATGTGGACGGAAGGGAAATTGGGGGACGCCCAAGAGCCTCTCGCCACGTTTTATTTATTATAATATGTATACTGTATGGGTCGTTAATGACAAACATGTCGTGGACATTACATACAGAAATACAGAATTTGATAACTCATTATTGTGACATCGCCTACTTTCTTTGATCTTGTTTTATTAATTTTGTCGTTCGATCAATTATTATTTATATTATAATTGATTGTTTATTTTATGCACCGTAACATTGATTTATTATTACTATATTATATACCATACACATATTACATATATATACGTATATATTATATTTACACTTACTTTTACGCACATTATAATATGCATATTGAATTATATCAATGACATAAATCCTCCTAATTTCGAGCGTATGGTACTCGTAGATTGCAGCTGAAAATCAGCGTCAGGTAGTGGTACCTGGTACTACCACCTGACATCATGCTGAGCTGATGGCCCTTTGGCACTTCTATTCTATCGTCGTATTTTTGTTTGCCATTGTAATTGTTTGTGCCAACAAATACTTTTCTTTCTTTCTTCAAGAGTATGCAACTCCGGTCCCTCCCCTCAACCGAGACCTAAAACACTTGGTAAAGTTGGAGGCGTCGGGTGGGGTGCGCACGTTTAATGACTGGGTCATGCCTGCCTGATGTACTTTGGAATTCTCAAATGAACTTATTTGGAACTGGATGGCCTTTGAAAGGAGAGCCTGTATATTACTGACCGCAAATTACATGCATCGATGCATAACCCACGAAACTTTTACTTTTTTTGGCTTGGGGAAATATTCTCATGGACTTCCTCAACCTTAGGAAGGGCGAAGAGGCATGCCGGACATTTACCGGCTGAAACCCCACAGTATCCTTCTACTTACTTTTGGTTAGCATTAGACCGTACCCCGCAGCAGGTATCAGCCTACCAATGTTTTAAAGGCCCCGTCTCTGTGTGACCTGGCCGGCCGCACAGACTTATAGAGGGGCGCGCGCAAAACGCACCCGCCTGCTTCTGTTTGGGCCACGGACAGCACTTAGTTCGTCACGGCGCAGCGTTGGCCAAGCTGGGCACTCCTCCAACGTGTGCTGCGCCGTGTGCTCCGAACAGTCTCCACAGTGATGACAACCGGGCGTCTCTTATTGGCCTTTTTGACAGATTCTTCCCGAAACACCCATAGTTTGAGAGTACCTGCGTCATCCGGAAGGTGAGGACGCCAGGCTGCCTCTCCAGTCATTCCTTCATGACGGATCTTACCGCCGGTGTCGTGGCGTGCTATTACCTATGATCCTCAGTAATGTAGCTGCTTATCCCACGCAAATTTGGGAGTCCAGACTTTTTAAATACCAACACTCTAATACAACATATATAATAAAACAACCGTGACGGGTACAGTCTCAGTGAGATTTTTTTTCACAAGAAGTTATCATTACAAATAATTACCCGGAATATATTGTTAAGTTCGCTACGGTTGATATCTGACGGGCATGCCATCGGTAAATCCATCGGATATATTATTTCTGATATTCCCGTCTTGCTTACAGCTTACACAACCAAGTGGCCTTTATTAAATCAGCCAAAAGACGTCCACTGCTGAACAAAGGCCTCCCTCATAGATTTTCTGAATTCTGTCGTCATTCTGGGAGGAATTTGCCAGTAGTAATCATGCTTGGCAGGTGGGTTAGTGAGCGTAGTATGGCTACAGAAGGGACGCTGCTGCCCATTTTTCTGGTTTAGAGTTCCTTAGTTGCTTTTAATCACGGAAAATCTATGGAAGGAGACGGAGTTGTGCTATATTCTAGATCCAAACACCACACGAAATTAATATTGTATATAAACATATACAATATTAATTATATACGTTTATAAACATGTACAATATAAATAATTTAAATACATTTATAAACATTCAGGATTTAATAAAGGCGTCTGTTGGCTGTACGGTGATGATGATAATATAAATAATTAAGTAAGCTTGTATATAGCAAACTGTCAATCCAATTTAAGATTTGTAAATTGTAAATTTTTCATTATTTTGGTGGTTCCATGATAACTAAGTGGCATCGAACTATAATAGTTATATTATGTATTATTGTAAGTAATATATCTTACTAAATAATATTCTCGAATATTTAAAAAAAATCTACACAATAAAAAAACAGCCGGAGACCTTCTGTTTATGACAATTGAAACGCAAAATATGTCTCGTAAGCTCTGAACCCGAGCTGATACAAAGGGCTCAGGGTAATGAGGGGAACAGTCGCTGACAATTTGCTAAATCCGACACGAAAAGGAAGGAAACCGACATAATGATATACATGACGTGATATACATTTCGTAAAGCAATGGGACAAAAATACTCATGAAATTTTGTATTAAAAAGAAAGAAAAGCATAACAACCAACACCAAAAAAGCATAAAAACTTATGAATGAATTATAAAATAAAACGGGTAAATAACATAAAAAAACTAAACTAACTCGCACAGAAAATGATTTTCATATTTGACATATTAGTTCAGTTTTGTGTTGTGCTTCCAAAAGACTGCAGTTAGCTGCAGCGCTGATTTTCAGCTGCTGCCGATGGACTATAGGCGCATAATATACAATATTCCTGATGTGTGTATTGCAATATAGTATTAATATGTTTGTACTTTCTTGTGATGTAGACCATGGCACTTATAACATGTGTATATAGTAGTATCTAATATTGCGAACATTATTAACTGATTTCACCCAGTTTTACTAGTAAAATCATCTTGCAGCAAGGTTACGTTTGTACTAGTGGATAGAAATAAAGTAAAATGTCCTAGTCTGACTCGCAAGTCATGGTTCCAGACAAATTAAAATACACCTGCTTGGTATACTAAATACACACACAGCGACAGCATAATGAATGCAAATGCATAATGAAATTTGGGGCAATATTGTGCGACAGTCCAAAATTGTTTAAAAAAGACACATTTCTATGTAAGCTCGTACATATATGAGTCTTAGCGCGCACGGGTGTATTTTGTCACTCTTATCAAGTCCGCGGGTATGTATGGAGGTACGCGCACGTTGCAACGTGACGTGACATTTCCATACATATCCATAGAGTGACGAAATTGTCACGGTGACTATAATCACCCGTGCGCGCTAGCTCTTATGCTTTTAGTTATTTTACTGTCAATCTGAAGAAACTGTGCTAAGTACAAAAAGTTCAATTTATTTTTCCTGTCATATTTGTGTAACTTTCGGTCTCTTTCTATTATCATAAGTAAAGTATACTGCATAGAATAAAATGGAATAATGATATAGAACGTACAAATGAAGCCCTTTTGCATAATACTAGTCAACTGTGAAAGTTCACTTGCAAATATTGACCCTCATATAGGACCCCATTTCGAGTTAGAGCAAAAACATTTTAACATTCTTTTACTAGAAGTTTCTACGTAAAATTTATTGATCCGTGTGGTACCGGCTAAGAATACCACCACTGCATCTCCTCCCGTAGGTGTTGTAAAATGCTATACATAAAATGCTATGCATAACTTAACTGCGATCACCATCCAGCCAGCCAGCGATTATGGCACAACTCCCCAATGAGCACACAACACAAACCTAAACCGGTCGTTGTGGCGATCTTTTGGAGAGGCTTGAGGCTTATACTTAGGTACTGCAGTTTGTTTTTTTTCATATTAAAATGACGGAAATGGTGGAACACTTCAATGCGTACTAGTAAACCCATCGAGTTTGTGCTCGTTTGTTTTGTTTTAGTGAGTTCCATACTTGGTTACGAGGGTCCGGTGTTGAGCTGAGGGGGGGGGGGGGGGGTGAAAGAATGCGTGTATTTTTTTACAGTATTATAATATATGGCTGGCTTACTACTAGACCCACAAAACAATTAAATGGTTTTTTTAATCTCGTGCCACACGCTGACTTGTAATTGTACTCATTGGTAATTAATGGATTCAAGAATAACTGAAGAAAAAAAAGGATTAAAAACTCAAAAAAACGCTTTAAAAACATTTGAACAGATAGTACATTTTTTAAAACCGTAAGTATATTTTTATTTGAAAGTAAAGCTAAAAAATAAAATCTTTAAAATCATTACTTGTTATAATTATTTACAGCACTAGGTCATAGTCATGTCAAATTATGTAGTGCCATCAATTCTTGATACGTCTGCGAAATTTCAATTAAATCCGACATAAAGAACTGGGTTAAAATTGAATCGCAAGTTTCTATTACAATCATATGTAGTTACATACATACATACGTATGTACAGATCAAGCTAATATAAAGCATATAATAATCGGCCTTATAGCTAAATATTGTTATTTAGCAAAACAATATTATAAAACATACGAAAACCAGGTAAGTAATCACTTACCTGACATTTTTATAAATAAGGGTGGTGGTGTAAAAGCGGTTTTCAGGTTTGCCATGTAATTTGCTATGGCATTTAGTAAAAGGCCTAACTGAAAGGTCAAAAGTGAGTTGGGATGAAAAATGCGTGGGCGTTTGTTTTTCTCTGTAGTAGGAATCCTGCTCAACCTACGAGTAAGTACAGATTTCGTTTAGACATTTTACTAACTGTTCAGTCACCGCAGATATAATCGTGCGTGACTACATAATTGGTATAACGAAACTTTACACGGTGTTCGATTTTAAATCCTGACAGAGCCTTTTTTTCAGAAACATAATCATTTTGTTTGAAAACACGTTTTAAACTGCGTCTTCATGAATCTCGAGATCGACTTTTTCACAAAAGTGGTTCATCACAACTTGCAAATTTTCTACAAGAGTATCATAGATATAGTTATTTAATGAAGTTAGTTGTTACAAAACGCTACTCAACCAAAGTTACTGACATTTTTACTGAACCAAATAAAACTAATCATATAAAAATATTATCGGATACATACGATTCTCCTTCTTTTAATTCTATTCAAAATTATTTGTAGTATCCGTAGCGAGAAGTTCTGTTTAATTCATTGATCCTTTTAAATTAATTCAAATCAAAATTACTTATTGCACAATAGCAGCCATGCCCGAGTTTAATTACAGTCTGGAACTAAGTCGAAACTAACAATATGTCCAACCATCCAATTAGGTCCAAGCTAAATTTTAAAGGTACTTAACCTTGTCGCAACTTGTGGATGTCTCAGACACCATCTGACAATTGTGAGGCCCAGATTATACAGAAATGCTAAACTCGCTAAAACACCTGCAACGGGTGGGTCGAATAAAAGTTGAAGCGACCGGAATTACTTATAACAAAAATCTACAAGGGGCAACGTAATTACATTATAGATGAAACTTTGTATATTAAGGAGTCTTCTGAATAAGGCTGATGTGTCAGTATGAGCTACTTATTTTTTCTATTTTTAGTTAGATTCTACTTCAATACGTGATGTAACGTCTGTAGTCTCCATAGAGTTTCTTGACGTGTCTTATCCATGGGATAACTTGGAACCGTGCAACTTAAGTTCTGACTACTGTAATTGGTTCACTTTGAATGTTAAAATTTAACGGATCATATTTGGGAGCTTAAACAGTTTGTTGCTTAATTTGTAAGGCTCTTTTATATGGTTCTTCCTCCAGCAATTATCTCCATTAATTAGTGCTTTAAACCTACCTTTTGATCGATTACAACTCATATCTGCTGATCAGACACTTAATAAAGTCCCACTCTTCATAAGCAATAATTGGCCATAGAAGCCTTCACAGAACACGAACGGTTTCTTGTTTTCGGTGTTGGCCGTAATATCTACCTTTGGTAGACTGTATGTTGATAGAAATTCTATATAAGGGAGTTGCTTCCTTAGCTGTGAACTTATACGGCTATATCAAGATATATGAGATGTCGTAAGGTATATGCCGTGTGGTGCCGGCTCAGAATACCACCACCCCATCTCATACCGTAGAAGTTGACTAAGGGATTAGCCGGAGGATGGGCAGCAGCATCCTTCGAGTACATTAACAACTCAACTGCGATCGCCAACCTGTCTGCCAAGCATGGCGATTCTGGCAAGACCCCCAAATGAGCAGACAACATACTCATATCGGTCGTTGTGGTGATCTTTGGGGGAGGCCTGTGTCCAGCAATGAACTTCATTCGGCCGAAATGATGATATTAGATATATAAATGCCTGGTTAAACTTTTCTTTCTTTCAATCCACACCAAAATATGCTATTTGGGCATCCATATATCGTTCAAATCAATACTCTACGTTTCATCTGTTATATGCAAAATGCATATAAACGATAGACAATGAATGCTTTTCTTTGTGAGGTGATTCCGTAACGTACTGACTTTTGCAAAGCGATTCAATGTAGCTACTCGTAGTGCCATCTCGTCCAATCTGCAATCGTTCTCTTCTAGTTATTAAATGCCAAATATTTATTACATTATTATATTGTTTGACTCTGAAACATTACACTGAGTTATTCATTTGTACAAGGTGACCGTAATCACCTTATACAATACCCATGGGTGGAGAGGAGTGGTCAATTCTTTACCTAGAACCACTTGGAACAAAAAGATGTAGATATATATAAAAGATAATTTAGTTCCATCAAACCGTGAATTAGGAAACGTTGTGTGTGATCAGCGTAGCCAAATAAACCCAATAGACCGACGAAAGCACCCGATTTGCATCAGAAGTGGTCTCGAGTAGACCCTACCCTACTTTACTCTAATTGTGCCTTGACCGTAGTCACCTTATACAATATCCATGGGTGGAGAGGAGTGGTCTATTCTTTACCTAGAACCACTTGGAACAAAAAGATGTAGATATATATGAAAGATAATTTAATTCCATCAAACCGTGAATTAGGAAACGTTGTGTGTGGTCAGCGTAGCCAAATAAACCCAATAGACCGAAGAAAGCACCCGATTTGCATCAGAAGTGGTCTCGAGTAGACCCTACCCTACTTTACTCTAATTGTGCCTTGACCGTAGTCACCTTATACAATATCCATGGGTGGAGAGGAGTGGTCAATTCTTTACCTAGAACCACTTGGAACAAAAAGATGTAGATATATATGAAAGATAATTTAATTCCATCAAACCGTGAATTAGGAAACGTTGTGTGTGGTCAGCGTAGCCAAATAAACCCAATAGACCGAAGAAAGCACCCGATTTGCATCAGAAGTGGTCTCGAGTAGACCCTACCCTACTTTACTCTAATTGTGCCTTGACCGTAGTCATCTTATACAATATCCATGGGTGGAGAGGAGTGGTCTATTCTTTACGTAGAACCACTTGGAATAAAAAGATAGAAAAGGTAAAGGCAATCAATGTAGATAGATATGAAAGATAGTTTAATACCATCAAACCGTGAATTAGGAAACGTTGTGTGTGGCCAGCGTAGCCAAATAAACCCAATAGACCGAAGAAAGCACCCGATTTGCATCAGAAGTGGTCTCGAGTAGACCCTACCCTACTTTACTCTAATTGTGCCTTGACCGTAGTCATCTTATACAATATCCATGGGTGGAGAGGAGTGGTCTATTCTTTACGTAGAACCACTTGGAATAAAAAGATAGAAAAGGTAAAGGCAATCAATGTAGATAGATATGAAAGATAGTTTAATACCATCAAACCGTGAATTAGGAAACGTTGTGTGTGGCCAGCGTAGCCAAATAAACCCAATAGACCGAAGAAAGCACCCGATTTGCATCAGAAGTGGTCTCGAGTAGACCCTACCCTACTTTACTCTAATTGTGCCATTCGGCCGAAATGTTCTACAAGAAAAGGTATCTAAACTAATTATTTTGACGCTATAGAGGCCCAAAATGCAATGTTCAACCAACCAACCTGAGGACTGCTTGTGAAAAATAGAGATGCAGAAACTAAAAAACAGTATATATTATGTTTAAAACGCAGCGGTTTGTGATCGTCTGAATTGTTGATTGACAGATTTGTTATAAAATTTAGAATGTGCCTTCTATAAATACTTACATAATTTTTTTATCCTACCCATGTTATATCTACTATCCGATTCATCATGTAGAAGAGCACCAGCTAGATATGCTGGTACAGCAAGGATTGTAGCATGGCAGTGGATGGAACAAGTCCTGAGACTTGGGCCAGGTTAGCGTTAAGTGAAATAATGTGAAAATATAGATCCATGACATTTAACTTTGAGACAATATTAAAAAGGTGGCACATTTGAAACATACTTTTTATCTTTATTATTACACGTATCTCATACGACTCCAGAATATTCGATCGGCTATAAAATAATAAAAAGTATGAAACAGACATAGTGTATAGTCAGCACCTTGTCAAATATGTTTTCCGATAATTTGCGCCTTATTCAAGTCGTTCAACGTGCGAAAATAAAAGCAGATTGACTTAAAATAAGACATGTACGTGTCTGTGGAACCAGCCACGTTCGTTTTGTATTTCCACAATTTTTACGTGGAGTTTGAAATAAAACCTCTTAATAATGAGTGGCGGACCAAGAAATAAGAAGAGTTTCGTGATCATCATATAAACAGATTATGCCGTGAATGATAACTGAGGTGGCACGGTTACGTAACGCGAAAACTAGATGACGAAGCCGTGAATAATTGCCTTTCCATAGTCACAAAGAAGAGACAGAAAGAATGACCGCAAACCACTTGGTCAACGTATAATCAAAGTCATATGAAGAAGTTAGGAGTCATTAAGGTTATGATGTCTACCAGCCGGATAGATAGCACCGCATGATTAGGGAAGCCGATCCCAAGTAACAGGAAAAGGCGAGGAGAAAGAAGAACTCATGAACGATATTCTCAAATAACATACCGTGAAGAGTAGGTGCAGTCGCCTACGAACATTTTATATCATCATCATCATATCATCCATAGGAATGGACCTCCTAAGCAATCCTGCTGAACAAAGGTCTGCCCCATAGAATTCCACAATTCCGTAATAATTTTGGGGGGGATTTGTCAATACTCGCGTTTTGCAGGCTGCTTGGTGAGCACAGAATGATGCTGTTCCACAAGGATACTGCTGCCCATCCCTTTGGTTTAGAGTCCCTTAGTCGCCTTTTACAACATCCACGGGAGGAGATGGAGTGGTGCTATATTATTAATCCGAACACCACACAATAAACTAATGACGACATAATTCATCATCATCATTTCGGCCGAATGAAGTCCACTGCTGGACACGGGCCTTCCCCAAAGATCACCACAACGATCGATATGGGTGTGTTGTGGGCTCATTGGGGGGTTTTGCCATAATCGCCATGCTTGGCAGACGGGTTGGCGATCGCAGTTGAGTTGTTAATGTACTCGAAGGACGCTGCTACCCATTCTCCGGCTAATCCCTTAGTCGACTTTTACGACACCCACGGGAGGAGATGGGGTGGTGGTATTCTGAACCGGCAAAAAAGGAACAAATGGATAATTCATCAAATGGCGGATGCAGGTAACACGGCGGAGTTTTTAGTGGGTGCAAGCCCCACATAGCCACGCAGTCGCCACGGACAGTGTGCTAAGCTGTAGGAATTTCCTCCGCCTAAAAAAAGGATTTTACAACTTGTCCTTGCATGATTTGCTACAGTATTTCGGGATAGAAAGTAGTAAAATAATTGTTCGATTTTAAAAGAAAAATGCTTTGAAATTCGAACAGTTCTTTCGCAAGCTTTACTAAAAAAGAAGTGATGAAATGTGCACCATGCAGGACACCTCATGTCGCTACGTTATTACATAGATTTTCAAATGAAACTCAGCTTCTCATTGACAAGTACGCTACCAATTTGTGAAGCCCGCAGCACGTAGGCTTTGCAGACGCAAAAGGCGGGCCGTTTGGCACCTTACGAATCAACTCACGTCCGATCGGGGGCACAATCAAATTATATAGAACCGACTCGATTTTGCGTAGTGATGTGGCCCAAGTTGGAGACGAAAGGTACTGGGTATAAAAAAAACGATTGTTTAATATTTTTATTGAAAATCAATTAGCTGATGAGCTATGTGTTAGGATTTCCGAGTGGGTGATATCGTACAGAACATGTCTATTTATGGTCCACATACAGTTGATCAGAGACTAGATATAGGGCCGCGTTAAATAAAAAGAGTCTAGGTAATTGTGCATGCGAGATGTTTGTGTGTAAATGCTCGTCATACATAACAAGATAATACTGCCCTTAATGTAGAAAATAAAACTGTAGTTGAAACTGAAGTTCATTGATAAATTTACTCGTAAAAATCATAAACCATAAGGAACGCGGCCTATTCAATAATTTAGAGATACTTTTGAGAATTTTAGTTTTAATTGTAATGGGACAATAACTGGCGACTCTCCATAGCTGCACTGTAACAATGCAGTTTCAGATTGTCCCTGTAGGCTTAAAACTATCGTATGAGATGCAAGTTACAATGATAAGATCTATTGCAATGGGTGTTATACAAACACTTATTGAATAGTATTAGGATAGCGTATATGGATATTCAACAAATAACGTATATTTTTTTATATAGCAATAAAAAAAGGCGCAGTGTGTCACTTGTCCACATGATTTTTCTTGCATTTTCCCAGTATTTTGTCAAGGTTTGCGCTCATTAGAAGGTTCACGTTCGAGCAAACATTTGAGTGCGAGGAGTGATTGATGGAACTTGCGTTACAGCTTCTTTATAAAAGCTTAAGACGCAAAACAAAACTTTTTTACGTCTTTTCTACCCTTGGTTACCTCGTATTAGCTCTAAACACTTACTGCTGAACATGAGCTACCCAATGCCTGTAACAGTAAACGCTCCTATATTGCTGTAATCACCACGTATAGTCGCTCAGTGGTAGGCGATTTATGATCGCAGTGTGCTGTTATTTAGTATCGCGCTGGAGGATGTCACTGTCTATTCTCTTGATGTAATGCTTAAGTCATCTGTACGACACTTGCAAATGGTCTTTTCTTTGCCGAGAACCATGTGGCTTCCTCGTTCTTCTTCTTTTAAATCGGTTAATCTGTGTTGAACATTGAGACCCAAATTATGTGATTGGATTCGGTATAAGTTTCTCGTCCTTCTGATAGGAAATGAGTAATCGGTACCAGATTTTACTTTAGAATATTTCCTCAATAATATATCATGTATGTAGATGTGGAGTTAAATACTGATAATTAACCGCATCTAATTTAACTTAATTATGACTGAAATATCATTGAAAAAGGCGATATTGATGATGAGATTGTCCTTACACACACACCGTACCTACTTTTTAAGGTTCTCATGTGTCGGAATAACACACAACTTTAAATAGCAGACCAATTTTGTATCCCAGTTTAGTATAATTATACATGCGCTCATCTATTATATCTCCAAGGATAATAGGGACCTTCAACAGGGTGGGATGCTGACCAACCCACGCAAACTCAACGGCTGACCTCATGTTATAACTTTGCTAATTTAGATATCAGACGGCACGAAATGAAACTTGGGCGGAGAGATAAAGTCCTCGACATATGAACATATAAATAAATTAATATTGTACTATCCAACGGTATTAAGCCCTAATATAGCTGAAAACAGGTTAATGTAGAATTTTAACATAGTCACAAGGATAGTTACGATGATGATTTTTCTAGCAGTCTCTTAATAAAAAAGATCATAAATGTTCATACTGAAGTAACAAAAATTACGGCTGACAAAAATGGAATATGTAGTGTTATAAGCATTGCTATTAATGTTTTGCATGTAATTAACAATTTCAACCAGAAGAAAACTTACATCAGAATTAGCAGTGTTAGGATAAATAGCATATCGTTTCTATTCAAAGTCAAAGTATTTTATTTCAAATAAACCAAATATTGGCACCTATGAAATGTCAGAATCTAAGTTGCATTGTACATGTATTAATATTTAGTATACATTATTTACAATTTCAAACAGAAGAGAACTCCGAAAACTTACATATTCATATAAAAAATCTGACGAATGTAATGTCCTGAAAGCGGTGACAGCTTGCTCGTATTACATACATAAATTAGAGCCGCGATAAGTATACATTTGAAACAATGTCTTCATTTAAATTTACATGCGGCATTTCTTAACGGCATCTTGTTATTTCTTTATTTTAGTTTATATCTAGTATTACACGTTTATTACGTATTTTATTTTTGTTTAATGGGCGTAATAGTTGTCTGGCAGTTTAGTTATTTAATGCTTACTCAAGGTTCCCTACAATATGATTGAGCTAAGCAATGCCGATGCATGCGTCATGCTAGTGAACGAGTTCCGTCTGTTGGGACTGGTCTACCAAATGCTGCCATGACAATTCAATTAAAACTTTGATATAAATACAATTAGGCTTGTTTAGTAGACTTTTTCCTGCTACATGTTTCCACATAACACTTCTAGAACAATGTGCTCTTATAGATTGTAACTTTTAATATGATTTAAAAAGAGTAACCATGGAGTTTATTGCTCGTTCGTCTCCATGGGAAATCTAGATGTTGGAACGCGGCAACTAATGTCGCGGCTGTTCAAAAGTGCTTGTATACTTACTCTTTTTGTCGTCTTATCGAATATACTATGGCTAACTTTAATGTTTAATATATTCCACTATGAAAGTTTGTGTCTAAGACTAGAGCTACCAAAGCTTAGGTACTCACAAAAATGAATGTGTTTTTGAGATGAGTCCTTTCAGAACGATTTTAAGTGAAGGCTTTGTTAACCAGTGTTTTACAAGAATTCTATTAATTCAGACATAAGTATCTAAGACCTTATTGCGTCTTAAGTATGTTAAAAGACTATATTAAAGCAATGTACAGATTTACTTATCTAAGAATTATAACGCCTTTGGTATCCAAATATATTAAACTTATGCCGTCAGCTTGTTTTTGGACCAAATCAGAAATACCTAACGATAACTGGCAGACAGACCAAGAAGTCTAGGTTATATAAATCTACTGGGTTATGTAACGTTTCAAATCCTTTTGAGACTGCGCAATTTACCCTTTTTCACATATTTCGCTGTCGTATTTATTACGAGTACTGCTTCGCAGTTAAAGTGGCAGATTCTTTGATGTGCGATTGTCGGTAAAGACCAGGCAATAGGGTTGAATAGATAAGAAAGTCATAAATATTTCTGGCAACGGAAGTTTCATGACCACTAATATCAACACGCTAAGAGCATTAATCTGTTTTTCAAGCATTGCGATTGTATCAATATTCCCTTTAAACCATAGTAGACTTTCAGGCCGTTTATATACAGTACTTAATGTTTATAATCGTTTATCATTATACGATACTAACAAGATATATAATTTTCTGCTGGCGTCTGAATTTTCAAAACATCTGATGGCAATCCTCTTTTATCTTGGCCATGGTTTAGGTTATCAATTGCCAGTAAACGTTCACTGCTGAACCGGGGCTTCGAATGAAAACTAGAATGAGTGGTCATAAGGGATTTCGCCATAATTACCACGCTTGGCAGTTTAGTGATCATAGTTGGAGATCTTCCCATGGGTGGAGAGAGGTGGTTTAATTTTCGTCGGCGACCACATACACACAGACCGTGTCAGTCTTACTTATAATATCCTAAACATAAAATAAATATTATGTGAAAATCGTTACCTGTTTATTTTGTGTCATGTACGCATTGATTTCTGCAAAAATGAGTTTGAATTATTTAAATTTCCGTTTCATTTCTCAAGTTAAATTTAAAGAAATAGAAAACATGAGTTAATAGCAAAATGTTTCAAGAATAGAATAGAAAAGAAAACATAACTTATAGCAAAATGTTTCAAGAAACTACACATCTACGAAAGTGTACCAAACTTGTTTGGAGAATGGTGTGCTAACGGGTCGCGCGATTCCCCTTGGGTCTCCTCTTCCAATACAAGATAGTTATAAATTTGGTGCATATTTGGATCGCATTCATAAATGTATACATACCCTTACATTCTTTTTTGCCAAGGGTAAATCTTAGACCTTAGGTTCGGTGATAAAAGCGAAAATAGGAAAAGAAAAACAAAAGCTACAATACACGTAAAAGGATGGATGATGCTTAATACTGCAATTTCGTCAGTCATTATCAACGTTTGAGGCTTCTAACGGACATTAATTTCTCCTAAAAATTATTAATTACCTATTGTGAGTACGTTGGTTAAGCGAGAGTGCGTGCACATAGCTAGTATCACATCGGTAATGATGCTTGTATTGCAATAGTGGTCGCGGAGTATTTTTGTGATAGCTCGAACGGAAACGCCAAATTTCTCAGGCCGGATAAAGTATTGTTAGGAAAATCATAATAGCAGCCTGGGTTCGAATAATTTCACGGTAAATGCCTATAAGCTAAGCTACTTCCTTAATGCATATACACACCTTTAAAAGAAACTAAAAGTAATGACGTAAATAAAAAAGACCCATTCAGTTAATTCAGCCTGCCGACGATAAAATAGGAGCATTTTGCAGATTGTATATTTTACAAACGGACTGGTTGATAGTCCGGTGCATCAGAGCTTTTAAGTAATTAGTAGGACTCTTTTACTAAGTTTGCTTTTACCACTCATTTGGATGGAATATAATTTTTTGTTACATACAACAACCAGGGTTGTCATATCATTATCGTCATAAACCTAGTCCTAATTTTCTTCATGACTAAATTCTAAACCTAGATTTTTGTAGGGGCCACACTCTAGAGCCTTGGGATAATATGAGATTAAGTACAATCAGGACTTTTAATGTCATCATCATCATTTCGGCCGAATGAAGTCCACTGCTGGACACAGGCCTCCCCCAAAGATCACCACAACCACCGATATGGACGTGTTGTGAGCACATTGGGGGGTTTTGCCATAATCGCCACGCTTGGCAGGCGGGTTGGCGATCGCAGTTGAGTTGTTAATGTACTCGAAGGACGCTGCTGCCCATCCTCCAGCTAATCCCTTAGTCGACTTTTACGACACCCATGGGAGGAAATGGGGTGGTGGCATTCTGAGCCGGCCGGTTTTAATGTATATTTAATTAATTAAATATTTACTGTATTTTTTTTTATTGAAAAATATACATTAACGATCGATCGATCAAAATCTCTTAGTAAAAAATTAAGGCCAAATACAAACCTACAAATATACTGTCCTTTAAGATCTCTTTGAAGGCAAGAATCAATAAAATAAAAGCAGTCTTCCAAGACATTTCGCATCTCACAATTGTTTGGCTGTCACCGTATTTCAACTGAAATGTAGAGTGTTCTACAAACTTTAGAAATCTCATAGCGAAAGCTTGCACAGTGTTTGTGTATGCCTCGGTATTCTTTTGTGAGGCGCGAGTGGAGACGAGTGTAGAAATAGTCTTGGGTTCACAATGCGACGCGAATAACCATTCACATACAAACACTTGTGTATGCGACGATAAAAGTGACTACGTTTAGTAATTTTCATAAAAATAAAATATAGTCTTGTTCTTAAATTCTACATAATTATTTTCTTTGTGGTTGGCAATTCTCCTTGATGTTGATTTTTCAGTTCCTTTGCACTTGCTTCGGCCATTCTATCATCATCATATCAAGTACGTCTACTGCTGAACAAACGCCTCCCCATAGATTTCCATAACGACCAGTTACATGCCACCCACTTCCAACGACTCCCCAACTACCTTTACCAGAACGTATGTTCATCTAGTTTAAGGGTCCTATACTTCGTGTAGATATTCGTGGTTCTCGAGATTCTCCAGGGATGACTCGAGAATTTTTCTGCCCCAGCAGCCATCAGATTTGCAGGATGTCTCTTATGACCACCACGCGACCACAAATGCAAATATATGCCATGTAATCCATTTAAAAGTGTAAAATTATACATCGATGAACAGTATTGACTCATGGACTCACTCACTCTGTATTTATCTTATACGTCATGAGCCCACCGGAAACACTGAGCATTGTATTCTATATTCTGAAGGCGGATCAGTAAATTTTTAGTGCAAATGCGGCATGTCATTCTTTTTTAAGAAGTTGTTTGATTTCCTTATTTTCATTTCCTTTTTCTTTCTTGTTTCTTGTTCTTTCTTGTAATTAGCGTTGAATCCTATCGAATCATTTACGTTACATGGATATTTTTAAAATCTTCTTTCTTGTATTGAATAAATTGTTCAGTTTAAACAGGAGTTGATGTTTGGTGCTTGCTTTTCTCGAAAAAACCCTTCACGCAGCGGTGTTTGAATGGTGTGACCAAGAAGAGGTTAGAAGTTTTTCTGATTATGATACAGAAGAAATCATAGTATATGGTTAAAAAAAGAGATGCTTTATTGGCTTAAACATAATTCTGGAAAGAAAATAAAAATCTTTTAATAATAAATGTCCGGGTAAAGCTACTAAATTATCCTCTTAAATATTCTATTTGCCCAAAGCCCGCCTTTAGTATATAACCTAACTTCTTTGAATGGTGAATACTAGTTAAGTATCATATTAAAATCACAACTAAAACTTTTAATGATTCTCAATGGATTGAACAAAACACGTTTTTGAATATTTTACTCTAAATTCAAAAGAAACCATTACATACCGGAATGAAAATCAAAACGACAAAAACTTTTTTTTGATCTTCACTATAAACAAAACGGTTGTATTTTTCATGATGTCGCTACACAAGTTCTTGTCTTTCTTTTCAGTACTCGCAGTTCCATCTATTATAGCGTAATATATACAATATTAAGGATAATTCTTAGTTTACCTACAGCTTAGTTATACCAAATCATCGTCGTACCAAATAGTCTACTATTTGTTTTGGTCTGACGAACAAAAATTTCGAATCCCATCCTAAAATAAATTAGCCTTAAAACAAAAGCCGATTTTCTTCCGCGTTCGGCTGAGTTTAAATGTGTAAGAGGCAAGGTAAATATTTGACGTTTTGCAAAGGATGTAAAATTGGTGAACAGGAATAATTGTTCAGGGGAAATAAACAATATTGGAAGGGAATACAGGTTAATTGTTATTAACCTGTATTCCCTTCCATTATCGTTATTGTTTTTTGTTTTTTATTGTTATTAGTAGTTGATTTGTTTGCTACTGGGCTAGCTTGACATGTTTGTTAATAAGATTTAATTTTTCTATACAACTGGTGGTCAGATGAGCACGTCGTGCGCCTCGTTGGCTTACCACGGTCATGCCTGCACTTAAGAATTTTAATGCTACCTAGGACTAATCCTGCGGGCCCCAAACTGCGCTCGTCACATCAATTTATTAGTGTTTTAGTTTCTAATGCCCATAAATTTCACTAGCTATAGTGCCCTTCTAACTGGAACATATTAATGTATAAAGTTGAAACACTAGGGAAAAGGGAGTAAGGGTCCCTTACGGTAATGGTCCTTTACGCAAAAATCAATAAACAACTAAAGTCAGTTGTCAAAGAGTTGATTAAATAATTTCCTATTATATTGCGGTTAATGATATATCAATGTAAAACAGTTTTCTTTTGTTTTAAACATAAACATAAACTTAAAGGGACCTGACGGCATAGAGCAGGCCGCTTTAATAAAAATTAAACTACTTTTACCAATATTGCCACCTGACATGCGGGTAATTGTGGTCACCAAGGAGAACAATGATAGTCAATCTAGAAACAACCCATCTTCAGCAGTTGTCGCTTGCGTAACATTCTGGTGAATTCTATTTGGTGCAGTCTTCATATCTCACTGTCACAGTCAAATTCGCAACAAAACAAGCAAATGTTCCCAGCAACTTCTGCATCATCATCTTCGTCGTCATCACATATGTTAGTCCAACATACAACAGACTCTGAAGAAGAGTTTTCATCTTGAAGAACAGGTCTCTTGGCCATGGCCACAATTATTTTTTGGGTTTGGCAAGAGAAAACCAGAGTGCTGACTCCCATTACCTGAAAATAGGTAATAGAATGAAAAAGTCCAAAATAAACAAAATTTTGTTAAAAACGTAATAATAAAACATTGTTTATTTTCAGTAATTTGTATTAATTTAGAAAGTCTTATCTCACTTTAATACTTTTCTTTCTATCTGTACAGCCCGCGACACAGGTTGTTCAGTCGCACAAAGCGTTCGTCTACACGCTCCGTCTAAATCTGCGCCACGTACATAGTCGTGCCAACAAATACCAACACCTAGGAGTTTGTGGTAAGGTTTTTCTAGACTTAGTAGCATTGGATCTAAATTTTCATATGCACTATATTTACTCGCAACGAAAAAGCTTATACTATAAATGCGAGTTGTATTTTGTGGAAACCCTATTACAAGTTCTCATAAAATGGCTTAAAGGATCGTAAATATGATTTTTTGGTAATCCGGTGCGCTTTTACTCACATGGCTAAGTGTCACCATCATCATATCAGCCAAAAGACATCCACTGCTGAAACAAGGCCTCCCCCATAAGCGACCGGTTACATGCCATGTGTCGTCATTATGGGGGGAATTTGCTAGTACCACTGTAACCAGGTATGGCAGGTGAGTTGGTGAGAATGACAGCTGTTCTACAGAAGAGACGCTGCTGCCCTTCCCTCTGGTTAAGAGTCACTTAGTGGCCTTTCACGACATCCATGGGAGAAGATGGAGTTGTGCATATTCTAAACCGGACACGATACGGACGTGTAATATATTTAATTTTTTAAGTGCCAGTACCATACCAAGAAAAAATGGTATCCTGTTCCGCCATGGGCGTTTATTTGAATATTTTTTAAATGTTTATTTATATATGCTTCAAAATAGTATTTAATCAAGCGAATTAGGTATTATTCACTTAATAAAACACTAACCATGAACCATAACTTTGCCGTATGGTGCCGGCTACGAATATCACCAACCCATCTCATCACGTGGGTGTCATAAAAAGTGACTGTGGGATTAGTCGGAGGATGGGCAGCAGCATCCTTCGAATATATTAAAAACTGTACCACTATCGCCAACCTGCTTGCTAAGCGTGGCGATTACGGCAGATTCCCCCCTTTGAGCACACCACACACCTTGACCGGCCGTGGTGACGATATTTGGGAGAGACCTATGTCCAACAGTGGACTTAATTCGGCTGAAATGACGAAAACTCTAACACTGACTGACAGACAACGAGCAGATTAAACCGGTGGGTCTAGAACCATGTAATTTAACACAGAAGTTCCATATGTAACGTAGGTGTCTACTTAGAAAGGACTTCTGAAAATTCTAACGGAGTAAATTTAGCAAAATAAACTTTATGCATTTAGTTTTATGCACATTTAATATTACATTATTACTGTGAACCATTCTTAAGAGCGTTATTTACATCGTCAATATTTTGTAAAGTGTCGGCAAACATCTTGTGCAAAAGCGGCATAATGAGGGAAAGTTCACAGAATATAAATACACCATATTGTATATATACATATATCTTTTTTATATATGGACATGATGGCAACATGGATGTATGTTCATACATGTATGTTCGTATTTTCACCATCTAAGATCTAAAAATCGACGAAGCTCAGGCATGGTCATTTTACAAGATGTTAGCCGATCTAAACAAGCTTCTATTAATGAATTGATCTGAAGCAGGGCATGAATAAACACTTAAAACAAAACTAATATTCCAAATAAAAATAAATCGACTTAAAAAGTCTAATAAATGCCAATTACTTTACGGAAACGTTTTAAAAAAGGCACTAAAAAGGAACGAAATAATCGAGCCAAGGGCAATTAGCAGAAATTACGTAGGCTTGTTAAGCCGTGGCTGCCTGTCTGTCACTGAACTCCACGTTAATATGCTGAATACTTCATATGGTTGGAATTAGAATTTTCGAGGTATATATATGACGGATTTTGACTGTCTTTGACATTTTTAAAAACGGTGACGTCAGCATAGCTGACGTCACGGTCTTGATTATTTTCCATCTTTATTTTTACTCACAGAGATGTGTACGGTCCGACAGCCCATGCGCGACTGACCCGTGCTTTTTTTTTTTTTTTTTTTTTTTTTTTTTTTTTTTTTTTTTTTTTTGTTGGGCTTCTCGCATACATTTCTGGGAAATGTGGTTGCTTAACCGGTCATTTGCTGGCGAAGCCAAAAGAGGCCTCCAGCCAGGCTTAAATTAAATATTAAAAACTAAGCAACTTTCGCTAAGGGCGCCCCCTGCGGGACACGGACCTCGGCTTAGGGTGTTGCTGGGGATATCAAGCTATTGTTTTGGGGACAGCTGGATCGGTATTATTTAGATTGTATTAGGGGACATTTAAAGCTACAGGCTCGGCACGGGCCTGCGCGAGCAAGAGACGGGAGGGAGAAGTGCTAACTTGAACGGGAAGGTGACGCGGCGATAGGCCTCCGCGACGTCGGTGAGGCGGGCATCCTCGGCGGCGAGGGCGGTACAACGGTCTGGTGTTTAGTGAACGAGACAACGCGAGTCTCTTCATGTGATCTAACGTGATTTTATCGTCTGGATCGACCAGAACGTGCCTCGGGCGGCGTACTCTACTGATACGGGAGGGTTCGTAATCGGCGGCTGATACCACAAGGGGATTTGGGTGGGACAGGGCAGAATCGAGATAGCGTTTAGACGCTTGTTTCATAAATTGCCTGATGGTCGGCAAGTTAAGGTCGAAATGGAGTTGGTCGTTTCGCATGTACAGAGGCGCTCCGGTGGCCTTGCGCATGAAACGGGTTTGGAGGGTTTCGAATCTACGGAGTGGGTATGATTCAGCGTGTGCGAACACTGGGCTGGCATAGGTCATGATGGGTCGAATGCATGTGGTGTAAATTCTCACCTTATTTCTAAGGGATAATTTACTACGAGCGTTCAGAATATAGTGAAGGCGACCGAGCACAAAGGCAGCGCGGGCACGCACCGTCTTTGTGTGGGGAATGAAGGTCAGTTTTTTGTCTAGGGTAACTCCAAGATACTTGGCGTGCGGTTCCCAAGGAACCGATTGGCCCAGCATCGAGATCTCCCTGAAGCGTGGGTGGTCGTCGCCTAATTTGCAAAATAGGACGGCTTTACTTTTGATAGGGTTAACTTCGATCCGCCATTTCCTAAACCATTTACCGTAGACGTTGGCTGTGGTTTGGAGGATCTTAGTTATACTATCGGGAACGTAACCAGAGTAGAAAATGGCCGTGTCATCGGCGAAGAGTGCTAATTGGGTCGTATTAGCAGGTCTTTTGGGGAGGTCACTGGTGTACAGTGTGAACAATAGTGGGGCTAGCACGGATCCTTGTGGGACTCCGGCTCTAATGGGGTGGGGGGAAGAGAGAGCGCCCGTGATTCGATATCGGAAACTGCGATTTGACAAGAAGTCTCGTATGATGAGAACGAGACGGTCAGGCACTCCGAGTTGATACAACTTATATAATAAGCCATTGTGCCAGACTTTGTCAAATGCTTTCGCAACATCGAAAAAGAGGACTCCCGTCATCATGCCGCGTGAGAATCCGAACGTGATGTGTTCAACTAGTCGGTGGACTTGTTGTACACACGAGTGTTTGGTTCTAAAACCAAACTGTTCGTCGGGAATGAGTTTCTTGGAATCGGCAAAATCCTTTAGTCGGGAATAGATAATCCGCTCATAAATCTTCGCAAGAGAATTGAGAAGGCTTATGGGGCGATAGCTGGAAGGCTCGCACTTGGGCTTACCGGGTTTGGGAATACCGATAACGGTGGCCTGTTTCCACGTATGCGGAAAGAGGTTATTGTTTAATGCCGCATTGAAGATGACGGTCATTAAGGCGATAAGACGTTCGGGGAAGAGTTTAATCACCTTGTTGGTGATACCGTCAGAGCCGGGGGCTTTGCGAGGGTGAATCTTTTTCACGAGATTTCTGACCTCGTCTGCCGTGACCGGAGGGAGGGGGTCGTCAGGGTCCTCGGCAGGCGGAATAGCTGCTCTACGTTCGACTTCAGCGTCAACCTTTTTGAGGTGAGCTTGGTCTACAGGTAGAGTGCTTGGGGAACATTGCGCTTCTAGACTGTCAGCTAGGCATTCGGCTTTTTCGTCGTCATCAAAGGCCGGCCTTTGGTTGGGACGGTTGAGGGGGGGGACAGCATTGGATGTTTCGGATTTGAGTTTCCGTTGCAGATGCCAGAACGCAAGGTGGGTTGGCTCTAAGTCGCCTAACATCTTATCCCAGTTAGCCTCTCGGCACTCCTTAATACGTTCCTTGACAGCACGCTGCAGGTGGCGCATAAAGAGGCGATTGGGTTCGCTGGGAAAAGATGAGTACGCTCTAAGGGCTGCGTTCTTCTCCGTCATCAGTGCACGTACATCGTCAGGGAGTTTCATGCGATGGTCTTCCATCGCAGGAACTCGCCGTGAACACTCGTCCACGACGGACTGTACATGCCCGGTGAGGGAGTCGATCGCGCCTAGCGTGTCTGCGACTGACGTTATGCATTCGGGAATACTATCTAACTGAGCGGACGAGGGGTCGTTGAGGCGTTGCCTAACTTTCCTCCAGTCCGTCGTCACAATGGTCTGAGGGGGTAGCCCTGTGTCCGTGGGGCCAAAGCGGGAGGTGAGGTGAAGGATCACAGGACGGTGATCGGAGTCTAGCTCTTGTAGTACTTCAATGGAATGCAACTTGAGGTTGACATTCATTAGAAGTGCTATGTCGAGTATATCCGGGCGATGATTAACATTGCTGGGGTAGTGAGTGGGATACATCGGGGCGATGATGTCAAAATTTAGGAGGGTACTGAGGGAGTATAATTTACTTCCTCTGTGGTTGTGGGTGAGACAGTTCCAAGACTCATGTTTGGCATTCAGATCTCCCGCCACTATGACGGAGTCGCCTAGATCGAAGAGTGCTTCGAGATCCGATTGGATTGGATCGTCTTGGGTATTGGGGGATTGGTAAGCCGACACTATAGTGATCGGTTGATGACCTGTCATGCCTATTCTGCACACAGATGCCTCTAAATTGGAAAGGGACGGGGTATCTAGGGGCATGCAATAAAGGGATCTCTTATAGTAAATAAGAGTGCCTCCTCCACGGGAGCGGGTCCTGTCGTTGCGCACTATATCGTAGTTTGCAATTCTAGGGTTCCTGTGAGAGGGTTTCAAAAAGGACTCTTGTATCAACATAATGTCAATAAGGTGGTCGCGGAGGAATAAGGCGATTTCGTCTTTTTGGCCATTAATGCTGTTGGCATTGAAGATGCCTATTTTAAGGGATCGGGGTTTTGTTCTGCACCTGTTTTGTGTATCCATTACGGATGAACGCGGTAGGAGAGGAGGGCGGATGAGACATCAGCGAAGTCGCTGAGTACTAACATGAGACCGTATTGGCCCTGGTTTGCCCTAATGGCTGCGGCCATTTGGGCGACTCTGTTCGGGTCGACAGAGTTGAGAAGACCGAGGCAAACAGAGAGGTCGTCGGTTTTGAGATGGGGTGTGGATTGGGGTGAGGGAGGGGCGGCCCTCTGAGAGTGCACTTGTGGTGCGGGTTGGTTGTACGGCACGGGAAGGTACGGTGCCGTATGGGGGGCGGTCATCAGCGAGGGAATCGCTGACGCTTGGGTCGCCTGTTGGGTCAGTAAACTAGGCCTCAGGGCGGGGAACGCTTGCTGATGATTCAGCGCGTTCCACGGCGATGGCCTTTGAGGGCTGAGTCGTTGGGACGTGGGAGGGGCCTGAGAGGCGTAATGGGCGGCCGCGAAGGCTTGGGTAGCCGCTTTGCGCTTTGCTGCCTTGTTGTTAGCGCGCGGCGCTTTGGGGCATCCGCGATAATTCGCGGGATGACCCGACTCACCGCAAAGCACACAACTCGGAGGCTCTGTGCAAAGCGTGCGATCTTTGGGGCGATCGCAGTCGGAGGTGCTGTGGTCACCTAGGCACTTAACGCACCTAGGTTTGGCGTAGCAGTGTCGCTGCGCGTGGCCGTAAAGCTGGCAGCGATGACACTGCCCGGGAGGACCATATCTGTGGGGGGGCTCAATTTTTATGCCTGATAGGTGGCACACGGTCTTAATGTTAAATATTTTCCGATCATTGTCGGTGGACTTCTCGCATATGGCGAGGACCATGTCGTAGGCTTCACCGTTGCGACCAGCGTGCATACGGTGAACCTCCAGGACGGGGATATTTTGCGACAGAAGGTCGTCTTTTATGGAGTCGGTGTCTATTTCTTTAGGGATACCCTTTAGGACTACCCGGAGTGGACGTTCCTCGGCAAGAGAGTACGTGTGGAAGTACACGTTTCGGTCTTGGAGGGCTCGGGTCAGGGACTTGAAGTCTTGGGCAGTGGGAACTGCCACTTTGACTCCGACGGCTGTGGTGCGGGCACTGAGGTAGTTGATACCGAGCTCAGTACACATCTTGGAAACATCGTTCCATTTATCCTTCGCTTGGATAAAAATAGCGGGCGGTTTCCGGTCCTTTTTAGGGACCTTAGCGGGTTGGGATTGGGGTTGGGTGTTAGCGGGGGTAGGGGTGGGGGCGGGACTGGCCTGAGAGGAGGTCGTCGTGGGGACAGGGGCAGAGGGCGGAGCGGAGGACGAGGCCTCTGCTGTCTTAGGGGCTTTAGCGGGAGCGGCTTGGGCGGAGGACTTGGCCTTGCGGGCCCGCTTTTTGCGGTTGCCACTGACGAGTTGAAACTCGTCTGAGGCAGAGTCGGAGGATAAGTTTTGGGGCGGAGGGGTGGAGTCGTCACTCTCTGACATTTCCGAAATGTCTGAGAGAGTGGGCATGTCGGCGTCGGGGGATGCGGTAGCATTCGAGCTGGAAGGGGGGAGGGGGGGTTTTGCTGGAGGGGCGGAGGAGATGCCCGCATCAAATTCGGGGGTTGTTCCCCTTTTTTTGGGTTCGGGATAGGGGGGCTGCACTATTGTGCCTGGCTCAGATGAGGGGCAAAGGAGGTTGCCGTAATTGGCAACGATATAGGGGTCCTTTAAGAGGACCTCCCTAATAATTTTCATTAGCGTGGCGTCGTCGGCCATTTTGTTTGCAAAACAAAATGGCGGACGTGGGACAATAAAAAACAGAAATACGCCTAAAGCGTAGAGGACAATCGGTTTACGCGATTCCCTATCCTCCCGGGTTGGATGGGCCCGGGGGTGTGTAACAACCCCTCCCTGCCGGGTGTAGGCAGGGAGGTGAGTGTATCTAAGGTGAGCCCTAAGCTTGTATCATCCGTGGCCAGTCTTATTGGGCAAACGGGTCCCTGACAGCTCTTTTGCAAGGGGCGATAAGGTATCGCCCGCAAGAGACTGTATAACCTGAAAGCGTAGACTCGAACTAGGATCGACTAGGGTAGCCCCCACGGCCGGTGGTCCTAGTCCGCTGCCGACTAACTGCTTTGCCCTGATGGGGCTAGGCGGGTGTGCCGGGTCAACACCCCACTCGGCTTCGTTGGCACCGTAAGGTATCCGCCGAGGACCACCAAACAGTGGATTTTCCCTGAAGGGGCACAAAAACGCGATGAATTTAATCGGTCAAAGAAACAAAAATCAGTAGTCGCCTTGAAAAAGGCAACGCGTGATTTAAATGAAGTGACTGCAATCCGACGGGACGGATTGCGAACAAACACTACACGGCACACTGATCGGGGAGCGCGAGCACAGCACGACCGTCTGCGGCGAGCGTCAGACACGGAAAAAAGAGACCCGTGCTCAGGCTGTCATCCGTATTTATACAGATTCCACACGTGTACAAGTTTTTAGGTTAGGAATTAAACTATGAAAATAAATCATGAATTTTACAATGTTTTAGCAGCTGAAATAATCATTTGATTTTTAAAATTAATCAAACCATAAAATCAAGATAAATGAATAAACAAGAAATTAGTTGTGTTTTAAACAATTATTTGAAACTCATAAACATCTCAATTACATTGTTCCTTGTTGTAATGATATTTCACAAATCACAACATATTGATGAGATGTTCTAAATAACGTAACTGCGCCGATACGGCCATTCTAACAGGCGGTGCGTGCTCTGCACCAGCCTATATTGTAAAGCTGTAACTTTCTGAAACAATGGGATTTATTTTTGCTTTTTGAGTTTGGTATCTGTAAGCAGTTCTGCTTTTTACATATTCATGTAGACCTTTTGTAAGTGCCAAACACACTTCGTGTGTTGGCCTTTTGTTATTATAATATTTTGTTGTTGACATCAGTGTCTTTATGATTTACATCAAAAAGTACTTACTGATCTGTAATTGTTTTTAATTTTTATGTGTTTCGACCATCCATCACGTCTACACACACTTTGTTTCTCGGAGATTCGTTGCCTCGTTGAAATGGGAAGGTATGGTGCTGTGCTCTGGGCGGTCCTGTTCGCCGTGGTACACAGAGGCTCTATCGGGAGATGGGAGTAGGTTGATGCTATGCTTGGCACAGGGGCTCTAAAATTTAAGGTAAGAAATGGAATTCATGATGCTGTGCTCTGGGTGTTTATTTACCGTGGTACACAGAGGCTCTATAAGGAGTATGAACAAGGTCGAAGCTGTGTCCTATGCACAGGGGCTCTAAAGTGGTAAAAGGTAAGGAGGTAGCAATTTGTAATAAAATGTTGTTACTTACAATGTGTTTGTTGCTAGAGCACCTCGGCTCGTGATGTGGATGGCAATGGCTCTGTTGCCACCACCGGGATTGTAGGTTGCTCATTGTCAGTCGCCGATACGGTTACCTGATCACCAGGTGTTGGAGCACGACGAAGCTGGTCATGAGCAACCTTACGTGGTCGTCCTCTACCGACTACTCTCTTTACTAGATAACGATCATTATCTAGGATTCTGCAAATCTCGTAAGGTTCACTAAACTTAAGATCTAAAGAGGTTTGATTGCGTGGATTGTTTTTTATAAGCACATAGTCTCCTCTTTGGAAAGGATGAATCTTGGCCTTACGTTGATTAAAACGTTGTCTGTCTTGCTCTGCAGATGAGGACATTTTTTGCTGTGCATGCCGAGTCAGGGCTTCAATATCCACAGTTTGGTCATCAATATTAACAAGACATAGTAGTTCTGGAGGCACACAATGTTTGCGCCGAGTGATGAAAGTTAGTGGGGCAATTCCAGTGATACGATGAGCTGTACAATTAATTGCCAACTGAAGTTCTTCGAGTACAGTGTGCCACTGCTCAGTCTCATAATTTTTTATCATAATCAACGCATTTTTGAGTGTCGCCACTATTCGTTCAGCCTGTCCATTAGCTCGGCTGACTCCTGGTGCTATGGCATGAATGTTGATTCCAAGTTGGTCACAGTAATTTTTAAATTCGCCTAGGAACTCTCTCCCTCCATCAACGATGATTTGGATTGGTGTACCAAATAGGTGCACATGGCGTTTTAAAGCACCCAGTGTACTGTACTGACTTTTGTTCGTAGCATAATAGAACAGCACATACTTTGTGAAGGCATCAATTGTAACAATGACATATTGTTGATCATTTGGAGTCCCCAGCTTCCCGGTTATATCCATATGTATGACTTGAAAGGCAGCACTTGGTTTTTGGATTGGATGTAGTTCAGCTTGTACGGCTCCTGATGTTCCTTTGGATGTCCTACATACCACACAATTGTCCACAAAGTTGCGGACAGTGGTGCTCATTTTATCAAACCAATAGGTTTCTTTTATCTTCTGCAAAGTCTTTTCCCAACCGGGATGTTTTAATGCTGTATGGTAGGAATTTATTATGCTCCATTGGAATGATTTGGGTACCACTGTACAGGCTTGTTCGCCAAAAACTCTGTCTTGTATAACTTTCTTCAAAACATCGTCTTCCAAAATGTAACCATCTACTGGGTTGTTGTCTCGCAGACTATCTGTTAGTGGTCGCAATGTTTGATCTCGTCGTTGTTCAACTTTCAACCAGTCTAGATCTCTTGTCATGACATTCACTGTAAGTGTAGTTGGGTTTCTGCTAAAGAAATCCGCATGCTGTAGGCGTTCTCCTTTGCGATATTCTACTTCAAAGTCGTAATTTTGTAAAAATGCCCACCAACGATGAATTCTTGGAAGTAGATCTTTCTTGTGTTTTGACGCTTTCAAAGAATTGCAGTCCGTTATGACAATAAACTTGCGTCCATAGAGATACTGGCGAAAATGCTTGATGGCGCGTACCACTGCCAGTGTCTCCAACTCGTAAGAGTGGTATCGGCTTTCAGCATCAGTAGTCCTCATACTCATAAAGGCCACTGCATGCTGACGTCCATTAACTATTTGTACAAGCACTGCACCAAATCCCAGACTGCTTGCATCGGTATATAACTGTATTGGTGCCTCTTCCTGAAATATTGTTAACACTGGCGCCGATGTCAGAATCTGTATCACTTCATTCCGTGCCTTCTCATGTCGATCGTTCCATTCCCATTTTGCACCTTGCTTGGTTAATTCATATAATGGCACCATGATTCGTGAGAAGTCCGGAATGAACTTTCGGAAATATCCTGCTAGACCATTAAACTGTCTGACTTGTTTGGCAGTTTTTGGTACTGGTGATTTAACTAGAGCTTCCACCTTCTTTGGGCTTGGACGTACTTGACCATTCGAGACGACATTGCCCAAATATTCAATTGAGCACTTGAAGAAGCTACATTTGTCAGCATTGATTGAAAACCCGGCTTCCTGCAAGGCTATGAGGATGCGCTCAATCTTTGATATTCCTTCAGAGAATTCCACACATTTACTAAGGACATCATCCACGTAGACTTGAGCATCAGTACCCAGGAGTGGAAATAAGGCTTTATTAATGCATCTCTGATAAACCGAACACGCATTGCTCAACCCAAATGGCATGGTGATATATTCGTACAAACCATCAGGAGTTACGAAAGCGGTCTTCTCAATTGAGGATTCTGAAATTGGAATTTGGTGAAATCCAGCAGCCATATCCAAAGTAGTGTAGTATTTCCCATTAGCCAACTGATCAATTTGGTCAGAAATCAGTGGAAGCGGGTAGTGATCACGCAATGTGTTAGAGTTCAGCTCTCTAAAATCCACACACAGGCGGTCCTCACCGTTCTTCTTTTTGACCAAGATGATAGGGCTTGAGAATGGTGACTTGCTTTCACGAATGATATTATGATCCAGTAACTGTTTAATGATTTCACGAACTTTCTCACGTTCGACTGGGCTCAGGCGATATGGTCTTCTTTCCACGTACTTATCAGGATTCTTGAGTCGGATTTCTAACTTTCCGGTATTGACTCGTGTTGTCGGGTAACCACGAATAAACAGATGCTCATATTTGTTCAAGAGTGAGTGTAATTGAGCAATTTCATCATCATCGGTGAGGTCACAATCTAGCTTGTCAAAAATAGGGTTATTAGTATTCAGTTGATTGATTGATTGTTGCCGAATGAGCTTGGTTCCAGACGATGTGACTATCACACTGAAATTAGTGTTGTTGATTAAATCCATCCCAACCAATATGTCTGTAGACATTTCGTAGTCAGGCAGTATATAAAACTGTAATTCAACCGTGATGTCATCAATGACACATATGGTAGATAGTGTTGTTAGAGACAATACGGGAAATCGTCCAATTCCTCTCAAGTAATTTACTCCTTGAATCCTTTGTCCGGGTAATGCTTCCGCTACTGTCTCTCTCATGATTGAACATTCTGCTCCACTGTCGAAAACGGCTTGTATATATTTTAAGCCTATTTTTATGTTGATTGGTGCCAGCTTCTGTCTTCCTACACAGTTCACGTTCGATGTTATTGATCGTTCCCGCTTGAAGCATGTTTCATAGATATGGCCCACTTTCTTGCAGAATGTACAGGTAGGTAAGGTTGTTTGCTTCAAATCCTTGTTTGGCGGTGCGGGAATAGTTTCCGGGTTCCTAGGCTTGAATCTACATTCATTTGAATTATGATTGTTCCTTTTGCAGAAACGGCAGAACGAAGATGATGGGGTGCCTTCTAAAATACGTGCACGTTTGTTTGGTACCACAGAGCTTGACTGTGAATGTGGACGTTTTGTTCGTATCGAGGAGGCAACAGAAATAAGTTCAGGAACTGTGGTTGCCCTTGCATTTAATAATTCTATCTTTAGGCGCTCATCATTAATACACCCAATCACGGCTTCCACAGCATCTTCATTGCCAAGTTTATCCTTGGTGACTCTTTTCCACAACACCCAGGCACGTGATAAGTATTCTGCTATATCTTTTGACGAGTCGTAAACGTGTTCTCGGAATCGATGAATGTCTCGAGAATATCTGTTTTCAGGTTCAAATGTGGTTATGAGGTTATGGCGAAGTTCATCCCAAGAAGATGTAGTCACCATCCAATCATCAACCCACATTTTTGCACGACCCTTCAAAAGACCACCTACCTTCATACGTACGTCAAAGTCACTTAGTTTGTACGTCTCAATGGCTTTATCAATGTGTTGGCACCACTCACGTATCCCAACATTTGTATCAGGATCGAAGGACGGCAAATAGATATCAGTTATCTTAACCCTTACTTCAGCTGGTTTGTAAATATGCTCCGACATTTGTTTCATCATCTGCATCATTTGCATAAGAAACTCTGGTGGTACACCCCCCATGGATGTGTTGGACATGGGTAAGTTCATCAGCGTCTCCACTTGTTGCTGGGTTGCATTGTTCGTCACCGGTTGTGGTGGTGATTGGATAGCTGATGAGGTAGTTGGAGTTCCTTCGGATCCCACTTCTGATGACGGATTTTGACTGTCTTTGACATTTTTAAAAACGGTGACGTCAGCATAGCTGACGTCACGGTCTTGATTATTTTCCATCTTTATTTTTATAATAAACACTCAGTATTCTTATAACACTTTTATTCACTGACACACAATAAATTCACTGACACAATAAATTCAAAACTACTCACAGAGATGTGTACGGTCCGACAGCCCATGCGCGACTGACCCGTGCTCAGGCTGTCATCCGTATTTATACAGATTCCACACGTGTACAAGTTTTTAGGTTAGGAATTAAACTATGAAAATAAATCATGAATTTTACAATGTTTTAGCAGCTGAAATAATCATTTGATTTTTAACATTAATCAAACCATAAAATCAAGATAAATGAATAAACAAGAAATTAGTTGTGTTTTAAACAATTATTTGAAACTCATAAACATCTCAATTACATTGTTCCTTGTTGTAATGATATTTCACAAATCACAACATATTGATGAGATGTTCTAAATAACGTAACTGCGCCGATATATACATTGTTAAATTACTTTTAAGGGTAAATTTTCAATTACAAACCGGACATGTGCGAGATGTACTCCCATGGAGAGGGTCCCGAAATTGCTGAACATATTGTCTATTGTTGAATTCGGTCTTGTACTAATAACTTATCCACTTTTATAAAAAATAAAACCAAACCAAACTAATGCTATGATGAGGAAGACTCGGTGGATTTAAAGTGTTTAAAAATTCCAACTGGATATTGGACAGCTTTATCATATTTACCACCGAGTCTATAGAATTGTACACCATTTTTTTCCCCCAACTAATTGCAGCAATATTAAGTATTTTATAAGTATATAGTTAATACAATTTTATTCAATACTTTCTTTTTAAATAATAGCTTTCTTTTAAACCTTTCACTGTTTTATCCCTTAAGGATTGACGTTCCAAAAACACTGAAAAACACTGAAACACGTATTTCTTTGTTTTCAATCAATAACCCAAAAAATATTTTTCATAGACCTACCTTCAAATAATAAATACAAACTTTCATCCCCTGTTTGACCCTCATAAATGCTGATTTATCAAAAATGCTGAAACATCCTTTTTCATTTATTTATTTACACTCTCATCAGCCTGTAAGCGTGCACAGCTAAGCATGGGCCTCAATGAGCTATCATATGGATGTTGCCATAATTTTACAACTGAGAAGGCGAGTTTCATTTCTTCATTGCGCAGATTTCAAAAATACGCTCTTACATTATAATTAATCGATTTCCCATACAAATTCCCATCCCTTGTTTTATTCCCTTAAGAGCTGATTTTACAAAAACACTAAAACTCGTAATTCTTATTTTCAACCAAAAAGCCAAATACCACTCAGTTTGTGCCTACAAAATATACAACATAGGAAAATTCCTCTCACAATAGCACAAACAGTAAAACTACCGTAAATAGACGCACGGAAATACAGGGAAAGCTAAACTTTACACCTGAAGTGTAAACTTGAAATACAAAACGTAAGTCTACGTAATGTAGAAGCGACAACTGAAATTTTTTAAGGGTGCGTTCACAAGTACGTCATAACTCAGCCTATGCTTAAAAAAGTCACCCATTATTTGCAGAAGCAAACATATTAGTCGCCGAGGGACACGAAAAATTTTACCTATAAAAACGAACTCTTCATAATGTATTATATCAGTGTAACATACGTAACATGACTTCTGAACGCACACATACTCATCAGGCCGTAAACGTCCACTGCTGAGGGCCTCCCAATGATCTCTACAATAAGGTATGTTCTTATAGCACACGGGAAGCACTGCTGTGCATCCTTTTGATATAAACCCTTAGTTGCCTTTTACAATGCATAAGAGTGGAAAGGGGTGGTCTATTCTTTTCCTGGAACCTCATGGAACTTTGGTATTTACGTAGGTAAATATGTCAAAAGAATATTATAGTATAGTATTTTCCTTTATAGCCCATCTTTCAAAAGCTTACAATGAATAAACGTCTACATTACAATTAGCTTTCCAGCTCCTGAGTGAACATTCATTCATGGATATCGCTTTGTACTTACGGATTAAACGCACAGTTGTTTTATGTAACTTCTAGAGCTAACCATCCTGATAATGAACGAATGCTTGTATCTCAATCAGATTTGCAGCTGCTTCTCTGATAACATACATACATACCTATATGCATATTGCATTACGGCCAAATTTAATAATTAATCTAGTCGTGAATCTTTGAATTTGAGACTAAAGATTTTTCGGTTTTTGTGCTAAGCGTGATCTTGTTCAAAGTCTTGAGAGTAAAGATTTTGGAATAGATTAATTATTAATTTTGGCTGTTAGAGTCGCTGATATTAAAACACTAACGGGGAATACTGAAACGCCACTTAATATTTAAATCTTTGAAACTATTTGAAACGCTTGGTTTCGGTAGGAAGACGGGCAGGTAGGTTTTTTTTGGTGGGCTTCTCGCATACACTTCTTGGAAGTGTGGATGCTTAACCGGTCGTTTCTGGCAAAGTCAAAAGAAGCCTCCAGCCAGGCTTAAAATTAATATTAAAATATAAGCAACTTGCGCTAAGGGCATCCCTTGCGGAACACGGACCTCGGCTTAGGGCGTTGATGGGGATAACGAATTATTGTTTTGGGGACAGCTGGATCGGTATTATTTAAAATATGATTATATATTATATAATAACATTTTAAATTGTATTATCGGGAACGTAACCGGAGTAGAATATGGTTGTGTCATCGGCGAAGAGTGCTAATTGGGTCGTATAGTCCCTATTGGCTCGTGGATCGTTTAGGGATATCACTGGTGTACAGTGTGAGTGTGTGTGGCTATCACGGATCCTTGTGGTACTCCGGCTCTAATGATATGAGGGGACGAGAGATTGCCCGTGATTCTATAGTGGAAACTGCGATTTGACAAGTAGTCTCGTTTGATGAGAACGAGATGGTCGGGCACTCCGAGTTGATACAACTTATATAGTAAGTCGTTATGCCAGACTTCGTCAAATGCTTGCGCAACATCAAAAAAGATTACTCCCAGCATTATGCCGAGTGAGAATCCGAACGTGATGTGTTTAACAAATCGGTGTATTTGTTGTACATATGAATGTTTGACTCTAAAACCAAACTGTTCGTCGGGAATGAGTTTTTTGCATTCGGCAAAAATCTTTAGTCGGGAATAAATATTCCGCTCATAGATCTTCGCAAGGGAATTAAGAAGACTTATGGGGCAATAGTTGGAGGTCTCGAACTTGGGCTTACCGAGTTTATAAATACCGATAACTGTGGCCTGTTGCCACATATGTGGAAAGAGGTTGCTATTTAATGCCGCATTGAAGATGACGATCATTAAGATGATAAGAGGGTCGGGGAAGAGTTTAATCACCTTGATGGTGATGCCGTCAGAGCCATCGTCTTAAATTTTAAGCGGTATTTAAATATAAACGCCTCTTTCAGTATTTGGCCGTTAATCAACGCAAACACAAAAATACGAAAACGATAAAGGGTGACTATGAAATTTGAACTGAGCGTCTCATGATCACAAATCGAACCCGCGGGCTGATTATGTATGCCGCAGATGGCTTGCTATAAGCGTAAATCGCGCAGACTTCGCTGTCAAACGTCATTTTGGTAATAACATATTTACCGATAGCGATTAAACAGCCGAAGATCTCTGTCGCATCCTCAGTCGGATGATCAATGAACTAAAAATTACACTTATACAGCTTCTCTAGTAACTATGCTTCCATCCACAAGTAGTAACAGGAGGGCGAATGCCTTACGTAATACCAACTTTTTGGTGATTTGCCACCGGTAGATCTTTGGCTGCGCGATACCTGATGTTGCTGTGTTTTGCTAATCAGGATGCCAGTTGTTGTCATTGGGCGCCAGTCGTTAAGTCGGGGCCTTTGGGCGGCTTGAACAACCCTGACACAAGGTTGGCCACTAATGAAACTGAAAAAAAATAAAGGCTAATAAAACGTTACCACTGCATATTTACATTTAATCAATATATACATTCATGAATAGTCTGTAACGCGTAAATCAACCGCATCCCTTACGCATTTGCGCGTAACACCTAACCAGTCATTTGTGCATTACGGTATTGACTGCGTGGTGCTTAAAATAAACTCGTTTGTGCTGCCACTAGCGTAGGATAAATATACAAGTATATTACTGATAGAATTTCAATGAATGTACTTAAATAATTCTGGTTTACACATTTCTGTATACTTAGTAGGTAGGCGTTTAATTACTGGTAGTAGTATAATGTTACGTTTGATATTTCCAGGGTTTAGTAGAGGTCTCTGAAGATTATGCGGCTGGCCAGGTCGCACAGAGACGGGGTTCGGCAAACCGATTCGTGGGCCGATACCTGCCTGTAGTCTAATGCGTACACAGTGAACAGCCCAGCCCCGGCCATAGGTAAGAGTCCACGCTCCGCCCCATCCATGGCGGAGGAAGTCCAAAAATAAAGTGTGACAAAAGAAAGGGTAAGGTACAGGATTTCATTGATGTATTATAGATTCAAAGTCATTGTTAATTAATGTTTTTCTTTTAACAATAAAATAAAATTAGATTTTTTTTCTTAGTTATTACGACTATCGTCTTTATTTAGGTGCTTTATAACAGTATATCACAATTTCTAGTAACGCCCTTTTCTTATAATGAAAACTAATTCATTAACTACACAAAAAAAACTTGCATTTAAAAATAAGTATTATGCATGTATCAATAAAATAGGGTACAATCAACTAACAGACATTCATATTAAATATACTGTACCACAGAGATCATTTGCTCCGAGACGTATTGGTCGCAAGTATATACATCCTACAAACGACGCTCCGGTCATATCACGGATCACACACACCTGACGGATCAGGTGATATTTCTATGACAAGAGAAGTGACACACGAAAGAAATTCGAATCATTAGATTATTTGTTATTTATTTTTAAAGTAAAATTAATTGTACTAAGATGTATTTTATGTCACCCTGGTATAAGGTAATCATGGAGGACAGATTAAAGCAGCTGCATGAATCCTTCCTCCCTTTTGATATAAAAAAAATATATTCTAAGGAGATCTATTTTAAGAAGCTTACAGAACGCAGGGCAGCTTGTGGAGAACAGAATGTGAGTGGCAACACTGCGTACCCGAATGCTCCAGAGAGTTAGTCAGGGCATCGTTTCCGGCTTACCTTTTTTAGTCGTTGGAGTGGAACCCCATGAATGCCTGGTTCGCCTTGCTGGTTTGCCTTAGTTGGCCGATCAGAGGGGGGCCGCCAGGGCTATATTCTCGGGGGTGGAAGTGTCTGATGGCGTAATAACGGTTTTTCAACGTATTAAATCCATTAAGCACGCAGTGCAATATATCTTATAATTGTACTTTCCACCTCATACAATAGTTTTACCCCTCCGAGGATAATCGCTGATTAGTGTACCATTACAATTTAGATTAAAATTGTCTAAAGAACCTCTGCGTGTTGGACCCATGTCCCCGCGTAAGGCTATTAAAAGACCGGATTCCTCTTTAAAGAGACTTTTCAGTCGTGAATAGAGAGACTAAAAAAAAAAAAATATCGTGAATAAGAGAAGAAAAAAACTAATTCAATAAATTGGTAATGTCTTAGGTTTTCGCGATTATCACTCATTATTATAAAACAATTTTAAACGGATTATATGACAGTCATCCTGCTACCACGAACCCTGAAAAGTGTTCAAGACGTCAGGAAAAACAAAAATCTGTAATATACGCGATGTAATCTGTTTAAAAATGTTTTACTGTAAATTGATGTTTTTTTTTTATTTAATAGACTTGTACGCAGCCGTCACAACAGAGAATATATTATTTACCCACCTAGTGAAGGTAGGACAATTCCGCACAAGAGAACTAATTAACATTTCATGATACTTTATTTCTTAGTATCTCATCAGCTGAAGGAATTCCACCGCTTAACAAAGGTCTTCTTCATAAATTTCAAAAACGACCGGATACATGCCGCTAGCATCCAATGACTCCCAGCTACTTTTACCAGGCTGTGCATCTCGTTGGAACCCGTCTTATGTTACATATTCTAGTGCGTATTTTCGACTCGAGAATCTATCTGGCCCAATGACCATCTATTCTGCGAGCCATCATGTGCGCCGCTCATATTCTAATATTTTGCTGATTATTTGCTCGCGTCAAGCCTTAAATACACATGCTAGTTGAATACACGCACAGCATCGCACTCACGCGCTTTTGTCAACTGGTTCGATAAAAGATGCCACGTAGGTGATATGAGAGATATGCTCGGGTGCGTGTAGCATATTTGTGTATTCCCTATTCATGAAATACTAGTACCATTTAGCATGTTACATTTTGTTTGACCAAAACATATATTTTTAGCATGTGAATAGCGCATTTTTCTTTCAAGTATTTGTTCTTCTGTTCTTTCCATGTGTGTAATTCATGATTATTGTATTATTATGTACATTCAACTACGTACGTAAATAAAATATCGAAGATAGATTTTTGTCGAAGATTTATTAATAACGGAGATAATTACAATACATGCAGTGTAATACTTGCCGTTGTTGTTGTCATGAAAACCTCTGAGAAGAAATGCCGAAAGACTCAATTCTTAGGTTTAAATCCCAGTTATCTAAATGTTTCAGTTGGTTTTTTCTTGGACATCCTCAGCGAGTTCCCATGTTTATGAAATATGCTCGGTAAATGGTAAAATATTCGCCCTTCATTACGTGGGATGTAAGTCTTCGGCAAAAAGAGGGTGTTCAAGGATACACCCTAAAAGGCTTGTAACAACGGGTGATCGATCCGCGTAGTTAAGCGCACTTGCCACATACTTAGCTGCCCTGAATGGGAATTCCTTACACCTCGAGATTCCTCGTCATTTGGAGAAGCGTTAAACCATGAGGCATGATATTCATATGAACAAAGCTTCTATGAATATCGGTCCTGAATTGTTGAGTTAAGATGTTAGTCAAAATCAGAGTGAGTAAAATCTGTAATCGATATTCCCAATTCGGATTCCGGTGGTCAGGTGGCAGTCTTGCTCCGATGCAATATACCTACTGAAACTTGGCTGCATCTGATAACCAACCTTCATGTATGTAGTTGTAAAGGGCTCGTCAAATGATAATGGTATGATACATACCTCGGTAAATGGCAGGTATATTGACCCCGAGTGGGGGCGGTTGAAATTTTCAGAAACTGGAGATTAAGTGCTTTTCACACTCCACCACCGTGTGGTGCTGGCTTATGCCACCACCCCATTTCATCCCGTGGGTGTCGTAAAAGTCGACTAAGGGATTAACTGGAGGATGGGCAGCAGCGTCCTTCGAGTACATTAACAACTCAACTGCGATCGCCAACCCGTCTGCCAAGCGTGGCGATTATGGCACGACCCCCCAATGAGCACACAAAACACCCATATCGGTCGTTGTGGTGATCTTTGGGGAGGCCTGTGCCCAGCAGTGGATGTCATTCGGCCGAAATAAATGATGACACTCCCACAAAACAATACGATTCTCATCACAAAAATATAATAAAATATCTAAATGTACTTTATTGCCGGTAACCCACGAACCGCTATTCTTTCAGTAGTCCCGCGAGGTATTAAATTCGTGAACAAGGGTATGCAAATAAGACGCGGAACATTTATGGGCTGAACTGTTTTTAATGCGACGCCAAATGGTGGTGCAATATTGTTTTTGGCGTGTGTTACGTTATTGTACGGTGACGATTAAGCTTCTTAGGAGGAAGTTTTATAATACAAATATTAATGTGTATAAGTTATTTCTTCAATAGGCCGTTTCAAACCTTTGAGTCTGAGAAATGCCGATTTCCGCTCCATCTATTGACCAGTGTTTCTTTAAATTACTTCGAAATTAAGATTATTTATAGTTTAAATATTCGTTCAATGTTGGCTGTCACAGTCGGCTGCTGCGCTCTGGGTCGTGGGTTCGATTCCCGCACGGAACAAATATTTGTATGATCTGCAGGTAGTTGTTCCGGGTCTAGGTGTATTGTGTGTGGAATATATGTCTGTAAACGCACCCACGACACAGGAGAAATCCTCGTATGAGCCAAAATTTTACTAGTAAGTTTTTTTTTTTTAAAACAATACATTTTTTGGATGTCAACATAGAACAAGTTTCAATATTAATTACGGTAGTGTTGAGTAGGACATACAAGAGGCGGTACATTTGTCCCGTACATGACACAATATTGTAAGAGCGGCTCAACATTATAACATGTACCACTTCAAATTTTATGTCGCGTTACTTTACTCTTCGCATGTGAACTGTAGGGTGAGAGAGAGAGAGAATGAGGCACATGCTTCAAAAGCACGTCTTTTTATTCAACGGACATTATCGTGACTGCAAGAGACAACATGATGCTTTTATTCACTCTATTACAAATGTACTAGTACAAAGTACGAGACGCGACAGTTTTAGAAAAATATGATTTCAATAATGGCTGTTAAATACCTATTTGTTTTGCTTGTTTATGTCTGTGTATTAGGTATATTTTAAATCAAAATCATGTTTTACAAATAAGTCGCTTGCACAATAATGCTACAGTGGCTAATACGTAGAAACGTCGATACAATCGTCATTCGTCTAAAATCAATCGCTTTTTATTACTTTGCTTTAAGTATTACCTGAATCACACTTTGTAAGACAGGGCAGTACAAATACAGCAACAGTACATGAAATACTCGTTCTTTCAAATGTACCGCCAAGCTTCATGAAGCTGCAAATGAGGCGAGGCGTCACCACGTCATGACGCCTCGCCTCATTTGAAGTGGGACATTGTACTGGTGCAATACAAAAAAGAGGCTACTCTTACAAACTCATTTTTAAATCGTGTCCTACTCAACACTAAATTACGGTAACTGATGGCGTAATACAATACTTTCCTAACTTTTATACCATTATTTGGATTGGGGAACAGCTCAAACTTTTAGTTCCTATCTATATCCCCCTAAAAACAGATGGGGGATAGACCGGAAATAATTTGTTCGGTCTGTCCCCTTGTCGGTTACAGGGGGACAGATCGAACTTTTTATTCCCGTTTGTCCCCCTAGGAAAACAGCAGGGGGACAGACCGGAATAATCGATATATAAGCCCACCCTTCACCGCTATGAGTGTTTGACCATAACCATTTTCTTCCGACTGATAATTAAGTGAGTGTGTAAACATACGGCCGAAATGTATAATCTAATCAAAAATCACATCACATGCGGATTCAACAAAGCAGTCACTGACGTATGCTTGTAATAATTCTAAGGAGCACTATAACTGTGTTACGTGTTAATAGGTGGAATATTAAGACATTGGTTAATTTCGCGACAGTGAGCAACGATCGATCGGGGTGATATGTAGCATACTAGTTTGAACTTAATAAAACGAAGTTAGCCAGATGTGAGGTGACAAATGAAATAGAACAGTGTTTTTTTATACATACTAACGAAAAGCAATCTCGGGGACCGAGTGAGGAAGTTTACTATCTCTACGGGGGGGTCCTGCGGTCCGTGGCCCGCTACGGGGCGCCTGCATGGTCACCTCGGCTGTCAGGCACCCAGCGCTGCAGAAACAAACTTCACGGTCTGCAGCGCAGAGTGGCTATACGGATCGCACGAGGATACAGGACTGTGTCCTATGAGGCGGCAACTCTCCTGGCACGCTTTCCGTCTCTCGACATCCAGGCGAAAACGGATGTGTGGGTCTATGATCAGATACGTCCCTCCGCCAAAGCGTGCTTTCAGGGCCGTTCGACATAATGAGGTGCCTGGCCTGAAGGGGGATACGACCCTATAATATAACGTGTTTGAACACACACACTGACTCATAAATCAGCATAAATATTAATTATTGACATAGTGAAAAAGATGAAAAAAGAAAAAGGCGTGATTATATGTATGTATGTGTGAAAAAGATGCGAACGAAAAAAAAACAACGGAAAGGTAATTTTTTCCTACAACCTCCTATGTTACATACTACATTTGTGTTCCAAATTTCATTTATTTTGGTGTTTTATTAGATATTTGATTTTGGGCACACACAAAGTATTCATGATCAGCCCATTACAATCCCACTTTCTCATGGTGAAAAAGGTACTAGAAGTACTTGCAATTGAGCTAGAGCTTTGAAATTTTGTACCCATACTATATTATTAAGATATAGTATTATGTAAAACTGTTGGTACCGATAAAAAATTGATACGTCCGTTTTTCCTGGTACCTCCTAGGTTATCCACTATACTATATATTCATCATCAACATTAATCATCTAAAATACTGGTAACTAAGACCTCCCTCATAGATTTCCACACTTTGGGGGGAATTTGTCAGTACGTAGTTTCTACGCACAAGCATTAGTGAGCGCAGAACGCTGCTGTTATATACATTATAATATATGATATATTTTCTGTACTTAACACGACACTGTATGCACGGTGATAACAAGTAACTCGGAATAATTTCGTATTTCAAATATTTACTTAAATTAAATAACAAATATTCCTGCGGAAAGTTGGCCTGCTTTTTTACAATGTGGTTTTACATAGTGGGTTTTCCCTTATCCACAAGCAAAAACTGGATACAATAATAATGAATAGTTTTTAAAAGCAAACGATTTCACTAAATTATCTAAACGGCTGCTCGCAACAGTTTCAGTAGAACGAAAGAGTTCTTTATACAGATTTAATAAAACTTCACGTGCGTCCCAAATGCTTCTGTTGTGTGCATTTATGGAAGCGCTATTTTTAATCTCAAGTAAACTCTCAGAGCTCATAACGTTGGGATGTATTTAAATAGGTTTTGTATTTACTTGAAGGTTGGTAGAGTTTCACACTAGGATTTCTCCTGTCGTGGATACAGTACCTAATATATCTATAACTTACATTTTTTAAACGTTGCCCCCACACTACTATATGTCGTGTGTCGCGGTTTACAGACATAAATCTCACATGCACAAACACCGAGATCCGAAACAGTTATCTATAGATTATATAAATATTTGTTGTTATATGTATGGGGATCGAACCCGCGATACGTAGCGCATAAAGGCAAACGTTTAGCCACTGCACCAACCGTTCCGAAATATCAACTTTTAATCTAAATAGAAGAAATATATTCGGGAGTCAGACGACGCACTGAGTTAACATTAGAACGCCGTTCTACTGCAACATATTCTTATGGAAACGAAGGGGCAAACTGGACTCTTATTGAGTAAAACCCAATGTTCCTCCATGCACATTGTACCAAAGTCACAGAAGACGGTCTTAAATTCACTCGCGAACCTGGCAATGCTGATCCGTTCGATGCAGGGGACCAGGCATCTTGTTGGAATTCTAAAGGGCGCGGACTTCCTCATCGACCCGTCTTTTATGCGTACATTTATTTATTTATTTATATACAGATACCTTAATGCTAACAGACAGGTTCTTATGCAATAAGTGATGATTACATATTTATGGATTGTCAGAGTAAGTAGTACAAAACTTAACTTAAGTGATTAAGTACATAATATAAATGTGTAAAAATAAAATGGTATAAATAATGGGTTTAAAAAACTGTAACAATAAAATTATGTTAAAATGAAATAAATTAAAATTATTTAAAAGAAAAACATTCTAATAAAATATAATTATGATAAAATTAATTGCATTAATGTAATAAAAATGTTATTGTTTAAATAAGTTAGAATCATTTCAATAAATAATCAAAATTAATTAGGTAGTTTAAGCACTATGTATAATAGGTTATACTACTAACAATTGTCAACGTCTCAACATAACATCCCGCGACTGAGAGGAACGCTTTTTCGGTGCATGAGAATAAGTCAATTGTTGAGTCATGAGTTAAAATCTCATTAATATAACAGAGTGCGCGAGGTAGGGGCGCGAAGCGAGCCAGGTTGGTGCGCGCAGCCGGCACTGCCAACGGATGACGGCGTCGGTCACGCACTGCGTGTGTGCCCCACCGTGGTAATATGAACGTTTACCTGTGCTAATAATGCCAAGTTATAAGTGTACCCACGTATGAGGCGGAAAAAAAATGCAACCAGGGTGATATTCCGACGCACTGCCAACATGCGATAATCCACCATACCTACTATAAACTGTGTTGGGTATAAGTAAGGATAGCTCTACATTCAAAGAGTTTCTTAGGTATAGCTCCTAATTTTTTAAATAAATTACCCAAATATCAAGGTGACAGATAATATAGAAAAATTTAAGAAACTGCTCTCAGAATTTTTACATATAAAAGCATCATCATCATCATTTCGGCCGAGTAAAGTCCACTACTGGACACAGGCCTCCCCCAAAGATCACCACAACCACCGATATGGATTTGTTCTCGCTCATTGGGGGGTTTTGCCATTATCGCCACGCTTGGCAGGCGGGTTGGCGATCGCAGTTGAGTTGTTAATGTAGTCGAAGGACGCTGCTGCCCATCCTCCGGCTAAACCCTTAGTCGACTTTTACGACACCCATGGGAGGAGATGGGGTGGTGGCATTCTGAGCCGGCACCACACGGCACTCTTTAAAAGAATACTTCGATGGTACAACACGAATGATTTGAAATGTATTAATATTGCAATTTTAATTGATTTTTCATTTGTTTGTTATGTTTTGTCTATGTTATCACACATATTATAAAACACTAGTAATGTTATTAAGTATTGCGTACCAAACACAATATTTTTGAAATGATTATTAGATGATTTGTGTATACACACCATATAAATTATTTAATAAGAGAATTAATAATATAAATGTTATATTATATCTTTGTAAATTATCAATATTATTTGTACGCCTTTCAAAGTGAAACATAGAGTGATATAAACAATTTAATTATCCACCTTGTTTGTAACTTTTTACATATGTTTTACAATTAAATTATTTTAATTTTGATTTTGAGAACAATTTTTTTCCCGACATATACATGTGACACCATTTTAATGTTCTTTATATAATAGTTCTAAATAAAAGTGTGACTTGTCTTATAATTTTAATTATTTATTATTGTATATATATTATATAACATAACATAAATATATATTGTATAATATATATTTATATAACAGTTGAGTAAATCTAGAGGTTGCTTACCTACTTCTTTTGTCCGTTGTTAATAAAAATGTTGTCCTCTGTCATGTCAAAGCCATACCGGCCTCATTATACTAAAGTGCCCAGGGCCTCCAATAAGTCAAAGACGGCCCTGCAGTTGAGTAGGATGCCAAAGAAGTACATCATAACTAGCATGACCCAACTGTTATAGCATATGCACTTATAGCTATCATGATGTGTCCCATTTTTGCGTCAAATAGGTATTCAGCTTACCATCATGGTGGGCAATGATGCCAGGCACGGATTTTTAACCGGAGCTCATAGTGACATAAGGATTTTTCAGTCCAGTCAATTCACGCAGGAGAGTAGTTTGTGACTCTCAGTTTATGAATCTTACGTTTAATAACCTCCAATTTTACGCTCATAGGTAGCCAGAGCAGAACAAGATTGTATCAGTAGATGTGCTTGAAGGTGCATGCTACTTTTTTATACGTTTTAGTACTCCTTTAGGAAATGCAAAGAAATATGTCCACCGTCTTGAGTTACATGTATTTTGTTTTCTCTTTTTACATAATTATGGTTATATTGCTGAAGGACAGCGTCTGCAATTTATATCTATTTCAATTCTTAATCTTATTTTTTGTTAATACCATCTAAGATTACCAACGCTCATTATGTAGTCTTACCCAAATATAAGTCTAATTATTCATCACATAATACCAAATCACCTAAACAAACTTACCTGGTAATAAAAGAAACAAACGTGTTGGAAAAAAAAAATTAAACAGAATATTTTCCAGAGGGGTACAATAAAACGTATAACATTATCATTACGAGTCGAAGGCTCGTTTACAAGGGCCGAGTTATGTTGAAGACTGAAATAATAAGCATTAAACCTACTCATTTCGAATAGTGGCGCTAATTCTGGGTTTTAATTATTTATTCACTCTTAGCTCTAGCAAAGAAAGAATAGCAAAACACAATTTACATTGTTTTATTAAATATACCGATTAATGTTTGGTATAATAGTCAGATATAATAACAAATAAATCCTCTTTATTGCAGACCATAATAAAATAACAATACAATAATTTTGACCATATGAAAGAAAAGGTACAATTGGCGGTCTTATCGCAATTCGGCGATCTCTTCCAGACAACCATTGGATGGACTGGAATGTTATGGAAAATACAAGGGGTAGCTTACGGTGTAATATAAAAGTAAGGTATTCAACGTATTAATAACACAACAACTATATATTATAATATATAGACATAATAGATAGACATAGACAGATATAATTGTCCTCCCAAACTTCTTTATAGTTGTTCTAATATGCAGAGTTCCTGCGAGATTAAAATATTATAAGTAGGCTTTACGATACTCCAATAAATAATACTGTAGTATTTTATATAACCATATTTATGACTGAATATAAATGTCTACGAATAAAACAAATATAGACCAACATATCTATTGTTATATTTTCTACACATAATAGAAAATACAACGATTTGAGAATGAACTGGAGTAACCGAAGGTCTTTATCAAAAAATATGATATTCTAATAGTTTGATCTCCAAAATTTTCTACAGTACCTACTATCGCTTCATACTGTATATTTATAAAAACCTAGACATAATTCGAGCATAATCACCATGCGCACTTGCCAGCAATTCTGTGATTCAAACGCAGCTCCGCAGATGAGTACAGAAACAAAAACAGAAAAACAAAGTACCATAAAACCCTGAACCGTCCAACTTCAAAACTAGTAACGAGCCGAGTTGAAATAATATTTTTTTATTTCGACGAAATATCGCTTTTAATGGTCGGATTTTTGAACCATTATCGTTACGAATATCATTTAGAGCAGGGCTCCGGAAGTTTGAAGGGAGTAAAAAATCGAAGCATCTACAAATAGGATTTTGTGGAGAGATTTGATCGTAGAATTAATATAGATAATATGCCATATACGTAGATGAATAAATCCATGAATGAATGATATAATAAATATAAAGTAGCGTGAAACAAATATTGAAGTTTGATTCTGAGCCATAAAAAATGAAGCCGAATAATATAAAAATATTTATCTTTCGTGCTTTATTTATTTATATAGGTCACAAATTCCTGCGTTTAGATTGAACGTAGTTCAAAATCATTGCCTTCTTCTAACAAACTATACATACGTGTCCATCAAATTATCTTCAGGATGATAGGGCACAATTCTGTGTGCCAATCTATTAATGCGTCCCATGCTCATACCAACTATACTCGAACCATAAACTTAGTTAATATTTTAATCATCATCACCATCATATCAGCCAAAGGACGTCCACTGCTGAATCAAGGCCTTTCTATTATTATATAATTTGCCTGTACTCATCAAACTGGGCAGGCGGGTTGGTGAGTGCAGTATGGCTACTGTTCCATAGATAGGATCCAGTCCCTCCCTCTTTTACGACTGTCATGGGATGAGATGGAGTGGTGTTGTATTCTGAATTCGGACACCACACGGAAATAAACCTCAATAAATCACAACATCTACCTACTCGATATAATATTAAGCATTTTTGCATATTGAGAGTCGATCGTTGAGTGCCCTGCAACATGGTTAAGCTGAGCAATGCTGATGAATGCGTCATTCTCGTGAACGGGTACCTTCAATCGGGAACGGTCAGTTCTTAGCTTTCATGCACTCATTATCATCTTCATATCAGCTAAAGGACGTCCAAACGTTGGTGCAGTGGCTGATACAGTCGGCTGCTGCGCACCGGGTCGCGGGACGATTCCCGCACGGAACATATATTTGTATGATCTGCAGGTAGTTGTTTTGGGTTTGGGTGTATTGTGTGTGAAATTTGTGTCTGTAAACGCACCCACGACACAGAAGAAATCATAGTGTGGGGCAAAGTTTTATAAAAAAAAAAACGAAGCAAAGGCCTCCCCCATAGATTTGCACAACTTTACATGCCGCACACATCCAGTTACTCCCAGCAACTCCCAGCAACCTTGACCAGGTCAACCGTCCACCGCGTTGGATGCCATCCCACACTGTGTTTTTCAGTTTATGGTCTCCACTCGAGAACCCTTTTTGCCTCAACGGCTATGAGCAATTTGCACCACCCATTGCCACTTCTGCTTACTAATCCTTACAGCTATGTCGGCAACTTTAGTTCTATAGATCTTCTTGGACGGCGGAAGCGGAAGCTTCGATTTCGTAGAGAAATACCAAGCATAGCTCTCTCCACAGCTTGCTGAGTGACCTTGAGCTTTTTTACGAGGCCCATAGTGAGTGACTTATCCGTGCCATATGTCATTGCAGGTATCACACACTAGTTAAAGACTTTCGTCTTGAGGCACTGCGGTATTGTTGACGAAAAGACTTTACGTAGTTTCCCAAACGGGCAGCCAGTCAGATTTGACAGTTGACCTCTTTTTTGAAGTTCAACGTACCTAATTGGACGGTTTGTCCCAGGTACATATAATCGTCAACAACTTCGAGAACAAAGTTCCTAACGAATATTGGGATGGGCATGACATGGGCATTGGACTTTCACCTTGCCCATGTTTATTTTAAGGCCCGCCTGTTGGACATTTCTGCTAAGATCATTGAGTATGGTGCTGAGCTCTTGTAGCGATTCTGCTATGACTACGGTGTCATCGGGAAATCGGAGGTGAGTGATAAGTATACTCAAGATTGTCGTAAGCCGAATCCTTTCCAATCCAGTAGCTTGAAGGCATCGTCCATTACAGAGGTGAACACTTTCGGAGATATAACGTCTCCCTGTCTTATATATATATATCCTCTCTGCAATGAAATTGTGCCTTCATCCTCTGTTCACGTACTTGGATCACCAGGGTGGCGTTTCTGTATTTAAAATAATTAAACAACTCGATGGTACTGATAGTCAATGTAACACCGCTGCAAAGATTGCAGCACCACCGAGGGTTCGATCGAATCGAAGACTTTCTCATAGTCTGCCTACGCTAAGCATATTGGTAGATTATATATATATATCTTTAAAAAAATCTTACAAACAGGTTTGTCCAGAATGCAGTGATACAGATATACTCCACGGTATTTTATATAACCTGAGCAGCGTATGGATGTGGTCGATGGTACTAAAACCTTATCGGGAACGGGCTTGTTTTCATCAAAGAAGAAGAAGAAAGAAGAAGGAGGCTGGAATTCATCAAACATGTGTTGGAACCGATTGGTGATGTCCTTTAAAACAGCTCAAAATATGGCTCAGAAGCGAGATAGATCTACAATTCTTCAACAGGATGTTATTACCCTTTTTGAAGAAGGGTAACACCTCGCTTCTGTTCCAAGCCTTCAGCGTTGTGCTCTAAAATGGAATCAAATTACTTCTGAAGGACTTTCAGTACCGGTGTTTAATCCGCTTTCAAAAGATTTATCGTAATTCCTTCATCACCCGGAGGCTTGTTATTTTTCAGTTGTTTCCAAGCCATGGTAATATCGTATAGGTTGATTTCCTGCATATCTTCGGTAAAGTATCGGATTAATTTAGCCCGCGGGTCTTTCTGAGAGCTAATGGTAGGTATAGTTACCGAGTTGTATTGCTGTTGGTTGAACTTCTCGATCACTCTTAAAACCTCTGGCATAGTCAATGCCAGGCTACCACCTTCGGCCTACAGTTTCATAATCCGACTTTGCCCAATAGGATGTCTCTTGCGAATACTTTGGAGCCTTGGTTCTGCTCAATCCTTCCTTCAACACCGTTGGTGTTAAAGGTACGAATATCGTGACGCAAGGACTTTTATATCCGTTTATTGAGCTATCGATATGCTTTAGCGTCAGCGGAAGTCAGGAGCATCATCATCATCATCATTGAATGTCTAGTCGGAGAACTTTTTTGGTCTAAGTTTACGGTGGGTTTTGAACCGACTTAAAAAAAGGAGGAGTTCTCAATTCGATGCGTTTTTTTTAATGTATGTACACCGATTACTACGAGATTTGTTGCCCGATTTGACCATTATTTTTTAAAAGGTGCAGAATGCTTTCGAATTGGCCTCATATAAATTTCATTACATATAATTCAGTACTTTTTTAACCAGCTTCAATAAACAGGTTTAATTTGACTGCGCTTATCTAGATGATGTCTCAATAGTTTCGATTCCTGCGATATTAGAGAACCGATTTAAGTCATTCTTATTTTTAGTGTTAAATACTGATACTAAATAGGAAAATTATTTACACTAAAAAGATACAATTTTTTTTTAAAATAATGTACCGACTTCAAAAACCCTGCACGATATAAAAACATTAAAACCACTGAAAAGAAAAAACTTTATTTATGAAGTCGGGCGGGGCCAGGTATGCCCCAACCATGGTTCATGCAGACCCATTTTTTTTGTTAAATAGTTTTGTAAAGTTCTTAAACCCAACTGTTTGGACAGTTTCTACAAACCTACCATTTAAGTCGTCGTATATATACGAAATTTTTTAGGCTCTCGATGTGGTTTTCTAGTTCGAGTTGAAAGCTCCCCATATGAGCACTTGAGGAGTGAAGTGTAGACTTCATCAAACGACACCTTTCTACTTTGAGATTAATTTTCAATGGGTCTCTTACCATTCGGTGATCACTGCCAGTTTTCACCTTATGGCTCACGGAGACATAATTCAATGTTTTTCTTTTATTTGTCATGATGAAGTCAATCTCAATATTTGTGCAATCATCAGGGACTCATTTAGCTCATGCATTTTTATTAAAATGAAATTTAATTGTTATTGTACTGCATTCATTTCACATTTTGGCATTATATTTTTTCTGAATAAGTCGTCTAATGATTTTTTTGTATTTGGCAAGATGGTCACAATTAAAATGATTCTTACCTACTCTTCCCCATAGAACCAACTTGGTATCATTCAACTTAATTTCAGACTAATTACAAGTACCTGTTAATGGCTTACACGAAGAAAAATCTTTTAATTTAATTCAACTATGTAGCAATATGTACTAATATATATAAGGCAAGACCAGCTATCAGATGTTAGCTTTTATATGTCAATCGTAGTATAAGTAATGCTCAGAACTAACTAACACCGACGGCGTTCCGCTTCATGAAAACAACATTTATTCGAAACTTTATTGGCCCTTGACAGCTTATTTTCCCTCACAATTCCTCATTTACTATCTTAATTGATGACAAAAGTTAAAGAATGAAAGATAAAGTTTATCCGGACTGGCTTTTAAGTGTGAAATCCCTTCTCTGGCATCGCATGAATTATTAATCCTAGTCCTCAATACACTTAGCTGCCAATTGAATTAAATGGCTTCTTTCAAAATGGAAACCCTGAGTGTGAATCGTATTTTATGCTAAAAGATCAGGGGTGAGAAAGTTTGCTATTTGGGAATCAGGAAATTAATTTAGTTGAAGTCTTTGGGCTTTGTTTAAATGAAGTAAAATATATGTATTATGTATGATATGGATACTTTTAAATAGGTATAAGAAAAGAAGCATTCATAAAATGAGTATCCATAAGAAAAGGCCTTTTTTATGTAGCGTTGTATGTTTTGATTCGGGATAATAATATTCGGAGGTCATCATTATCATGATATCAGCCAAAAACCACCACCACTACCACTGCTGAACAAATGCCTCCCCATTAACGACCGGTTACATGTCATGTATCATCATTTGAGGGGAAATTAGCACAGGATATGTTTAATACCTGAGTGAAATGAGGACGATTCACGTTCACTGTGTAAACTAAATCAAGTATGTCTTCTTCTTCTCTTAGAATATGGCTTGTGTAGAATATCTTCCACAATTTCGCCAATGTCAAGTATAAGGCAACGTTGCACGGTGTTCAGATTAATCAATCTTTACACATTCATAAAATATTTCTTAAAAACGAAAAATATCTACAAAAATGTGTCGGCATCGTCGTACGGTGCAATTCAAGTAAAATATAAATTGTTGTTATATTTTCAAAGGTTGACATTTTAACAGATTTTAATCTAAGATTTAAATCATAATGAGATTCTTTCTTACGCATATTTTACTAATGGTATTAACCATTTCTGTTGTTGACTTTAGGCTCGTAAAATTAGGGCGGGCCATACCGTAACGTACTGCTTTACAAAAGTAAGCTGTACTGTACTGTAGTCGTATATATTTTATATTATAAAAAAAGCATTTTTATTTACAAAAGTCCTCCTGTATCGCTTTCGTACATTCTATATAAGCCATCGCTCATTACAGGCGGACCGCACTGGGCCGCAGCGCAACGCATCGCCGGATCAACAATAAGGCGTTCTTTTGCAGCTGCTGTTATACGTTGCAGTGTGCCATTTGGCCCTCTTCAGTGTCGTCATCGTCGTTTCGGCCGAATAAAGTCAACTGCTGGACACAGACCTCCCCTTTGGGGGGTTTTGCCATAATCGCCACGCTTGGCAGGCGGGTTGGCGATCGCAGTTGAGATGTTAATGTACTCGAAGGCCGCTGCTGCCCATCCTCCGGCTAATCCCATAGTCGCCTTTTACGACACCCAAAGGGGGATGACAAGAGTTGGTGCTATTCGTAGCCGGCACCACACAGCTTAGCGTGCGTTGGATGATATATTTCACAGAAATAGGAAATAAGGAGAAGTGGTATGGGGGTGAATCCACGTCACCACGACATGCACAATCTGCGCTTTTCGGGGAAAATGGCCGTTATATAACATCAGTTGAGATTCGATCGCGTAAGTAAAAAATTGTTAAAGTGCCGTGTTGATCGATGATGATAAAAAAACTGAAGCGAAATTAATAACTTTATCAAGGAAGGAATCATATAACATATGCAAGTGCAAGAATTTTGGTGTATACGTCTATAAAATAATAAATAGAAAATCATCGTTCTCTGTATTATGTTACATTTGGCTTGATGGAGCACAACAACTTTAGGTTTAGGTTTTCCTGGTAGAAAACTCAATTCTGAGTTAAGCTCGCCTTCGTACATAAAAGTTTGTATGTATTGTTTAAATTAAAATACTTGTGTACAGTAAAGAACAAATAAAAAAAAAAAAAAAAAAAACAAACAGTGAATAGAACAGCGAATTGTACTCTAAATAAACGTAAGCATTGTGTAATACGGCCCCTGTGTGCAGACTGTAGTGAACAGTTAGTGATGTGATTATGAAGACGAGTACGTAGTACCGTAGGTGATCGTTGTTGGGATTGTTGTATTAATATTTTTACATTGGAACATATCACTACTTCCAGTGTTGTTAGATTTGTTTATTTTAAATATATTTAAGCATTAACCTTTTACCTGTGAAGAAAAATATAAAAATAATTCATGAAATTAAATTTCAATGTAGTTCAAGTAGAGTCTGAGTAAAGTGCATATTTGTCAATATGATAATAATCATACATTTATTCGCCGCTTGCTACGTAATGTGTACTTTTTCGAATAAAAGAACTGCAACTGCTGTATGTAATAAGATAATAATTGCTAATTAAATTTCTATTGTCACTTTGCAGCACCCCGAATACGATCCAATCACTAGTAGATTGTACTTATGGATATATTTACCACAGAAATAAGAAAAGTACCCTATGTACTTATCACAAATTACATTTTCGTTTCCTTTTTTAGTAAGATTCAGTTCAAATTATAGAAAACTTACCCAAATATGCACGAACAGTAGATTTTAGGTATAATTTGCAAATGCATGTAATCCGGTCTTTAGTAATAAGAGATAATTTTATTTTATGATCGTTTATCAAACACAATATTAAAGATTGTATTTTAGTAAGTAGTTTTGACATTTGTAATTCTGTTCTGTACTGGTGGTAGGTCTCTTATTGCACCTCGGGGGTCACGGGCGCGCAGATTGGAGAGTCTGCGTACGCATACCGAGTGAGCATCTTTGGCACCGAAGCGGGCTCCAGGCCCTCGTAAGATCACACTAGAGCCGCCCATTGGTGCCACGCCTTTAGGCACATCACGGAGGGGATGACTGTAAAGCGGTCAACCCCTCTAGCGGAGGGAAGGCGACTGTAAAAAGGTCGCCCCCCAGGCACTTCTCGTGGAGGATTGTAACTAATCCCCCCAAGCCACGCATTGCGCTGTGCTACGCGCACGGCGGCCCGTAGCCACGTGCGCACCGCCGTCTTCCCGGGGGTCGCTCGGTGTGAGCATGCGGACTCCCCAATCTGCGCGCCCACGATCCCCGAGTAATCCTCATCCTACCTATCCTATCAGCCAAAGGACTCCGAATGCGGAACAGAGGCCTCCCCCATAGATTTTCACAATTGTGTCATCATATTGGGGGTAATTTTCCAGTCGGTGAGCGCAGTATGGCTACTGTTTTCAAAAGAAACGCTACTGCCCACCCCTCTGCTTAAAGTCCCTCAGACGCCTTTTACGACATTCACTAGAGGAAATGGAGGGGTACTATATTCTTAATCCAGAAACTACACCTAATTCTATAATGAAAATGCACATCAAAAGATAATAAATAGAAATATTTTCAACCCGTTTAATCGAGTAGGACTCTAGGATAAAAATATGTATTCCAAACGAATACAGACAGGTAAAGATTCTTGCAAGCCTAATCAAACAAAATTTCGCACAAAGTAATCTAAGCAAGCAACTTCGACCGTAGGTATTATATATTCTATGAAATTTTAGGTAAAGTTTAAACAGAATTTGCTGTTAATCGGATAAGCCGGCTTAGTGTCATCTCCTAATATATAAACACACAGAACTTTCTGTTACACTAACGAAGTGTGACATCCGATCCAAGGATAAACTATATCCATTAGGAAATGCTTATTTATTCAAGGTTTAGTAGAGATGGTTCGAGTGAAAAGTCTGTGGAATCACCTCACCCAATTCTTAGTATAACACAATATGTGACATATTCCATGTTGTTAAGCAATAATCTAAGGTTGAGTGAAAATATTGTGTAATCACGTCACCAATGCTTGGTATAACATTAATATGTGACATATTACACGTATGTTTAGCAAAAATCTAGGTGATTCATATAAAAATATTTTCATATGCAGTTTTACGTGGCGCTGTGTGTTAGGAGATTTAACTATCAGCAATATGTTTAAGCTGAGCTGATGTGCTTACGCGATACCCGTGAATGGTGTCCTCTGTCGTGAATGGTCAGCTTTTAATTGCTATTGCAGTCTTGTAACTATACTAGATATTCGTCTCATGCATTAAATTTGATTATTCATATGTGCCCGCAAATAGTTTACATCTATATAAACAATATCTTCTTTCTTCTCTTCTTTAGCAAATAAATAACTTTGAGTATCGAGATATTTGTTTGAGGTCTAGGATGTCTAGTAATGTCGTGGCAACACTGTCTTGCTGCAATATGTGTGATAGTAGTTTATACGATTAGTATTGGAATCCGTTGCTCTTCTCTCCTCCACTGTCGCCTTTCCCTCTTGTCATCTCCCAGTCTCTATTTCCCCTCCCCTATCTCTGTCAGGCCGTTACTCACAATAAAGTGATCTTTAAGATCGTTTACCCTCCAAAAGTTGTCTGTAGGCTGTGTGTGCATTTAAAAAATTTGTTTTCTTTTTGATTTCTTGGAATTTTACTCTGTCCCGTTCTTTTTTTTTACCTATAAAAACGGGACATATGTTACGAGACAGTAAAGAGAAATGGACTTAGTTAGTAACATAATGGTACCCAAGAGATAGCAAAAGAAATAGAGGCAGAAAAATCAAAAGATGGGAAGATGACTTAAAGAAAATAGCTGGCCTGGTATGGACCCGTTTAGCAAGAGACAGAAATATGTGGAAATCTTTAGAGGAGGTCTTTGTCGACAGACAAGCTGTTCCACACAAATATCCAGTTGCCGATCATTCAAATGCAAGTTAAAACTGATTAAATTAAATTAGTTCTTTAATAAGTAAGCATTTATTAATTTTAAGGAAGGAACCAGCAATAAAGGCTGTTTTATTTTATTTACCCTCCAAAAATATAATACAACAAAGTGAACCGAGGATAAACTGTACCAATTATACAGTGCGTAAATAAACTGTACGAACAAGTACGTTATAACGTCAGGTGTAAGTAATCGCGTAGTGGTACCCGCCAAGTTCTCAGTCTCCGCTCACGACCGAGTTAAAGAAAGCCACAAAATTAGGTAGTTAAGGTGACGATTTTTGGTGAGTTTGAAGTTTATTTTCCTTCGCCAGTATTGCCTTACAAGGGTTAATTTCTGTAGACTTTGTCCGGACTTCGTTCTGTACAGTTGCAGTGCTAATCTTATACTTTAAGTGAGAAATTCTTCTAATAAATGTATAGAAGGCTGCTTAATCGTTCGATTGCGGGCAAAGCCAAAAAAGGCTTCCAACCAGGCTTAAGGTTAATTTTATAAACTAAGAAACTGCTGCTAAGAGCGCCCCCTGCGGGACTCGAACCTCAGCTTAGGGCGGGATACAAGCTTAGCTGGATCGGTATTGTTTAAACATTTTAGGGGATATTAAGGACTACAGGCAAGGCCCGTGCCGGGGCGAGCAAGATACGGGGGAGATGATGATTGAACGGGATGTTGTCGACGACAGGCCTCCGCGGTGTTGGTTAGGCAGGGTGTGTCTCATCCAAAACGCACGTTTTAATACTAATCATTTTTTCTTCTTCTAATTGGTACATGAAATCTTTAATATTTCCTATATATTCTTATTTCGATTGTTAATTATGAAACAATATATATATAATTCGACAGAACAACGCCGGTAATATTATTAAAATGCACTGCATAAATATGATGAAAATTATGCGCAGTTAGCTCGAAATTCAGTTACTGTAAATGATATTTGTAACCACAGTATGATAACCGATTTTTGTGTCCTGATATAATATATATGGAGGTTCACGACAAGTGATTTCAACAGAATGCCGTCGGCTGTTATACTGCGCGACAAAAAATTTATTTGTGGCACCAGTGATCCGTGCCGTGTCATCTTCCGATAGGCCAGTGTTAATTACCCAGCAGGATCTTGCGATTTAATGCCTTAAGACATTTTATTATGGAGTTTCGCCAAATCACAGGTCTATGCAAGCAAGCTACAGACGATTCTCGAGATTTAGGCCGAGAGTTAACGCGTTATCGGTGAGATTGAGGTATGTGTGACAATGTTGTTCAAAATTTTGTTACAAAATCAAGTGTGCAGAGAGAGCCGTGGAGATTACGCAGATATTTAAAACGTAATCGCATTTTGTGTACTTAGGTTTGAAATAAAAATCTTTAGGCGATCCAGAGAACAACAAAGTGCACGAACGAAATATAAAAGAGATTCGGAATCAAAGCTATATTCAACCGTGGCAGCCATGAAGTTCCTTATAAAGACAATGTTCATTCTGTAAGTTTTTTTTTACACTTTGCCCCACACTAGGTATCTCCTGTGTCGTGGGTGCGTTTACAGACACAAATGCCACACACAATACACCCAGACCCGGAACAACTATCTGCACAGATCATACAAATATTTGTTCCGGGCGGGAATCGACCCCGCGACCCGGAGCGCATCAGCTGACTGTATCAGCCACTGCACCAACCGTGCCGTCAATATTTAGTTCCACCTGTTATCAGCGCTGGTTACTATGACAAAAGTGCAGTCGATAATTTAACCTCGCCATTCCATGTGGTGTGACTTGTCTTAGCAATTGAGATCGCTATGCGGGGCATGGACTCGTGGGCGCGACGCTATGCTACCACCATAACCATACCATAGCTGACGACTTCGTTAGGGACCACCGTCCAGTGCTCTCGCAATTCTACTTTACTCAATTTAAACCTTCAGCCAAAGGACGTCCACTGCTGATCAAAGGCCTCTCTCATAGATTTTCACAATTGTGTCGGGATTTTGAGGGTTTCCATTAGTCAATATAGTGGCAGGCGGGTTGGTGAGCACATAATGGCTGCTATTCCACAGAAGAGACGTTGCTGCCCGTCCCTTTGGTTTTGAGTCCCTTAGTCACCTTTTACGACATCCATGAGAGGGGATGGAATGGTGCTATATTCTTAATCTAGACACTACACAGATGCTAGACACCACATAAGAGTCGAAAATCATGTCATGCAATTTAAAACAGAGTGTTTGTGTTGTGTGCTCGTTGGGGTATCGCCATAATCGCCACCCTTGGCAGGTGGTGGCGATCGTAGTTGAGTTATAAATGTTGAAAGACGCCGTTGCCCATCCTTTGGTTAATCCCATAGTCACCTTTTACGGCACCCACGGGATGAGATGGTTTGGTGCTGTTCTTAGTCGGCACTACAGGGCCGTTATAACCAGATCGGCGGTATATCATTATATTGTACAAGGAGCGACTGCCGTCTGTCCTCCAAAACCCAAATACGGGGTCATACGCATAACGTTAGTATTAAACCGGTTACGTGGTTGTCAGAATTGCGTGCTTCTGACTTTCCGTAACAAATAACAACAGCCGAGAACTTCAGCTTAACGTGCTCTGTAAAGCACGGAAAGGTCTGATGTGGAAAGAACAGTGACCTATCCAAAGCCTGACCGCGGTAAGCGCAGCATAATCTCAAATATTGATCGTTCTTCGTGGCAGTCATTCAGTCACAAGCTCCAGCTGTCATTTTATAATCGTTATATCTAAAGTAATCAGCCGGCGGGTGTTAGTAACACACACATATATCAGCTCGTTTCCGTATGGTGTCCAGATTAAGAATATAGCACCACTCCATCTCTCCTGTGGATTATAATAAAACAATTTTCGGAACACATCGCGTATATTATAGATTTTTGTTTTTCCTGACGACTATTATACCAGGGGGCAGGTTTCTTGAATAGTTAAAGCGGGACTTAATATTAAGTGGTGTTTCAGCATTCAGTCGTAAGGTACTCTAAGCCAGACGGATGGGTAGCAGCGTCCTTTCTGAAAACTGGCCAGACTGCGCTCACCATCCCACCTGCCGAGCATGGTGAGTACTGGCAAATTCCTCCCAAAATGACGACACATTTGTGCAAATCTATGGGGGAGGCTTTTGTTCAGCAGTGGACGTCCTTTCGCTGATAAGATGAAGATGATGATGATGATGATGACATTAGTAATCAGCACAATTCTTAGGTGGATTGGTGATCACAGTATGTTGCTTATTAGGACACGGGAGGATGCTGTCGCCTTTTACGACACCCGTAGGTGGAGTCCCCGCGGTATAAATGTTATATATTGCTGAGAACCACATGAGTGCTAAAACCAGAATGCCGGGAAAGCGCCAATTTTACATTATAAGCCTGGTCTTAAACACAAAATAAATATTGTTTTACTCAGTAGAAACAAAATCAACACAGTCCTCCCCTTAACATGGAGTCGCGAACTTAATTACTTAGAAGAAACCTTCCAGCACTTGAGTGTAGATATATATATACATATATACGAGTACCTATCTCTTGTTATTTAATGTATGGCCCTGCGGCTGCGTCTAAGGTTGGCACTTCTAAACAATATAAATTAAACGCCGTCCCTAGATGGTTAATGGGCTGGTTATCTTAACCTCAGTTTAATTCACTGTATCACACGTTTAGGTGATATTCGGAATAGATTTCAGTGAAACTGTTTATGTTGAGGTAAATTTTTTGACCAGAGCTAAGTTGGTATAGGAATAACAAAAAAAATAACACAATTAAAAAAATAAACTCTAAAATATTGTTTGATCGAAGCTTACCACACTCCTAGTCCATCGGATAAGCTTCTATTCAAGGACTCATTAGCTCTAGTAGAAATTATCGGTTCTTCAACAGACATGGCTAGCAAAGAGGTATTGTTTTACTTTTTCTTAATTTTATTTCATCCGTCTCTTCCTTTTTCCAAATAAAAGTCAAAATTACATCCACAAACACCCAGATCTGGAACGACTATCTGTTGACCATACATGTAAATTTGTTTGGTGTGGAGAACGCGATCAGAAAACCAAGCCGTCCACCACATTGCTATATTGGTAACTTGACTTAAAAAAACAACTTTTATATATTAAATGTGGTGATATTGTAATATGGTCGTACTCCATGGCACGAATTATTATGAAAAAAAAATATCTTTTAAATTTGATAGATTAGAAACATTCTATCAGGTGTGAAAATTCGTACACAGAAATTGTCAGGAGTTCGTGTGATTGACTTGACTTGACTATTGAATGATTTAAATGGAAGATATTCTGTGTTTACAAACAATATATAATTTAAACAATAAAAATAAACACATTTTAATTTTGATCCCAATTTCTGCTACCAGCAGACTACGCACTCCTACAATACCATCCAGCCTTAATACTATAATCCAGATTTGAAGTAAAAATACACTAAAACTTATCTTTTATTTCTTAAAATAAACATTTCCCCACAGTAGGATTTCTCCTGTGTCGCGTGTGTGCGCTCTTCAGTCAACAGAAATTCATTTCAAACGCACAAACACCCAGTCCTGAAACAACTACCTGTAGATCATACAAATATTTGATTTTAAGACATTATCAGGTCTATTTGCGCACAGATTAATATCAAAATAATATTTTGGCCCTCGACCTCGTCCAATCGGTTAGCCACAGCGGAAACCGTGACGGCTAAGTTAGGACAGAAATAAGAGAACTCACATAAAGTGACTGTTAAATTCTAAGATTCTAATTTTCAATATTTTAAAATGTTAATCAAGCAAGCTGGTGCCGGCTCAGAATGCCACCACCCCATCTCCTCCCATGGGTGTCGTAAAAGTCGACTATGGGATTAGCCGGAGGATGGGCAGCAGCGTCCTTCGAGTACATTAACAACTCAACTGCGATCGCCAACCCGCTTGCCAAGCGTGGCGATTATGGCAAAACCCCCCAATGAGCCCACAACACAACCATATCGGTCGTTGTGGTGATTTTTCGGGGAGGCCTGTGTCCAGCAGTGGACAGTGGAGTGTTCGGCCAAAATGAATCAAGCATTGCATATATTCTTAAGAGGAGCCGTTTTTTGACGCTCATTCGTGGAATAATATTTTATGGAAAGCCACTAAACGAAATACGAACGAGTGACATGATATATGACCGTGGCTCTATCGTTTTTTATTTATTAATTTAAATACTCTTGACTAGGCACTGTTTGGATAACAAATTGAATATAAATTATATAGAGCTCCGGGATTAAAGGAAAACAGAGTTTATTAAATTTCGCTCAGTTTGTTAGACTTAACTGTTACATACTCTACGATAAACTACTTCCATAATTAAGTTTTGTACCTATTTGAGACACATTCTCACATACACCACATAATCGTTAGTTCTTAAGACGGTTATATTTTGTCTTAAAAATTTACTAAGCAAAATTACTGTTTTCCTTTCTACATTTTTCGCCTAAAAGTACACTGGATTTTTCTGTGTGTGTATTCAGTATTTTTATTTGTAAGCCAAGAAAAACAAATTTGAAATAAGTAGTTGGTGGTTTTATGGGTTGACATGGTATAATAGTACTTATTGGATTTTTGATAACACAACAGTATTTGTAAATAATTAAAATCAATTTCTATTTATTTTATTTGCTTAATAGGTAGGTACAAAAGGTGTTCGCTTCCTCCGCCAGAGCGGCGAAGGCTCCTTCAGGGGTGTTGGACAGGCTGAGGCGACTAGCTCAGCGGCGTATACTTGGAAAGGGGCGTCACCGCCTGGGGATGCAGTTTGCGACCAAGCGCGTCGTCGAGAAGAAGCGAACACATCACCTACCGCTTCACGCAAGTGTTCACCGGGTACGGTGGTATCGGTGCGTACCTGTACAGGATAAGACGCGAGGCCACAGCACAATGCCACCATTGTGATAGCGACCAGGACACCGCACAGCATACGCTCGAGGCGTACCCTGAGTGGGCCGCCGAGCGGTGGATCCTAGTTGATTGGATCGGGCAAGATCTCTGTCTGCCAGCAGTAGTGTCTATGGCTACGATATGGCTATGTTGGCAGAGCACGAAAACTGGAATGCAGTGGTCTCCTTCTGTGAGAGCATCATGCTCCCGAAGGATATGATGATAAGATGCCGTCTATATCAATATCGCCAGGAGAAAACTGGCAAAATGTATTGATAAGCCCTTTTTTTTAAGATTTATGTAATATTTCATAATTTTTTTGGCGATTCAGTTCGATTGTAGATTATATCCTGTTTAGGCTTCCTAGACTTTTTGTCGGACCATCGTGGTTCAGAAAAAGGTTACCGAGGAGGCAACTGAGGAGGCTTAGGGCATCGCAAGCGGTCAGAGTGGGAATTCTGGATGTATATCGGAGATAGCGGTAACACATGCAGCCGTGAATACCACAAGGTGTTCAGTCAACGGTAGCACGCATGTGGTCACGCGCTGCCGTGGGACGCTTTGGGGGATTCTTTACAATCCTCCCGGGGGGTGACCGCTTTACAGTTACCCTCTCCGAGATGTGCCTATAGGCGTAGCACCAGTGGGCGGCTCTAATGTGATCATACGAGGACCTGGAGCCTCCCTTAGGTGACGAAGATGACCGCCCCAGTGGTTTTAGCTGGTAGGGGTCCGGCATACCCCTTCGCCCTTCCCCGGGGCGAAGGAAGTCCATGAAGAATTTCCACTGGGCACCAATAAAAAAAAAGGTGTTCAGTATCAGTATCGGTACGAAATGGCTCCCCCAAGAAGCACTGTGGTACGTACGTGGGGCATGGGCATTCCACTAGAGATACCGGTGGTCCTCCGTATCTGCTGAAGACAACCATAGCTGGGTTCAAACAGTAAGAGTCTCACGTCTCTCCGCCTTCCTAGTGGCGGAGGAAGTCCACAAGGATTTCTACACATAAGGAATAAAGACCACCATCAAACCGTCACGTCAGTTTATGTGATTTCTATAAATCTTATTGTATTTAATGTTTCATAGCGATTAGAACTTGTTGTTATATATACAGACGTACTGATAATTAATAATTTGAACTACCCAAACAATATGCACGGTTAGTGCAGTGGCTGATACAGTCGGCTGCTGCGTACCAGGTCGCGAGTTCGATTCCCGCACGGAACAAATATTTGTATGATCTGCAGGTAGTTGTTTCGGGTCTGGGTGTATTGTGTGTGGAATTTGTGTCTGGAATTTGTGTCTGTAAACGCACCCACGACACAGGAGAAATCCTAGTGTGGGGCAACGGTTTTAAAAAAAAAACAAAATAAAAAAAACTAAATACGAATATGTTATGGTAGCTACCAGAAAAAACGATATTCGTAACTTGTTACAAGAATCACGCAGACGAAATCGGGAGTTAAAGCCGGGTTCAATAGTTTTATAATTATTTTTGATCTTTTACCTAAAATAAATAAATGACCTGCTTATTCAAAATTAATGCATTTAAACTTTAATATAAGTATCTACATAATAATTTCATTGTCCTGTTTTCGACACCAGCAATTACGACGACTTTTGAAATCACTGCATTAAATTCAAAATTAATTTCTTTTGTTTTTTAATTTCCGATTTTTAACCCTTTACCGTTATTCTAAGCAGTTATTCTAAACTGCGTAGAGTTTTATATACTAGTATAATGATTTTATTTGACGATTTTATATTACCTACATGCATACATATTATATCCTGTTTAGGCGTACCATACATACATCTTTTACCTAAGTATGTCGTATGTATGGTACCTGGATATGATGACATTCCACCATAATTCCTAATAAAACTGCCACGCAAATTGATATTAAGAAGGATCGATCTTCAGGGAGGAGTCTCCCTGGAGTTTCATGGAATAACAAAGATAAAGTGATTAACACCAATGTATTTCAAACTAAATTCCAAAATTCATCATCATCATATCAGCCACAGGACGTCCACTGCTGAACAAAGGCCTCCCCCTTAGATTTCCACAACGAGCGGTCACATGCCGCTCTCATCCAACGACTCCCAGCGACCTTCACCAGATCGTCTGTCCACCTCGTTGGAGGTCGTCCCACGCTGCGTTTTCCGGTGCGCGGTCTCCATTCGAGAACCTTTGTGCCCCAACGGCCATCAGTTCTACGAGCAATGTGCCCTGCCCATTGCCACTTCAGTTTACTAATCCTTTCAGCTATGTCGACAACTTTAGTTCTTCTACGGATCTCCTCATTTCTGATTCGATCCCGTAGAGAAATACCAAGCATAGCTCTCTCCATAGCTCGCTGAGTGACCTTGAGCTTTCTTATGAGGCCCATTGTGAGTGACCACGTCTCTGTTCCATATGTCATCACTGGTAACACACACTGGTTAAAGACTTGCGTCTTGAGGCATTGCGGTATTGTTGACGAAAAGACGTTGCGAAGTTTCCCGAACGCTGCCCAGCCGAGTCGGATTCGACGATTGACCTCTTTCTCGAAGTTGGACCTACCTAACTGGACAGTTTGTCCTAGGTAGACATACTCGTCAACAACTTCGAGAACAGAGCTCCCAACGGATATTGGGGTGGGCACGACATGGACATTCCAAAATTAGAATTTAATATTACTAATAACATTACTTCATTTCTAAACATCAGGCAGCTTGTTTGTTAATTGCCTAGAAGCGCTGTAAACCATTTAATATTGTTCATAAAAATATTTTTGTTAGTTCATTAAAAACGGATTGTAAAATTACGATTCGTCAGCATTGCTCGTAAAAACATGACTCGAATTTTTAATGCCGGACTGTTAAGGGTATGTGGCGGCAGTGCACTTTTAGTGTAATAAAACAATGCTTAGATAAAGATAGTTTATCAGCAAACACACATAATTAGTTCAACGAAAAACAAAACAAATAGTAGTAGTTGTTCTGGGTCTTTTTGTGCATGTGGAATTTATGTATGTAAACTTACCCATGACACAGAAGCATACCCATGACCAGCGCTGGTTGTTACAGCCAGCACATGCTGAGTTGGTTACCCTTTCGGTATGGCCATGTTCGTCAGTGCACTTATTTTCAAATGTTTGTTTAATTTTACTGTGATTTCTTTTTTTTTATTATGTGCTGTAAACTATGTCCTATGCCGAATTAAATGATTTCTATTCTATTCTATTCTATACGAAGGATACGGCGTTGCTTAAAAAAGGTCACTGTTTTTGGTGTTTCCTTTGGTTTGAATGTCAATAAACTGAATTTGAAAGAGTTAGAGGATTTATGAAATGAAGAAATTATTAAGTCCTTACCTTACCTTGCCTGACACAAGGCCAGCTAATGCTTTTCTAGACTAGGCCATATATTTCTAAAAGTCGATCTATTCAGTGCTTTGAAAAACAAAGCTAGATGTGGAATGGAATGGAGAAAGAAATTTACTTTAAAATGGTTAATATGATAAATTTGCTGCGGTAGTAACATACAACATATTACAAGTACAAATAATAGTATTATTCAAGGTTAACTTCAAATTACAAAGACGATAATAATAATACGCCATTAATTTAGACGTGCACTTAGACATACCTTATTGTTTATTAGTATTAATGTGGTTATGTATAAGTTTAGAATATAAAAATTAATAATCTGCATGATTCTGATTTCCAGACACTCCAAACTCGATAAGTATCAGACATAAAATATCCTCATTTCAATAGCTCGCTATCAGTTATTGAAACAGTATAGCAAAGACACGGTGCCTCGTAAAGCCAAGTCGTCATAAAAGATTCTCCTCATACAATTTTATCGAGAGAGCAATTTACCGGTCTACATCATAAAATATTTGGATTGCAGATAGTGCCTTATCTACATCGACAGTTTATATCAAGGATGTTTGATTAGCTTTGTTACTGTATTTATTTGAGTCTCTTGAGTTAACTGCTGGTTGGGTTAAAGTAGTTAATATATTTGTAACTGTCAACGTATTTTAGGGAATATTGTACAGGTCACCTTTCCTCCGCTAGAGGGGGTGACCGCTTTACAGTCACTCCTTTCACGATGTATATAAAGGCGTGGCACCAACGGACTGGTTCCTTCCTCCCGTCTCTTGCTCGCGCCGGCCCCTGCCAAGCCTGTAGTATTAAATGCCACCTAAAATACACATTAAATACGGTGTTATTTCCAGCTGCTCCCTAAACAAATAGCTTATACCCTTCAGCAACGCCCTAAGCCGAGGTTCATGTCCCGCAGGGGGAGCCCTTAGTGCAGTTGCTTAGTTTCTAGTAATATTAATTTTAAGCCTGGCTGAAGGCCTGTTTTGGCTTCGCTAGAAAGGTCCGGTTAAGCAGCCACATTTCCCTAAAATGTTTGCGAGAAGTCCTACACAAAATAACGGGCTGGTCCAGTAAGTTCGTTGAAGAGCCTGGAACCACCGTTTAGGTGGCGAAGATGACCACCCAGGTAGGTGGCTTTAGTTGATAATAGTCCAGCACACTCCTCCACCATCCACGCATCTGATTGAGTAGTGGAACGGGATCAACTCAAATCACCATCTCATTTTTCAGATTGTATGTATAATGCCTATTGTTTGAGTTGTATTTTTCATTGTAATTAAAGAAAAAAAAAAAAAAAAAAACTATCTCTCTAGCAGAACCTCTTTTACATTCTGATAAAAATGTTGAAATAAATTCAATCACTAACAAAAAGTCACACTACGGGTCACCCTGAAATCATTTCAACACATCAACATATTAAGAATACGAGGCAATGGTGAATTAGCTCTGGGAACTGTTCTACATAATGTTATTGCAAATAAGCGGTGATTTCAACTTAGGGAGTAGTTATCAGGAAAGAAAATGCTAATGAATCCGTTATGTAGATCAGGCACATCTATTTGACCGTTAATGATTTTATAGATGGTGAAGATCTGGGGGCCTAAAAAGGCCGCTTTAGCAGAATCATAATATGAATCACATTAAATATCACCAAATGGTCCTGAAGGCCTAAAAAGACCGTATTAGGTTTTATTTACGAGGGCGGCACTGAAAATTTCGGGAATCAAGGAAGTGACACAACATTGCTATTTAAAAATGTATTTATTGCTTTTCGAAGTATTCTCCGCGAAATTTGACACATTTTTCCATACGATGGAACCAATCATTGAAGCAACCATTCCATTCGGAAGTTGTTGTCTCCAAAATGGCCGTTTTGTAGGCGTCCACAGCTTCTTTAGGTGATGAAAATCTCTGTCCACGCAATTTATTCTTTATTTTAGGGAAAGTATAGAAATCATTAGGGCTTAGGTCGGGGCTGTACGGCGGATGGTCTAATAATTCTATGTTTTCTTGCTCTAAAAACTCTTTTGTTCTGTGCGCGGTGCGAGAACTCGCATTGTCGTGATGGAGGATGATGCGGCGGTTGCAGTTCTCTCTACGGAGTTCAGAAACGACCTGTGGCAAACAAATGCTAGCATACCATTCTGCATTAACCGTTCTTTGTCCCTCAAGAGGAATAGTCGTAACATGGACGGTTTTGGAGACAAACGTGGCCACCATTTTTTTTGCAACACTCCGTGAACGAACAATTTTTGTTGGCTTTAACTCATTTTCGAACACCCAAACTCGTGACTGGTTTTTTGTTTCGGGTTTGTACGCATATATCCAGGATTCGTCACCTGATACGATGTTGTATACATCATTTGAAGATCCTGCGTGGAATCTTTCGAGAGTTCTGACGCACCAAGTAACGCGAGCCGCTTTTTGCTCTTCACATAGCAAATGCGGTATCCATCGGGAAAATAACTTTTTTACACCTAATTGTACATGCAAGATTATTTGTATTTGACTCATGCCAATGTCTAAAGTTGCCTGAATTTCGCGATATGTCACATGTCGATCTTCCTCAATCAGCTTACGCACAGCATCAACGTTTTCTTGGGTGACTGCAGTTTTTGGACGACCTTGACGAGGATCATCACTGAGCTTGACACGTCCACGTTGAAATTCAGCAAACCAGCGATAAATTGTGGTTTTGGATGGGGCTTCATCACCAAATGCAGAAATCATCCGGTCAACACACCGTTTTTGTGTTAAACCACTTCGAAAGTCATAATAAATCATCGCTCTTGAATTTTCTCGAGTCAATTCCATTTTCTCAACGACTAAACAAGTTTGACAAAACCTTGTGACAAGACCGTGAATCTTTTTTTAAATAAATAAATGGTATTCGATTTGTAAAACCAAGGAGTTTTCAATTAAAAAGATTTTAATATGACAGGAACAGTGGAAATATTCCATTCCCGATACTTTTAGTGCAGCCTATGTATAAGGCATAATAATGATCTCAATACGATTCACATTAGAAACCACAAAATGGTCACTTAATCATAACTGACTATTAACGTGACCATTTTGTGATTTCTAAAGTAATTCATATTATGATTCACTTAAAGCGGCCTTTTTAGGCCCCCTGTTGTATTACGTGTCTCACTTGTAGATAATTATACTCTAGACAACCAAGCAAATATAATTTTGGATACAATTAGGTATAGACACCGTAGTTCCGCTCATATCGTCATCATATATCATTTCGGCCGAATAAAGTCCACTGCTGGACACAAGCCTCCCTCAAAGATCACCATAACGACCGACATCGGTATGGTGTGTGCTCATTGAGGGGTTATGCCATAATCGCCACGCTTGGCAGGCGGGTTGGCGATCGCAGTTGAGTTGTTAATGCATTCGAAGGACGCTGCTGCCCATCCTCCGGCTAATATGAATCCCTTAGTCGCCTTTTACGACACCCACGGGATAAGATGGGTTGGTGCTATTCGTAGCCGACACCACACGGTTTATATGTATATAGGTAACTTAAGAATGCCTTTTGCACCCTTTCCAGGAGCAGCACGTATGTGTTTTCATGAGGGTTCCAAATAGAAGCACTTGACTCAAGTTTACTTTAAATACGGGTGTTATATAAAAAATTAATAACGTACTGGCTGTGGAAATCACTAGTGTTTTGGAAAACAAATCCAAGCCTTCGGAATGATTCTCTGACGCCACTGTAATAATGTGATCATGGAACGTGAGCCTCTGGTGGAATGTAACCTGGGGTCTTTCGATTTCATGGTTCTTTCGATAATGGCATTACCCAGTTTTTAGTTCAAGCGGATTGCGTACCACATCCTTCCAAAAGTGATCACGTGACATTTACTGTGATTAAACTCCATCTTATTGTCCTCATTCCAATTATACATCGCATCTATGTCCTCTTGCAACGCCAGATAATCTGTCTCGGATCTAATTTCAGAGAAAACTTTTAGGTTGTCTGTGTACAGAAGACACTTGGAGTGCTTGAGAGATGAGGGGAGATCTGTTATCATTAGCAAATAAAAGCCCCCTAGGATCGATCGCACAGCGAGACTTGGGGGGTTCCTTTACAATCCACCCGAGAAGTGCCTGGGGGGTGACCTTTTTACAGTTACTGTCCATCCACTAGAAAGGGTGATCGCAGATACAGTCATCCCTTCCGTGATGTGCCTAAGGCATGGAACCAATGGGCGGCTCTAGTGTGATCTTACGAGGATCTGGAGCCCCCCTTCGATGCCGAAGATGACCGCTCCAGTGGTTTTAGCCGGTAGGAGTCTGGCGTACTCCTTTGCCCTTGCCCAGGGCGAAGGAAGTCCATGTGTAATTTCCACTCGACATCGATAATTAAAAAAAAGCATCGTGAACGTATGTGGGATGAGTTTGATTCAAAGAAAGTAACTTATGCTTTCACCATTCAATCTCCTAAGGCTGATCCGATTAGGGAAGTTTAAAAGGCTTAAGCAGAAGCAAAATGGAGCGGATGTCCTGCTTTGGCCTTCCTTCTTTTTTTGGGTACAAGTTTCTTTTCTATAAAAACTTTGCACCACACTAGGATTTTTCCTGTGTCATGTGTGCGTTTACAGACACCTTTAATAGCCGACTGTATAAGCCACTGCACCAACTGAGCCGTAAATTAAAAACCATTGAAGTGAAATAAATTGGCACTCAATAAATTAAATTGGTACTAAAATTGCCTACACATAACATAACGCATATAGTCCCAAAATAAACATATGGTGTAACTATGTGTTTTAGAAAAGAAAAAAGTTGTGTCCCTAATGCATATGAAATTATATACGGTACATATAACAAAAAAACAATTTTTAATTTTTTTGTCTGTCTGTCTGTCTGTTTGTTCCGGGTAATCTCCGAAACGGCGGGACCGATTTTGATGGGACTTTCGCTGGCAGATAGCTGATGTTATAAGGAATAACTTAGGCTACTTTTATTTTAGAAAAATAATTAAACAAAAAAAATCATCATTTCGGCCGAATGAAGTCCACTGCTGGACACAGGCCTCCCCCAAAGATCACCACAACCACCGATATGGATGTGTTGTGGGCTCATTGGGGGGTTTTGCCATAATCGCCACGCTTGGCAGGCGGGTTGGCGATCGCAGTTGAGTTGTTAATGTACTCGAAGGGCGCTGCTGCCCATCCTCCGGCTAATCCCTTAGTCGACTTTTACGACACCCATGGGAGGAGATGATTCTATGTCAAGTGTCTATGTCGAAGTACTCTAAATTTCTTTTAAATTAAACGCGGGTGAAACCACGGGTCCCAGCTAGTTAAAAATAATATGCTTAGCAAATATTGTTTTAATAAAATACAGATTGCTAAACAAAAATACTAATCGCACATCAAATTAAGTTGGATCAAATATTGTCACCATAGTTTAAGGTTTTTAATTAGAACTAGGGATTCATGTTTACGGCTTTAGAGTGCCCCTCGGGCAACATGAATCCTTAGTACAGATTAATTATTTCAATAGCACAAAATAAAAATGAAAATAGTTACAGTTATTAGATATTTTATCAACGCAATTTAGTGAGCATTTATCCGTTAAGGCGGGGCTTTTGACTTATTTAGTAGCGCAATGGTAAGATTGGAAAATACAACCTGATTTTTTTTAACCGTGATACCACTTGCTTATATAAGTTAAGGAATATTAGTCGAGACACATGCCGTAAATTACAAAAAATAAGTTACTGTGAAAAGGCCAGGTGATGTGACAATAGGTAGAGCCGGGTACTTCGAGGGATACCTGGCCAAGGTGGCGGTGGTCAGCGTGTCAGAACACCGCCACATAATGTTTGACTTGGCCATCCGAACGCCCGGCCGGAGTCATTCAAGTTCTAGAACATCATCCCGGCGTTGGGCCTGCACATAGCTAGATAGAGAGATGCTCGTCGTAGCTTCCAACGTGGCGGCGTGGTCCGAGGTCAACCAAGGGATCTTTCCCGTCCCAAAAAAAGAAGCGGCCTGTTCTGGGTGGCGATAACGTCTATATGCAACGCATCTATGCCCTGGGCCAGTCACTCCCAATGTACGGCGGTGTTCTGGTGGTCGAATGAAATTGCGCAGTTGCGCGCGGTCTGCCTGGCATCTCACCATCAATAAAAACAATGCTGGAATAGTCCTACAACCGGACAGACTGCCGAGGATTATGAGGCCTACCAGGTGGCCAAAATTCCCCTACAGAATGCCATTCGCGACGTGAAGGGTCGGTCCTGGAGTGAGCTCTTGGAGGCGCTGGACAGGATCAATGGCTGAGACCCTATCGTATGGTCTTGGGCAAAAGGCGCCCATAGGTCTCCCCAGTGGAAATCTGCGCGCTCATATCGAGCGACCCCCGGGAAGACAGTTGTGTCATGTACCACTGTGTGCGCAGCACAGTGCATAGTGAGGCTTCGGGGGAATCTTACAATCCCCTCGAGATATGCCTGGAGGGTGACTTCTTTACAGTCGCCTTCCCTCCGCTAGAGGGGATGACCGCTTTACAGTCATCCCCTCCGAGCCGTGCCTAAGGGCGTGGTACCAATGGGTGGCTCTAGATGGATATCTTTCGAGTTCCTGGAGCCTCCCTTCGGTGCCGACGATGATCACTCCGGTGGTTTTAGCCGGTAGGAGTCCGGCATGCCCCTTCGCCCTTTCCCAGGGCGAAGGAAGTACATGAGCAGTTTCCACCGGATAAATAAAAAATCAAAAAAGATCTCCCAGCGACCGATATATGGCACCAGATTAGCTGGAGGGAGTACTTTCAACGCTCTTTCCAGCAGTCCGGGACCGTCCTGGTCTTTCTACACCCCCGATTGCCTCGGACTGGACCGAAGAGTTGTTCAGGGCAAGACAGAACCATATAGGCTCAGGGAATCACCTTGTTTGATACTTTTCATAGTAGATATTTGTCGCGTTGTAACAGTATTGTGAGTGCAAAATTATTATAATTTAAACTATGATTAAAAACGTGTGGTACTTAATTTTACATGCAAACGAGTTAATACATATATTACAGTAAGTAGCATTTATGTCTATGGAGTATTCAGTAATGTTACAGAAATGAAACTTAAAGCAAGCACACCATCTTGTTCCGACTACAGGTGACAACAACAACACTACGTGATCGGGATAGAGAGCCTGATCACCACGAAGCGAAGATCTCACAAAATTGTCCCACGTGTCATAATTAAGTAAAGTTATTAATTAGTAAAGTGATCATTAGGAATAATACTATAAGTGCTTTGCTTGAAAATTCAAGTTAATATTCTTACAGCACTATCTATGCTCTTATTTTAATTAATTTTAATTATCTGCCCACATATTGTAATGTCTTAGGTTTTCGCCATTATTACATATTATAATAAAACAATTTTAAACGGATTAGATCGCGTATATATATATATAGATTGTTGTTTTTCATAACAATTCAAAAATTCAATAACATTTTGTAAGCTCCACATCCCCGTCGCAAAAGCCGCCCGAAACCCACCACGGTTGATCGACGACGCGCTGGTAAAACACCATTTATTAAGGGAATCACCGACAAAATTGCTCACATCTTGAAGCATTCTTCTATAAAAACCTACTTCAAGCCGCATAAGAAGATCAGCTAACTTTTCAAACCGGTGAAATGTCACATACCTTTACAAGATGCAGGGGTCTACAAGATTGACTGTAATTGTGGTTTGTCATACATAGGGCAAACTAAGCGTAGCATAGCCACCCGATTAAAAGAACATATAGCTGACGTCAAGCAAAGACGCTGCACAAAGTCTGCAGTGTATGAACATGCCTTAGGCAAACCCAACCACTATCTTCCTTTTGATCAACCTCAAGTCCTCGTAAAAGAGAACCGATATGTACCAATAATGTTTCGTGAGGCTATTGAGATTTAAAAAAAAATCCTAATTTTAATGGAGAAGATAATTGGCAGGTACCTCCTGTTTGGAATCCAGTCATTAAAATAATAAAGTCCCAAACAACATACCCGCAGGAAGAAACATTAAGACACTGTGAGTGATTACTGCGTGCATTAACACAAATTTTTTGATTCAAATTGTTAAAATCTGTAACGACGCCTGTCACCTTAGTCACCCTGCGACCACTAATGCTACCAAGTGTTTGAAACGTCAGGAAAACAAAAATCTTTAATATACGCGATCTAATCCGTTTAAAATTGTTTCTCTATTACACGGGTTTAGATCCCCTGTAAGGGGGAACCCGGTCCTTTGATAGGCTTACGCGGGAACATGGGTCCAACGCGCAGAGGCCATTTAGAGAATTTTAATCTAAAATGTAATGGGACACTAACCGGGAACTCTCCATGGCTACACTATAAAATGCAGTCTCGGATTGTCCCCGGAGGTGTAAAACAGTTGTATAAGATGGAAACTACAATTATAAGGTCTATTGTAATGGGTGCTAAATGGATTATATACTTCTAAAAACGGAAACAACAGCGTCTGTCTTTCAACCTTGAAAGTGAAATTCTGTGGCAGACGGTGACTCGCCACTCACAAGATGGGCCCCCTAAATGGCCACCACTAGAGGCGACAAGGAGCAACACCGGTTTATTTATTTTCTACATGTCTCTCTTTTCACGGGTTTATATCCCCTGGAAGGGGGAACCCGGTCTTTTGACAGGCTTACGCGGGGACATAGGTCCAACACGCAGAGGCCCTTTAGAGATTTTTAATCTAAAATGTAATGGGACACCAACCGGGGACTCTCCATAGCTGCACTATAAAATGAAGTCATGGATTGTCCCCGGTGGTGTAAGGCTATTGTATGAGATGGAAACTATAACGATAAGGTCTATTGCAATGGGTGTTACATGGAATAAAGACTAATAAATACGGGAACAACGGCGTCTGCCTTTCAACTTTGATCGTGAAATTCTATGGCAGACGGTGACTCGCCACTCACAAGATGGGCCCCCTAAATTTTATTATTATGCCCACATATTAACCAGAACCAGAGTTCTGATGATATAAATCGCGACGTTCCTCTCATACAAACTTTATTTTTTATTGGTGCCTATTGGAAATTCTTCATGAACTTCCTTCGCCCCGGGGAAGGGCGAAGGGGTATGCCGGACTCCTACCAGCTTAAACCACTGGAGCGGTCATCTTCGGCACCTGAGGGAGGCTCCAGGTCCTCGTATCCTCTCATACAACCTTAGTCGACTGACTACTGAGAATAGCCCTCTTTATTTTATACTACTTCATTCGGTCCGACTCTAATTGCAATTACATCTCTTTGACCTTTTTTAATTATATTCAACTTAATATACTCTGGTGTACAAACACCTTAATTTTATTTGTCTTCAAACTTAAATCGTGCATGTGAAGTTTCATGAGTCATTAAAATGAAGGTTATGTGTTTAGGGTCACACAAAGTTTAATACAAATCTTCTAGATTTAATATCGGTTAGTCAATTGTGATTTTCAAAGTGCCAAGGGTTCATCAATCTTGAGTGTATATTGAAAATAGAACATGTATTCACTGAACGAATGTGTTTTATGATTTTGTATTTATATAGATGACAAATCAATATTTTTATGCTTTATTTGTTAGTAAAGGTAGCCAAACATTTCTGAATGTAAATCTTTATATAACCGACAAGGTTAAACTGCTGGTACTGCGGTAAGTTCTTGGACATTCTTTTACACATCATGGACCTTTTTTCACTGTGTAAATGCTAGTCAGACGGCAGTCGCTTCGTGTAAAATACAAACTTCAATACATGTGAACAGGCTAGGCAACTTAACTTATTTTTCTTTATTTAAAGGGCTTTCGTCGTTCTGTGCTATCCTTAACCATATTGTGTTATGAAATCAAACTCTTAACTACATATTTACTTATATCTAAATGTATTAATTTGTACAACACTTTGTTTTGTTTTCTATATATCATAGCACATCCACTGCTGAACAAAGGCCTTCCATATAGATTTGCACAATTGTGTCGTCTTTTTGGAGAGAATTTGCCAATAATCACCACGCTCAGTTCGCGGGTTGGGGGGGCTGATGCTGATCCACAGAATGGACGCAACCGCTCTCGTCCCTCTGATTTAAAAACCCCTAGCCACCTCTTACGACATCCACGGGGCAAAATGGAGTAGTGCTTTATTCTTAATATGGAAACCACATTGTAACGATACAGGATAAGTCAATATAACGTTACATACAACAACATCATAGATCGTTGTTTGACCCCAATATCAAAATATGTTGAACATTTACATACATCAACACTCTTAGTATTAAGGTCAATGATATTATATATTAAAAAAAGAGGTAGATACGTTATATACGCGCCAAACGTAAGAACCAAATCTCCCCCAATTGTAGCACTTTGTAATCAGTTCGCCCAAAACGGAACAACGAGCACACGCTGTCATAATCTCTATTTTTTATTAACTAAGTGATAACAATGCCGACTTGCGTACATAGAAAATTCACAAACTATCAAGCAAACATGAATGAAGAACTAGGGATCTCATACCACACGCGAGTAACAAATAAAATAAAATATTTGAATAAAAATACTACTAAAATTACTTATAGAATAATATTCTCGAAGAAAACACAGGCCAAGCTAAGAAAAGAGACAACACATATGTTCTATCACAGGTGCGACAAAGATATCGAGTACACGTTTTCTCATTTTAGATAGCTATCTCTTTTACTCTCGTAGTTTTTGTATCTTCTTTCTTACAGCATAAATGTGCAATTTTATAAGTTTATACCTACATACAGCGAGACGGAATTTTGCGCGCCATTTAATATGGACTTAACATATCTATGGTATAATATCATTGATTAAGGTGAAATTCTTTTCTCGTGAATGGAATGTGTTCGGAACCGACCTTCAAATCAAAAGGTAGTTGATAATGGGTGACAATATTATTTTAGGAAATTTAAATTTGCCTTACACCAATATATTTCCTGTATCTCAAAACATCCTCATAATCATAATACTCCACACTCTTCATATTTAGGTGAAATTGTTTTATTGTGGACAGAATATATTCGTAGCATCACATCCATCAAACCATCAAAACAGAAGGCAGTTGAGAATGGTGATGATTTTGTTAATCATGACGGCACGGTTGGTGCAGTGGCTGAAACAGTCGGATGCTGTGCTCCAGGTCGTGGGTTCGAGTCCTACACGGGATAAATATTCGTATGATCTGCAGGTAGTTGTACCGGGTTTGGGTGTATTGTATGTGGAATTTATGTCTGTAAACGCACCAGACACAGGACAAATCATAGTGTGGGGCAGTTAAAAAGCCAAGATATTTTCTGTATCTGAAAACTTCCCCTTGAACTTAAAAGCACTAACCGATGTCATAGTTAGTTAATTTTTCTGTCAATATTTTAATACCTATTATTCGTTTGCATATGAACCACAATTACACTTATTTTTAACTTAATTATGCTGTGAGTCGACCTAATAAATCCTGCAATGAAAACAGATAAATCATTTCGGAAATCCATCTTAACAGCACAACTTAAAATTAGATCTGAATGAATTTTGAAACTGCTTATTAGCAAAGTTTTCGTTTTAATATAATTTCAGCCACATATAGCTTGGGAAGTCGGTTAATGACTCAGAATAATAAGCGAATGGAAGAACAATTTGCGGCACATTGGTTTGGCATACATCTGCATTATCTATGCCGTATATATACTACGCTGTAGCAGTCGCTAATCAAACATATACCACAACTATGATGGGACATATCTCTTTGCCGCACACCTGTTTATTTTATCATATCATCATCAGATTAGCTTAAGGACGTCCTCTGCTGGACAAAGGCCTCCCACATAGATTGATACAATTGTGTTGTTATTTTTGGGGGAAGTTGCCAGTACTTACCACGCTTGTCAGGCGGGTTGGTGAGGGCAGTATGATTGGTGTTCTATAGAAGGGAAGCTGCTGCCCATCGCTCTAATTTAGAGTCCCTTACTCGCCTTTTACGACATCCGTGGGAGGAGATGGAGTGGTGCTATATTCTTAATCCGGGTACCACACAATTTACTTGGCTATTTAGTAAGTATATTAAAAGAGATATAAAATCGTTATAGTTAACAAAACACGAAAAATTTATCAGCAATTAAAATAAACTAATCATCATCATCATATCAGCCAAAGGACGTCCACTACTGAACAAAGGCCTCTCCTATAGATATACACAACAAGAGGTAACATGCCTCCCGCATCAAATGACTCCCAGGAAACTTCACCAGGTCGTCTGTTCAACTCGTTGGAGGTCATCCTACGCTGTATTTTCCGGTGCGCAGTCTCCACTCAAGAACCTTTTTACCCCAACGGCCATCAGTTCTACGAGATTTCCTACAGCACACAAATACGGTGCGTGGCCACGCCGCCTTTGAGCTCGTTCTCCTTCACTACTTGTTCAACGCTCGTAATAAATTATCCCTTAGAAATAAGGTGAGAATTGACACCATGTGCATTCAGCTTATCATGACCTATGCCAATACAGCGTTCGCACACGCTGAATCCGCCCCACTCCGTAGATTCCAAACCCGCCAAAATCGTTTCATGCGTAAGGCCACCGGAGCGCCTTGGTACATGCGCAACGATCAACTCTTGGATCTGAACTTTCCGGTCACCAGGCAATTCATGGAACAAGTGTCAAAACGCTTCTTCGATTCTGCCCTGTCCCACTTAAATGTCCTTGTGGTATCGGCCGCCGATTACCAACCTTCACATATCAGTAGAGTTCGCCGTCCGAGGCAATTCTGGTCGACCCAGACAGTAAAATCACCCTAAATCACAAAGAGACTCGCGTTGTCTCATTCACTGAACAGACTTACCGCCCTCCCTGCCGTTGATGCCCGCCTCACCGTCGTCGCAGAGACCTATTGCCGCGAAACCATCCTATTCCTATTCAAGTAACTATCCAAATATAAGCATATAAGACTAAATAACTTAATGTCTTGTGGTGACAAACACCGTGTGGAGCCACGAAGGACCAGTCTTGGGGAGTATTACAATTATTATAGGCAGGCATGATGCTTACCATCAGGCGAATGACTAGCTCGTCACGTCACTATGTCATATAAAAAAAGTTCCATTTGATATCAAGAGGATGGGCAGCAGTGTGATAACAACATACTGATATCATCAATCCAGCAATTAAGCGTGGTGATTATGGTAGTATCCCGTATATTATTAATATTATAAATTCATAATATATTATTGTGATATGTTCCATGTTTACACATTGACCTACATTTTTTTCGGTATATGTTTTACAATAACTTGTATCAACCAACACTGTAATCTCAATTATTTTAAAAGAGTATCCATGGAGTTTCTTGCCGGCTGTTCTCTACGAAATCAACTATTTGGAACCGTGTAACTTAGATTCTGTCGTTTCGTAAGTGCCAATATTTGGTTTATTTGAAATAAAATACTTTGACTTTATAACCGTACATTGTAGTGATCATTGGAAGGCCTATGTGCAGCAACGGATGTTTATGAGCTGTGTTGTATGTATCCTTCGTATAGATTTCAATAACAGCGACCCTAGAAATAAATTACTTTCTGGCGTGAGTTCCAATATGGCTCATTAAACTTGGTTTTGATAACTCCGAACACTCCAGTTACTAAATACTCCATGGTCAAAAGTGAAACAACGCTTAAGGCATCTGCCGCATCGCGATCCTCGTTCGTGTTTCTCTTCAATTGTGCTTATTACACAGCTCTGACACATTTTCCTTTAGTTATTTCGTTGAGTCAGGATGTGAAAAAAACCTACTGAATATATCAATTGCTGCTGGCAGTATTAAGTCAACATCTTCGCAGAAACAATTTAAGATAGGTATTTGCACGCTTTCTTCTTTTGGTAACAATTTCCAGCTAAGAAAGTCGGACACGCAGCGTTAGACTTCCAGACATAGGTGGGTCGGGGGTTATCTGTGTAAAGCATATAACTTGTCTTCTATAAGTAAAAAAAAAACAAAGAGAAACATGCAACTACAATAATTTATTAATAATTTTTGTTTTTGTATTACGTAGGTACATAATCAGGCCATTACTGTCCCACTGCTGGGCATGTGCCCTTTCTCATGATGAGAAGGGTAGGTCTTAGTTCACCACGCTGTCCACATACCATTGAGAACGTTTTTGAAGCCCCCTTAAGTGTGCAGGTTTCCTCACGATGTTTTCCTTCACCGTTAATGCAAGTGATACTCAATTACTGACCCGCACGTGAATCCAAAAACTTAAAGGTGCGGGCCGGGATCGTACTCAGACGATCACTGCTTGCTTGTCGCAACTAAAACTACTATCCAATATCTAGTTCCTCATCGTAATTTCCTTCTCCATCTTGGAATCTTTATCTCAACGTTTGCTTAATTACTGATATATGTATGCATATTCATATCTCTCTTTTCACGGGTTTATATCCCCAGTAAGGGGGAACCCGGTCTTTTGACAGGCTTACGCGGGGACATAGGTCCAACACGCAGAGGCCCTTTAGAGAATTTTAATCTAAAATGTAATGGGACACCAACCAGGGACTCTCCATAGCTGCACTATAAAATGAAGTCATGGATTGTCCCCGGTGGTGTAAGGCTATTGTATGAGATGGAAACTATAACGATAAGGTCTATTGCAATGGGTGTTACATGGAATAAAAAAAACTAATAAATACGGGAACAACGGCGTCTGTCTTTCAACTTTGATCGTGAAATTCTGTGGCAGACGGTGACTCGCCACTCACAAGATGGGCCCCCTAAATGGCCACCACTACAGGCGACAAGGAGCAACACCGGTGTGAGCGGCTAGGGGTGTAGAGAGGTGCGGCACCGGTTTCACCATCGCGCGTCTCGAAGACTCGGAGCGGGTTTCCCCGTTATTACGCCATTAGACACTTCCACCCCCGAGCATATAGCTCTGGCGGCCCCCCTCTGATCGGCCAACTAAGGCAAGCCAGAGTTGAAATTCCTGCGGGCACTCATGGGGTTCCACTCCAACCAACCAATAAAGGCAAGTGGAGACGAGGCCCTGACCGACTCTCTGGAGCATTCGGGTACGCAGTGTCGCCACTCACATTCAGCTCGCCACAAACTGCCCTGCGTTCTGTAAGCTACTTAATATACTTTTTTTTTTTTCTTATGACATACTTTTTTTTTTATCATAAAGTACATATTCATATTATTATTATGGATTTCTATTTAGAGGTTTATTTATGTATGTGTTATAAATATAATTACAGTAAGTAAATATTTATGTACGCGTATAGAAGTATATATATCGTTCGTCATCGTTTCAGCCGAATAAAGTCCACTGATGGATACAAGCCTCCCCCAAATATCGACCGGTCTGGGTGTGTTATGTGTTCATGAAGGGGTTTTGTCATAATCGCCACGCTCGGCAGACGGGTTGGCGATCGCAGTTGAGTTATAAATGTACTGGAAAGACGCTGCTCCCATCTTCCCGCTAATCCCATAGTCACCTTTTACGAGAGCCACTGGATGGGTGAGTGCTATACAGCTGGCACCAGACGGCACGGCAGTATATTATGTATGTATTATATATTTTAATAAGTATCATATTTTTAGTATGTCGAGTTTTTTTTTTCTAATTCTATGTTCGGTTTAAAGATTTTTATTTCTTATTTAGACAATAATGTCACTTACATGAGAAGAATAATTTATTCATTATAAATTATTCATTATAGCCCGGTGATCAATATATTTACGTTTATCACAAGACACGACTTTGATTATAGTATTATTTTGGATGGATGGTCCAATTATAAGCGTATTTCAATATGTACACGTTACTCGTTGTTTAAAACATAAACAGATACCCATGTTTCAAATATGCTAAACGAAGTCGCCTCCTTGACAGCATTTGGAAGTCTGTTTTGTAGTTGTGCTCCCGCATATGTAGAGTTATTTTTACCGCAGTTAGTTCTAATGCCTGGTAATATAAGATGGTTGGCGGGAGGGGCTGAGTACTTTTGCCTGTTATCTTTTTTGTGAAAGTAATGTGCGTGGAAATGAGTTTGTGTATTTTATACAAGAGTATGTACTACGTGTTGGATGTGTGTAGTTGTTGAATGTTCATTAGTTTAGTTTCTTATTATATAGTTTTGGATGGTGTTAAATAGTCACAATTGTGTAGGATCTCAATGATTTATATATCGTTTTGTAGTATTTGAATTGGTTTAATGTTAGTTTTCGCAGCGCTGTCCGATATTTCAAAGCGGCGTATGCATCTAACAATGTTATGTAGGTAGTGAACGTACTAGGGATGAAAGTTTGTATACTATTTCACTATTTTATGAGAATTCTAGGCGGGGTGGCTGCTTTCCATTGGTCATATTGCTTTATTAAATTCCATTTCCTGGTTCCTTTATATAAATTTGATCCAAGCTTCGACCCATGTAGAATTCACTTAATTTATAGTAATTATACAATAATAAATACAACACAGCTATAACAAAAATACATCATTTTGGCCGAATAAAGTCCACTGCTGGACACAGGCGTCCCCCAAAGATCACCACAGCGATCGATATGGATGTGTTGTGGGCTCATTGCGGGGATTTGCCAAAATCGCCACGCTTGGCAGACGGGTTAGCGATCGCAGTTGAGTTGTTAATGTACTAGAAGGATGCTGCTGCCCATCCTCCGGCTAATCCCTTAGTCGACTTTTACGATACTCACGGGAGGAGATGGGGATGGTATTCTGAGCCAGCACCACACGGCACAACAGAAATACACATTACATTAGTTTTCAATTGCACTATACATATCTCTGCAAATCACCCATTTTAATTTTTCAGCATCATTCAGATTTCATTTCAAACGCATGAGAACTCCACGCACGTCCTCTGTCATAGACCATATAAATAAACGGAACGGGGTTTGAGTCGAATGGATGGATGGAGTACCTTTTGTAATTTATTGATAATACTCTGACTACCACTATATATACACCCGACCATCCGACACGACACTTCCTCGCCGCGTTTTCGTTTTTGTTCTCGGTTTTATTTTATGAAGCACAGACAATCATTCCATTCTGCCATCTAAATTCAGTATTACATTTATTAGATTCTTAATTTTTTTTTATATTCATGGTATAGTAATAATAAATGATTACATTTTTTATTTATTTGTCTATATTTATTACATGGAATGCCTTACTCTAGTATATCATATTAAGTAAGTACTTGTGACTTTTTTTATTCTGTATTAAGGCCACCGTAACTAATCACAATACCCCCTGTACTAGTTTGTACTTTTTTTTTCTGTCATCACGATAACTGCCTTGAACTCACCAAAGGTCTTAGCAGAATGCCAGCGCTGCTTCATCACGAAGTAGCACAATGCTGAGCTAAGTTCCATGTTTGTCCCTAAGATACATATCACACCAATTTTATGACATTGTTTTAACTGTCACATATTTTGCCTATTGTGAGAGCAGAATAAATGAGTTTTCTTTCGTTATTTCTACATGGTGTATTTGCGCGTTCCATGTTAACTCGTTGTCTTTAGTCAAATGTATTTTTCTTGATTGCACTTTATAAAAAAAAAAAAAATGTAAAGCATAGGTGTTATGTACAGACATGGTGTTAATTTAATAGTTAGTATCACTATGTTTCGCCTGGATAGTCGTACAAACTAATTTCACAAAAATGAGTAGGCATGTACTAAATGATATTTACATTTCAAACAATAAAGAACACAACGAAGAAGTGTGACTCCATAAAAATACATTCCCTTGTTAATGTTTTGTTGTATCTGTTGGAAATTCATTTACTACGAATAATATTACTCTTCCACGAGGAAATACATAAGCATATCTATACAAATAAATTAAATTGAAGTGTCTGTTTGTAATGACAAAATAACAGCTTTGTACTAAATGCATATGAAAGTATATACGGTACCTATAACAAAAAAAAACAATTTTTAATTTTTTTGTCTGTCTGTCTGTCTGTTTGTTCCGGGTAATCTCCGAAACGGCTGGACCGATTTTGACGGGAATTTCACTGGGAGATAGCTGATGTTATAAGGAATAACTTAGAATAATTAGGGTTCCGCGCAAAAAAATAAAACCCTTGAGATCCAATATATATATTCTATGTCAGGTGTCTATGTCGAAATACTGTAAATTTCTTTTAAATAAAACGCGGGTGAAACCGCGGGTCCCAGCTAGTTTTTAAATAAGTGTAAACGATCTGTCGTATTAATGTATTTAGGAAATTTATTTAATTTTTTTGGAGTCATACCTTAAAAGCTTTTTCAATAATGTGCTGTCTTATGGGGTTTTACACGAATTATATTCCTATGACGCTTGTTGTTTAATAAATTAAAATATTTAAACACAAACACTGCCAATTTGTTTTCTTAAAGAAGTAGAGAAGAAGAAGGAACTTTCCAGTTTATACTCAAATCATGGTGATGATTTAATCGAAAATTCATTAATTCACTAGTTTTTTCCATCCTGTGATATATTTTTAATTCTGTGTTGTTTCAATATATATTACCATCTGCTTTTATTTAGTATATATCCACCAAATGAGACAAACGGGAATTTGTCCTCCGCCATTGTTCAACCTAAAAACAACGCATTAATAATTTTTGTCTCGTCCAAAAATATAGAGGCTTCAAAAGGCACTCCGATGGAAAATAAGGGTGAGGAAAACTATCTAACAAAAGTAACAGAAGTAAAAATATGAATGCTTCATGGCACTTATACGAAGTACTTTGGATGGGAAGAAGGCCAAACGAAACTTGGATAACTTATTGTTATGTTACTTGTGGATATCATGTGTAATATCTGTATAACTTCTGTATCATGGAGTTCGACGATATAAGGATGAGTGGACAATGCGATGTAAGCAAAATATTTGATTTGACCAAGCTTTTTACAAACACTAGCCGATCGAATCACTGCTAGAAATGTGTGTGATCAGTCATCAACAAGTTTTCACGTACCGCAAATTGATATAAGTAGATCAGGCAATCCAGAATTTTCATATAAGTAATGTGTAAATTTTACGAGGCCGGCTGAAACAAGGCGTTGACTTTTTGCCCATTGTCTGAAAATATTACAACCCATCTCTACCTGTAATTAGCGGTGCGAAGCAGCAACGTTGTCCTCTACTCGTAAATTACATTTTACTACATATCTATACAAATTAGTAAAATTTTAAAGTGTCTATTTGTAATGTCAAAATAACAGCTTTTTATTAACTGCTTAAGAAAATATATACGGTACCTAAAAATAAAAAATCTTTTTTTTTGTCTGAGTGTCTGTCTGTTTGTTCCCGCTAATCTCTGAAACGACTGGACAGATTTCTACAGGACTTTCACTGGCAGATAGCTAATGTTATAAGGAATAACTTAGGCTACTTTTATTTTAGAAAAATAGTTAGGTTTCCGCGCAAAAAAATAAAACCCGTGGAATCCAATATACATATATATACTCTAAGTCAAGTGTCTATGCCGAAGTACACTAAATTATTTATAAATAATCTAATTTCTTTTAAACTAAACGGCGGGTGAACCCGCGGGTCCTAGCTAGTATATATATATATATATATTTACAAGGACAAGAACAAGAAAATGATAATATCAACTCGTCACAAAATTAATAACATTATTCCGGGACAATTGCGCGATTTTGCAAGCGTGGTGAGTACTACACTGACTCCATAGTGGTTAAAATCTATTGGGACTTTGCGTTTATAATTTATAAGTGGTAGAGTCATTCTTAAATCTGTTTATAAATATTTTAGTTATTAAAACTAAATATATATACACTATTTATGTTTACACTAAACATAAAAAATAACCATGTATATAATAAATACAGAAAAGTATAACATGTACTTAGGCGTCCAAGTACTCCTCCTCGTCGCTGTCAGCTGATAATGTTCCTAGAAGACTGGCAGCATTGCCACGTTGAATGGCAATGCTTATTCTTTGGCCAAAGAAAAGGCCAGCCCTCTGATCACGCGAAGTGTCGACCAACCGTCTAGCTATATCTTTGAAAAGCTATTGGGACTTATATATTGATGATATGATGACTTCCGGAGTCACTATCGTTTTCATTTCTGCGTTTCAAAAATGTTTAATATACAATTCATTTAATAAATAAAACAACAACGCACTAAATATCAAAATAATAAAGAAAATGATTGTAATTGCGAGATGTTACCTTATTAATCTGCTAGTTATGTTCTTGTTAATGTGCCCGAGCAAGTATTTAGGCAAAACCTTGGCAGAAGGCCAAGAAAACAAAACATTAATAAAGATGTCAAAACTTTCTTTGCCTAGACAAGAACCTATGACTAAACGAAAAACATTTCTTCGGCTCGTTCACAAACTCCCCTCATTCAATGTTTTCCGACATGTTCTACGTCAGATAATTATAATGTGTAGCAGCCAAGTTCATGTATAACGACACTGGAAATATATACGTCTAGTCTACGCCCACGGTCGGCGCCGTGAAGTCTGATGAAGGCCAAGAAAGACACATTTGCCAAATCTTATGGAGATTTAGACTACTGAGACTTCTCACTCCCTAGTATGAATGAATTAAAAAGATTATTGTGCTTATTGGATAAAGTTCGAGCAAACTAGAATTCTGTTTTCAAAACTCTCAACGAATCCTAATTTTTTATTTTATTTTAATTTAAATGTAGGCAAGGGGTCTTCATATATAACTCTTGTGGAACAATTAAGAATTAGGGGAAAATCAAGCAAATGGAAGACTTGTTAGTAGCAAAAATTTTGCAAGGGCCAGATAAAATAATTCTGCTGATCATCATCATCATCACTTCGGACGAAAAACATCCACATGATACTGTTCATTTAGGTTCATACACAATTAGGCCAGTTAACGGGAATTGGAGCTGGAGCAGCCGTCATGTTTCAGTCCAGATTGTATGCCTTCCATGCCCGAAACATAAAAATAAATAATTTGCAAATTACATGCAGCTTCTTAAAATTTCGGCATAGCATGTTATACGGATATGATTTTAAGGCTAAAGCAAAAGGCTTTTCTTCTTCGTTACACTCCGTTATACTTTGTGACAGAAGTAGTGAATTAAACTTGCCTCTGAGCAGGTGACTGACTGATCTAAGTCCGCTGCCCATAGACAGACATACTGCTAGCCTGCCTGCTATACTGATATTTAATTTGTAGGTTATTGAGTTAATTTTATATGTACATGAGGGTGGCGTAACCATTGAATATCCAAGAATACTTTAATAATGTACCAAATAATAATGAGCAGGCAGAAAAGTTAGGCTTTGACATGAAACGATGTATGAGTACATACCTACTCTAGGATTCTGTTTCAATCCTAAACTAGCTAATATGAAGCAGCTGACTAGCCAAAATAACTCGTAAAACTTAGGTTCACAGTTTCAGCAGTACCTATTTCGACCTTGTAGGCATGGAGTTCGCATTGGAACTTTGCCCAAAGGCCCAAAATCTCCGTACAACAAATGTCTGAGTAATAAATCATATTTTATAGAGATGTGTCATGACCTTCCAAGATATTGTTTTTGTCTGTATTCGCAGTCCTTATTAATATGTTAATGGCTACCCCGTCTGGTTACCGAATACGTAGGAATAACTCAGCGAAATTGGTTCCGATTTTGGCATGTTATTGAAGGCTCTAATTTGAATGGTATCATGGTAAATTAATGTAGATATACTTTGGGTATTTAAGTGTATTTTGTCTAGTTTTTGTGCCAAGAGTTTTACAGTGTAGGCAGGGATCTGGCAGTGAATAACAAGATATAAAGTATGCGTGTAAGGGTGACATTGAAGCGAGATCTCATCTGGAATGTTTGAAGAAAAGTTAGAAGAAATAAGAATCTGGAAAACCGATACATCTTTTAAAGATTAAATGTTTTTCGTGAAGTGTATATCTGTTAAACATAATTTTTTTAAAACGTATTGCTGGACGAAATAGACTTCGGGATGAAACGGCATATAGATTTTCTACTCCTCGTGGTAGTACCACTTTTACCTTATTGTAACAGCTAGTGACCGTACCGTACCGTATACCGTCACGGCCAGTTTGCCGTCAGCAAGCGTATGTCTCAATCGACTTCTTTTATTCTTAATATGGCAGTATCAATAAAATCATTAGTTTTTTGTATACAGTTAGATGTTATCATAGCACAAAAAATATCCAAAACTTCTGGTATCCTTTACAAATAAATGCACGTAGACCGTACACGTGATTTAAAAAAATTCTCAAATCGTTTCGTAGGTTTCAAATATTCAAACTGCCGAGGAGCAGAGAACCACCCAGTTCGTGGATACGCGTTGGTGACGCGCGAATCGGGGTGGGCCGGTACATGAAATACCTGGGGCTCACCCTGGACAGTCGTTGGGGCTTCGAAGAGCACTTTCAGCGCCTCGTCCCCCGAGTCGAGAGGGTAGTGGGTGCACTACACCGGCTGCTGCCCAATCTCGGGGGACCATGTGAGGAAGTTCGCCGTCTCTACGGAGACTTGTGCGGTCCGTGGCCCTCTACGGGGCGCCTGTATGGTCAGCTCGACTGTCAGGTGCCCGGGGCTGCAGAACCAAAAATTCACGCAGCGCAGAGTGGCTATCCGGATCGCACGAGGCTACCGAATGGTGTCCAACGAGGCGGCATCTCTCCTGGCGCGTTTTCCACCTTTCGACATCCTGGCGGAGATGGATGCGTGGGTCTACGATCAGACACGCTCCCTCCACCAGAGCGGCGAAGGCGCGCCTTCAGGGGCGTTGGACAGGCTGAGGCGGCTAGCTCGACGGCGCGCACTTGGAAAAAAATTTAATTTAGTTGTCTGATGATGTCGCTGATCTGTTGAATTTAATGTACTATTAATAGATGTTTATATCCTCAATAATAGCTAGCTACGAGTGAAAAGAGACGTAAGTTGTTTAGAAGCAACATCGTGATTATATTTGTGATGTAATGTTTGCAGACGCGACGTACATCAGCCAAATGGATTCGTGAATGTGATATTGTCGCTTGGATAAGCCGTATCTGTGTTTCTCTGCTTTTAGCCGACTAGATGGCGTTTACGATAAATTCGCTTTGTTAATGTGTTGTTATCTTTGGTGCTACTCTTAAAATTACCAAATTGTATAAATGTTTGTAACATATTTGACTATGTAGCCATTCAAGGAAAATAATACTTCAGGTTAGTGAACGTTAAGGGCGCACCGGAAAATTGGTAAAAAAATAGTGATATTCATAATTTGAAACCAGTTTTTTGTTCTACAGAATCGCAGTGTGCTTATATTAAGTGATTTAAATTTCTTACGAAAAATGAAACGGAAATGATTATAGACAAAAAAGATATAGGTGCACCTTTAGCTACACCTTTAGCATACAATTCATGTCACTAATTTTTAAATTTATTAATATAGATATTAATTTGTTAAATTTTCCATGAGATGGCACGTACATCTATTAATAAAGCGAACTCTGTACGTCTGGTACTAGTAAGCAACAGAGGTAAAGAGTACACTTTATTACACTACACGCCATCTCATGGCAAATTCAACAAACGGTCGTTCGGTTTCATAAATGATTAAGAATTGCGGAAAGCAGCAGCCTTCTATATATTGACTTATTATTATTACTTAACCTACCACAAAAAAAGAAATCTGATGGCATAAGTTTCTTTCTTTTCTGCGACGCTGACGCCGCCACCTGTTTTGTTTGACGTTGTCGACTACCTAAATTAGTCAGCCAACCGCGTCTGCCATTTTCTTGCTAGATAGATGCTAGATAGATATCGTAATGACACCATTGTGATAGCGACCAGGATACCGCACAGCACACGCTCAAGGGGTGCCCTGCGTGGGCGGCCGAGCGGCGGATCCTGGTCGATGGGATCGGGCAAGATCTTTCTCTGCCAGCAGTAGTGTCGGCTATGTTCCTGCCACTTCATCCGTGGGTGTCATGCAAGGCAACTAAGTGTCCAAATGCTGAGTGGCAGTCTTTCTGTGTGCTAAATATATACTGCGATCAATAATCACGACCCTTTGCATATTAAGTTTACTACGCTGTGTTATTTAATAACTTTAAAATGTTAATATGAAACCCTTTGAATATGAATCATTGAATATAGTAAAATACAGCAGAACAGTTTTTATTGTGCAATATATATAAAAATTACAAAAATATTGAAATATTTGTACCCAGTCGTAATAGTCTTATCCCGGTCGGCATTTTTTTCAGTTAACCTTAGGGTGGACAAGAATAGAACGAAGAAACACAGGGGTAGTATATAATGTATTAATAAGATCTTATAATAAATACATACCATAAAAATTATCACTATCATTATATCAGCCAAGGAACGTCCACTGCTGAACCTTTGTTGTTTGCCTATCCCATAGATTTGTACAATTACGTACTAAATATGGTTACGAGCCGGGGTTCGGGATAAAATAAATTCACCAATATTCACGGTATACATAATTTAATCTTGAAAACAAATAATATCGCTTAGAAAACTTATAGATTAATTGTTTCGTATTCCCTTGTTCTTCACTGTGTCGCACAGTAGACTGAACTGACTGTCGTTCCTTCACGGCCACTATATATGGGCCGATCGATACTTTGTAGAAAGTTCCAGAATGTTCGCTTTCTAGAATTTTCCAGACTATGTGGTACCGCTACAAGATACCAGATGGCCCCACATAGAACTATCCTAAACATTCTGGAAGTTACTACAAACCGTAGTACAGCTACTAGATAACAGATGGCGCTACATGTCTTGTTTACGAAGAACTATCCAGAGCACTCCATAAGTTTCTACACGCCTTAGTATCGCTACTAAATACCAGACGGCGCCACGTTCCGCTATTATTTATCGAATGGCGTAACAATATGTATGCTGTTATGCATTCCACAGGCGAGTAGCCTGCACTGTGAAGGATTTGCCAAAGGTATTTTCAGAGTCAGATTTTCCGATGATCTAAAGAATATCGAATGTAATCATAGAGGAAAACATTATTTTAGATAGTGAGGTATTGTTAAAGATACTGTATAAAAGGTATATAAGAAGTACATAATACCTGAATTCCAGCGGAGGCTTATTGTAAGCCATTTGAGCTTAGTACTAAATTTACTACAAATTTATCTAGTTCGACCTTAGTAGCATCGAGATAGCTGGTATCGACGTAGTGAAGAATCGGAAGAAGAAGAGATTGTACAAGCGCAATTAAAGTGGCAATAGGTAGAAAGTTGCAAAGTCTTCGCAAAGCCCCAGCTATTGAAAACATTTTCCAATTTCCTTCCTTTATTTGTCCCCTCATTTTGATCCCCAGGATGTATTCTTGTCGATATATATATACCCATGTTTTATTCCAGTAACATCAATAATCACCTGCAGAAGTTGGAGCCCGTCGATTTATTCAATACTGCATAATGGCCCTTTGCTTTTTACTTGAACTTCCACCGCCTCGGGGAACGGTGAAGGGACTCCTATCGGCTAAAACTACTGGAGTGGTCCTCTTCAGCTCCAAAAGGGGGCTCTGGGTCCTCGTACAATCACACCACAGTCACCCACTGGTGTCACGCCTATAAGCACATCTCAGAAGGGGTGACTGTAAAGTGGTTAGCCCCCGAGTGGGATTGTAGATAATCCCCCCGAAGTCAACCTGTGCGCTATGCTATGCTCCGCAGACGCACGTGACCATATGCGCACCACCGTCTTCTTGGGGGTTGTCCGGTGTGAGCACGCAGATTCCCCAAGATGATGACGTAGAGAGTATGCATGAGGACGTAAGTAGGGCCATATATACCGCCAACACACATTGTTGTAATGCTGGCTCTGTTTCGTCGCAGTAAAAGCGGCGTGGCGGCAGGTGCACTGCGCGATGTGTTCAGTGGTTGCCAGCTTTGGCGTCGCCCGTCGGCGCAAGACAGTGCCACTTTTATAAATAGTTATTATAATCTTTGGTGCCACCGCAGTACTTACACAATGACCCGCGCCTACAAAAAACAGAAAAAGAAGATTTTAAATACAGCATACTGCATCACTCGTCATGTTAAGAAAGAACAAGTAAGTAAATAATTCATTATCAACTAATATATTGCACAACCACATCATAGCCGTGGGTGCTTTTCGACTTGCGATCATAACACATGTTACATGTATACCATCAATGTAATCATATATTTACGCTTGCGCCCACATTACAGATTTTATTATAGACAGATATTTGCTTAGAACTGATAGCCGTTGGGGCAAAAAGGTTCTCGAATAAAGACCGCACACTGGAAACCCAGTGTAGGACGACCTCCAACGAGATGTACGGATAACCTGGTGAAGGTCACTGGGAGCCGTTGGATACGTGTAGCATGTGACCGGACTGTGGAAATCAAAGGGGGAGATGGAGGCCTTTGTTCAGCAGTGGACGTAATTTGCTTGATATGATGATGATGGCATGAAGATATTTTTTTTTTACTTTATCATTCTATATAACTTACCGTATCTAAGAGGCCATCTGCAAAGCGTGACGATTATAACAAAACCCCTCCAATGAGCATACAACACAAATCCACACCGGTCGCTGTGGAAATGTTTGGGGGAGGCTTTTGTCCAGCAGTGGATGTTTTTCGGCTGAAATGCTGATAATGATCTGAAAATGGGTAATTGTTCTACCAATATAGCAAATACAACTACCTAGCCTTACGGGATCCTGTTTAGAGGAGCTTTAAAAGAATTCCCCAATGCAAGGCAAAATTTTCGGTTTAAGATTTGCATATTGTTGGCCTAACAAAAGAAGGCGTAATTGTCGTCAAGTGGCTCTCGGGGAAAACGCAAAACTTTGAGTTTGTTCTACGAGAATATTAAGAAGTTGAGCTTTTAAAGAAAACACATTGTTATCTTTTTTAATATGAAATATGTTACACAGTACATACGGGTACGCGATTTAGGGGTTACACTAACTTCTGAACTGGCGTTTCGCGAACACAGCTATGATCTGTTAAAAGGCGTACAGAAACTTAGGATTTGTACTGAGACAGATACGAGGCTTCACCATCATTCAGCAGTCAAGGTTCTATATGACGCACTAGTTAGGAGTCATCTGGAACACTGTGCTCTCATATGGTCTCCACACGTGGTTAAGTATACTGTAATATATCACGTTTAGAACAAATTCATGCACCACTTGTACAGATAACTATATGGAGTATACCCGTTTTATCTATTGATGTACCCTCTCTACTACTCTGTACTACTCTGTTTGCACTGGGTGTGGTTGGGCACAATTGATTGAGGGTGTGACGGGAGTTTACACTTGTCGCGTATTTAGTCAAATTACTCCGTGGCATAGAGCATAATCCGTTCTCGTATAGCTCGCTGAGTAACCTTGAACTTTCTTACGAGGCCCATTGTGAGTGACCACGTCTCTGTTCCATATATTATCACTGGTAAGACACTGGTTAAAAACTTTCGTCTTGAGGCATTGCGGTATTGTTGATGAAAAGACGTTGTGAAGTTTCCCAAACGCTGCCCAGCTGAGTCGGATTCGACGATTGACCTATTTATCGAAGTTGGACCTACCTGACTGGCCAGTTTGTCCCAGGTAGACATACTCGTCAACAACGTCGAGAACCTCTGTTCTGTAACGGATATTGGGATGGGCACGATATGGGCATTTGACATGACTTTCGTCTTGCCCATGTTCATTTTAAGGCCCACCTGTTGGGAACCTCTGTTGAGATCATCGAGCATTGTGCTGAGCTCTTGCAGCGATTCTGCCATGACTACGATGTCATCGGCAAATCGAAGGTGAGTGATATATTCGCCATTGATGTTAATGCCGAATCCTTTCCACTCCAGTAGCTTGAAGGCATCCTCCATTGCAGCGTTGAACAGTTTCGGGGAAATGACGTCCCCCTGTCTCACACCTCTCTGCAATGGAATTGCCCCCGTGCTCTGTTCATGTACTCGGACCGACATGGTGGCGTTTCTGTATAAGCACTTCAACACTTCAATGTACCGATAGTCAATCTGGCACCGCTACAGAGATTGCAGCACTGCCAAGGCTTCCATCAAATCGAAGGTTTTCTCATAGTCTACAAACGCCAAACATAGTGACAGATTATACTCCTGGGTCTTCTGTATAACCTGCCGTAGCGTATGGATGTAGTCTATGGTACGGAAACCTTTTCGGAAACTGGCTTGTTCAGGAAGTCATCAAACCTGCGCTCGAGACGATTCGTGATGACCCTTGAAAACAGGATATAAACATGGCTCAGAAGCGAGATGGGTCTGTGATTCTTCAATAGGGCGTTATCACCGTTTTTGAAGAAGAGCTCCACCTCACCACTGTTCCACGCTTCCGGCGTTGTGCCCTCGAGTAAGGCGGAATTGTGAAGCTTCTGAAGGACTTTAAAAAGCTCTGTCCTCATTACGTACACTAAGAGAACAAAAAAAAAGATTTTTAAAGCTAAGGTGATAGTCTAATGTTAAAGCTAAGATGAACGTAAGGTAAGATGGCTTGTTATACACAGATATTTGCACCTACAGTTAGTTCTTAAGGAATCTTTACATGGATTAATGCGGTGCTTACTAGTGATTCAAGATTTTATATTGATTAAGAAGGATTTATAATTGTTTTTTTTTTATTAAGAATTATACTCGGCTTAAAAAAACCACTTTTGAACCATATCGAAACCAGTCCGGACAACATCAAATACCTGTCCCAATTATTGGCGGAGAAAAGTATGACAGTATCATCTGCATAGGATATTGTTTCGCCTCTTTGTATACTTAAATTTGTTAGGTCGTTGGTATACGTAAGAAATAAGGTGAGTACCAGGATGCTGCCCCGTGTTACTCCATAGGATACAGAAAGTTAACTACTGCTGTAGTGGACAGGGACAAAGATTGTATCGAAGGCCTCCAAATTGGGTGATATCTTACACTCCGAGAAGGTAGATCCCTTCATGGGTCGTCGCTGTGTTGCTGAGGCAGCAAGGGGCGGTGGTATTCAGGGTAATGCGTAGTTATCGAATGATCTCTAATGAGGCGGAGTCTGGGTTCCCGGATCGCCTTCATCCGCTGTCAACTGGGTAGAGAATGAATGCAAGAGTGCCTCTTGTGACCCCAGTGCAATGTGCACGGGGGCTTTAGCAAGTAGGAATCCAGCATGCCCTTTCACCCCCCAAGTCCATGAGGATTATCCCAGGTATAGAAAAGAAAGAATGAAAATGAAATCTTTTCTTTTCGTATGATTAGTCTGCCAATCTTATGTCGTAGTTGTTAAAGCCGATCAAAAACCTCATACCACTATGCAGCCACCTATCCATCGACTGACCACGTTGAACGTTGCTTAACCTCACCCATCGTTTACGTATCAGTGAATACAGTTGGTTTGAGTACAGTAGCCAGGTAAAATGTCCTAATTGAATAACTTTTAGAATTGATTACCATAATTAACTTAAATATTGACCTCGCAATTCTTAATTATCTTTGGCAACTCCCGCAAGACAAGCGGCTGATTACTGTTCACGTTTTATTTCCAAATTTATTATCTTTAAACTTTCAACCCTTGAAGACACTAATAAAGCTTGACAAATTCAAGATTAGAAACGTTCGACTTGTAAATATTTTTAATAAGACAATACACAAGGATCATTTAGAGTTTTATTTAAGAAATACATATTTTATGTATAAATACTAATAAACTAGGCGTATAAAATTAAGGTAATCCAGACATACATACCTTCCATTATGACAACTCTGCGCTCAACTTAATCAAAAGTCCGTTCTTACACTCCCCTCATATCTTTATATTTTTCTACCATTAATCTCGGGTGTTGGGTAGAGATATCACGCGTGCCATTAAACCTGAGATCATAAAAGAAGCGATATGACACTGAAAGTTAAGTTGTATTTTATTATAAAAACTTGACTTAATTTCAAAATTTTCAGACTCAACGTTGTCAATAAACTTTCAAACATATATTTGAAGGTTTTTTTCTTTTTCATTTAGGTATGCAATTGGTTTCAAATTACACACACATCAGCCCGTCATCCGCTGCTGAACGAAGGCCTCCCAATGACCTCAACAAAGAACAGTCATAAGGGATATTACCATAATCAAAATATTTAACAGGCAGTATACAATTATGCGTTATGTGTTGTTTATTAGCATAATAGAATGGGTGCTACTGCCCGTCCTCTTGAAATCAAGTATTAGTCGCCTCTTACGACATTCATAGGTGGAGATGGATGTATCATTCTTTGCCGGGAACCACGATGAAAAGCTGGGTACCATACGGAAAGAAAGAATCCTCTAGATATATATGTGATATTAGCCTTTAAGATACTAGGGTGAAGAAGGTAGCATATTCTTTGCAGGAAACCATGCGGCCAAAGCAGCCTACCGCAATCTATAGGTAAACTTAAGCGGACGTTTGGTAAGCGAGTTTGTAGAGGAACGTATTATCACACACCAGTGTGACCTACATACGGTTGGATAAGAAAATGCTCAGGTGAGGATAATTGTTGAGGTAGCTTAATTATGTGTATACATTTTCACATAAATTTACAATAATTCTCAAACGTATTTGTGCGTCGTTTTATTCGTGGTATGTGATGCTGCTTATAGTAATTAGTATTTATCATTATCATCGTTTCTTGAGGCATATTGAAATCATAGTCAAGTGATGCTTGGCATATCTCCTTTTCTATGATCTGACACTAACAGCCATGTACGTTATGGAGAGGGCGACACCAGAAAGGACAGCTTGTTATAAATGTAGCGGCAAAAAAGTTTGAAGTATGACGATTTCTTTTGCTCCAACTCGAACTTGTCCGGTTTTTCAAACCATGCCCCACACTCGGTTTTTTCCTGTTTCGTGGGATCCATTTACAGTCATAAATCTTACGTAAAAAACACAACAATGCACCTACTTAGTAAAAACTTACGTAGTAAGTAAGGCTTCCTTGTGTCTTATACATCTTTTAAAAGACTTTTAGGCTAAGCCTCGCAATCCCAGTGATATATAATATATAATATATCACTGGGATTGCGAGGCTACCGTACCTATATTACCTAGTCAAAGCTGAACGCATACATTCTCTTTGGCTCACTTTCATACATATTTACAATTCATGAGCCGCGCTGACAATGCGACGCGTTTTCACGTGAAAAATCAGCGTCGTCGATTCTGATGTTATTTGAAGTGAATGTTTAGCTTTATTTGCACGGAATTAATTTACGTGAATTTATTCGTTTGGAAATGAGAAAAATGGGTTTGTTAGAACCGTGCGAGATTTTATCTTGTGATATGTTACCTTTTATTCTCAAAATAAATGAGAAAAAACGAGATTCTGTCAGGACAGATCAGCCATTTATGGAGTTTCTTGCCGGTTCTTCTCCATAAATCAACTATTTAGAATCGTGCAACTTAGATTCTGACGTTTCATAAGTGCCAATATTTGGTTTATTTGAAATAAAAATATTTGACTTTGACTTTGAACAGTGTAGTTCACACAAACGGCGGCACCAGTGAACACCATAAGAATATTTCAGGCCTCAAATATTTTAGTCTAAGTCGTAGTCTAGAAAACGAAGCTCCAAGTGCAACAATTTTTTTATTATTATTAACCAACAAATTAAAATCCTTGTGTGCAGGGCTTCGTAGCTAAATCGCTACAGCGTAGATCACTTGTTCTGTGAGGTTACTCCTGCTTTAGTGATGCCTTGAACGGGTGACCTTTCTTTTAACAATACTTCAACCTGCCTCCGAGAGCACGTGACCCCGTCTTCGGTTCCGGATGTCATACGCATACCTGTGACAGTCCTTATGGGCAGTCAGAATTCTGATAATATGATTGCCAGTCTCACCCCATGATAAGTATCCTCCAGCAGTTGCGCTGTAGATGTGAAATGTTAGCTCAGCATCATTATCATACAGCGAAACGACTTCCACTATAAAGGCGTGTCATCATTTGCTTGGCAGCCGGGTTGGTGGGCTCAGAATGGTTACTGTTCAACTGAAAAGACACTGCTGCCCTTCCCTTTTACATAGAGTCCCTTAGACACGTGCGGTACACCCCTTCGACTTTTTTAGAGCGACGGATGTAAAAGATTTTCCCACGGTAAAAAGGCAATGGACCGTCGAAAAATCGAAAACATCCAAGGAAATGCATAAAAAACCATAATAGTGAACCAGTTCTTAAATTACGAACCGCCCTTAAATCGCGATGTATGAAAATATACTAGGCCTACTTACTGACACGCCAGTTCTTAAAATAGCCTCATTCAGTAACCCTTCATTAAGTACATCAGCTGTTTAACAAGACTATACATTTTTTATACACCATGTTTTAAAACTGTGCTCTGCCTGATGAAAATTAAACCTCAAGCACGCAACTGGATCCGTCTGGCACACGGAATAATAAGTAAATAGAGTGCTCATACTAGGTTGGTCTTGCCTAACTGGCCCCTGGCCTGGCCCAGATCGATTTATGTGCAAGATAATGCTGCACTTACCGATTTCATGTTTTAGAAGTGCGACTATTTTTAACCGACTTCAAAAAGTAGGTGTATGTACACCGGTTACTCCGCTATTTGTAGAATGATTTGGGAAATTATTTTTTGATTTAAGTGCAGAACGCTATCGAATTGGTCTCATATAAATTTCTTTACATTTGAGTGAGTAGTTTTTTAATCAGCTTCAATAAACAGGTTTAATTTAATTTCGATGATGTCTTAATATTTTCGTTTCCTCCAAGATTAAATACTGATACTGAAACTGGAAAAAAATCTTACGTTTATTTAAAAAGAAAAAATATAACATTTTAACATAAAAATTACCGATTTCTTCAAAGATATAAAAATATTAAAACCTCAAAAAATTTAACTTTATATATGAAGTCGGGCGGGGCCAGGTATTCCCCAACCATGGTTAATGCAAACCAACGAGAAGTTAAATTTTATACCTGGCCCCGCCCGACTTCATAAATAAAGTTTTACATCCCTATATTTTATTTCTCCGTGTCTTGAAGAAAACCTAAAGCCACCAGTTTTGGGCGACCAAAATATACCTTATTGTCCCATAGCGGGTCTAACCTCCAGATATCGATAATCTAAGGAGGTTTCTTCGTATCCATTAATGATGTGCAGACAAATATAATTGGGTCAAATTTATCAGCACCAGATGTAGCTAATAAAGGTAGCAGGTAGAGTTCTCCACAAACTGTATCATCTATTGATGACAGGTATCGCGCAATGTATACAATATTTATCAAATCATCAGTATTTTCGTTAGCAACTTTTCAAGGTGTTGTTCATATTATACGTATTATCACTTCAGTTGCTTATTACTCTGTGTATAGTAACAAAACAAAAAGCAATTTACTCGTAATTATATGACCCAAATATCAGGGTGAATAAACCGAGATTGAGCTCTTTCAGGCCATCATTAAAAGCTCATTTTCATTCATTGGAGTGTTCCATAGTATGGAGACGTTTATAACGAGTTCTTTAATTAACATTACTTCGATTAAGATTTAGATACGGATTATAAATAAAGAAAAATAAAAATAACGAGCATCATTGGTACTGTAGTAGTTAGCAAAGCTATAAATATCAAGGTCCTGATTTGAAGTAAATGTCATCATCATTACTATACCAGCAAAAACATGTCCACTGCTGAACAAAGGCCTTCCCTATAAATATCGGTGTCGCCATTTTAGAGAAAATTTGCCAGTACTCACTACGCTTGGCAAGCGGGCTGGTGAGCGCGGAATGGCTGCTGTTCCAAAGTCCCTTAGTCACCTTTTACGACATCCACGGGAGTAAATGGAGTGGTGCTATATGCTTCATCCAGACACCATAAAATGACAGACATGAACAAAGTATGTAACAAACATAAATAAGAATGCGAGAATCACTAAGAGTTCTTAATTGATGATCCAAGTATGTTATCATGAACACATATATAAGAGGTTGCTGCTGGTTTAGTTCGTTGTACAAGAAGGGTTACTAGAATATTCTGTTCAAAACAAGAACAACAGCAGGGACTTTCAATTACGTACTATAAATATTGACATCCCTGCCCTCTTATCTCAAGTAGTTGTAACGTTATAAGCTAACATTATACCGCATCACTACTTTGTAGTTTAATCATATCAGCCAAAGGATGTACACTGCTGAACAAGGGCCTCTCCGATTGATTTTCACAATTGTATCGTCATTTTGGAGAAACATTTCCAGTACCAAGCTTGGCAAGTTGGTGAGCACAATATTGCAACTGTTCCACAGAAAGGACGCTGCTGCTCATTCTTCTGGTTTAGAGCAAGCTGGCTTCGCCATGCTACGCTACCGTATATCCTTCCAGGGATGTAGTAAAAGGCGTCCGAGGTGCTAAGGAGCTCTTAGGCGATTTTTACTACATTCATTGAAGGAGATGCCCACGTGGAAATTGGATTTGATTGAATTTAGAGTTTATAGTTATTAAACTTTTCTAATATTTTACGTTTTGCCGTGTGGTGCCGGTTAATGGTGCACCAACCTATCTCATCCCGTGGCTGTCCTAAAAGGCTACTATGGGATTAACCGAAGGATGGGTAACAGACCCAGAGCGTGAATTTTGGCCACGACAATTGCCACCGCTTGCTTGGCAACCTCTTTGTTCCCTCGAAGGACTTCCCGCTAGCAAACACAGTGCTTCATTCAGCAAACGTAACAGACCAAGCTGACGCCAGCGGGTAGAGCAACAGGACCGCATCCTAGGCGAGGTACCATAAGAGGGGCCCAAGAACCAACCCCTGCGGAACTCTGCACGTAATCTCCCTCCGCTTTACGTTATCGTGCCTGCTGCCAATCCTATCGTTTTTATACTGTACACAATGTAACAAAATTCTATACAAAACTGTATTAGATGTTTATTGTTTCTGGCCATAAAATAAAATAAGGTTGTTAATAAGTTTGAAAAGCTGAATAAGATTCGGTTTTTTAAGGATAGGTATGACTGTTATTTATACTAATAATATCAGCCTTATAAGTATCCTACTGCAAGGCAAAGGCATCTACAAAAACAGAATAGGAATGAGCACTAATCACCACGCTTGCTCACTGGGTATTGGCGATTTCAGACAATTAGATCCAGGTTTCGTTACGATGTTTGTTAAAGTCAGTGATGGTTTAGATTATCATATCAGCCATTTTACTGCTGAACAAAGTCCTTCCCGTAGAATTGTGTCGTCATTTCGGGGTATGTGCTTAATACTCACCACACTTACCAGGTGCGTCGGTGACCGCAGTATGGCTGGTGTTCCACAGAAGGCACGCTGTTGCTTATCCCTCGGGCTTAGAGTTCCTTAGTTGCATTTTACGACATCAACGGGAGAAGATGGAGTCGTGCTATATTCTTCATCCGGATACAACACGAATTAATAACTACGAAAGTATATATGATCTTTTCAAAGTCGCACTGGTAAAAGGAAAGTTTGGGACCTATAATGCAGTGCTTAAGAAGCGAGTCGGGTAACCTCGGAGCTACCACGACATCTTTATTTATAATTACAAGTAAAAATATCCATAGCAATACAAATAACAAAATGTACACGTGAATGAGGAATCAAGCTAAACAAATTTTCTTTCTTTCTTATTTTGCCTATCAATATTTCTACTATCTGTACCTTATAAACGTGCAACTCACACACAATTGATGTTGTCTGGATATATTGAACATATGACTTAGAACCGGAAAGCAGACATTCAAATATTCTACCAGTTCACTTTTACGATGGGAATATAAAACAAGAGGTCAAATAGAAGCTCTCGACTTTTGTTTGTTCTATCAACTCTTTGGAAAGTCGCAGTTGGGAACTATCAGTCGTTATTCGATTGCCGTGCACAATTAGGTTAGCAGCGTCAGGATTTTTAGCTTCCGTAGTGAGATTGCAACATTGATTTTGTTATGCTTTGTGTTAATATCTTTAGTGTTGTTGTTTAGACCTATGGGAGCGCTTTTTTGTATTATAAAGAACTCAGTTAAGAATGTATTTACTAAAAATTACTGTATTTCATTAACCAACCTTATATGGTAGATATTACATCATCATATCAGCTGCAAGATGTCCAACTGCTGTACAAAGACCTCCTTCACAATAGTGTCGTCATTTTAAGGAAAATTTTCCAGTACTCGCTAACCTTGGCAGGTGGGATGATGAACGCAGTACGGCCATTGTTCCACTGAAGGGACGCTGCTGCTCATAGCTCTGGCTTAGAGTCCCTCAGTCACCTTTTACGACATCCATGGAAAGAGATGGAGTGGTGCTATATTCTTAATCCGGACACCACACGAAGCTACATTTCCCTTTAATTCCCTGGGTGTTTTTGGTGGGATAACCGACAATAACAGAATCTGCATAATTAAATTAACCATGTCATACTCACTCCAATGTCCTGCAGATGGGGGCATCGTGTTTGATCCTCGAGTCGCTGAATTTCCCTACATTTAAATTGTACAGAGCGATGCCGAATGAATACCATCATATTGCGATCACCACTCTGCCTTCCAAGCATGTTGATTTTGGCAATATCCCCCCTGGTGATAATTGGGAAGCTCGTGCAGCGGTGTTAATATGCATCATACTCGTGAACAGGACGGTGCCGTTGGTTGGAATTTATTAGCTTTAGTAAATTAATTAAAAATCGAAACAAATATTGCATTCAGTTTTGTTTAGTGTAGACTGTTTAGAAGTTCTTACTCTTTACTCCTATACTGTTCTCACGTAATCTACATTTTGTGAACAGTGTGAGCATAAATATCGTAACAGCTTTCAAAAGATAACTACAGAGTCTTTCTGTATAGGAAATTATATATGGAACGTGACAACTCAACTCTGTAGAACGTTGTGTAGAACGCCCTCAGACTCGATGGAGTGACGATGTTCGTAGGGTAGCTGGCATGTGTTGGATAAGAAAAGCCGAGGATAGTGCTCAGTGGCATGACATTGCAGCAGTGAGCTGCTATGGGCATAAGCCTATCCTCATTGTTATTATCATATAATGATGATGATGAACTAAAATCGGTCACTATTTATTAATTTAAGGGGACTTCCCTTAAACGATCAGAATACCACCACCCCATCTCCTCCCGTGGGTGTCGTAAAAGTCGACTAAGGGATTAGCCGGAGGATGGGCAGCAGCGTCCTTCGAGTACATTAACAACTCAACTGCGATCGCCAATCCGTCTGCCAAGCCTGGCGATTATGACAAAACCCCCCAAAGAGCACACAACACACCCATATCGGTCATTGTGGTGATCTTTGAGGGAGGCCTATGTCCAGCAGTGGAGTTCATTCGGCCGAAATGATGAATGATGAAACGATTTGCATGAGTATAAATCATTTTTTTTGTCATCCTGCGACCATGAACTTTAGGAAAAATAAGTTTCTATAATGCACGCCATATAATCCTTAAGAAATCCGTACGAGTAAAAGTATTTTATTATACTAAGTAATAATCGTAAACCCTAAGACAATACTGGATCTTCATTATCTTTGTCATTATTACGTATTATAATAAAACACTTTTTTAAACGGATAAGGTCGCGTATATTATATATGTTTGGCCTTTATTGAAATACTTTTTATCTAAAATCCTAATCATTCTGTTAGTCACACCGTGTATAGAAAGTCTACCCATACACACAGGTACCTTAACGCTGAATGTCATCACCATCCTTGTCAGTTAGCTGCCATGGCTTAATCTTGGTTGTAGAGAGCACATGGCATTTGCGACACCGGCATCTGGCTGGAGAGCTTAACCATGTGAAGCAAGTTCTTCAAAATAACAATTTAAGGGCGCCACATCCCCGTCGCAGAAGCCACCCGCAACTTGCCCGCTGTCTTACCATTCCTGGACGGAATTGATCATATCTTGAAGCGAGCTTCTATTAAAACCTACTTCAAGCCGCATAAGAATATCAGCCAGCTTCTCAAACCGGTGAACTGTCACATTCCTCTACCTAGTCACAGCCAATTTTTGCCCCTGCATACTGACGTAGGGGCCAAAACTGATTGGATTGGCCACTGATTGTGATTGCGAGTTGTCATCCATAGGGCAACAAGCAAAGCGTAGTATAGCTACTAGAATTAAGGAACACACAGCTGACGCCAAGCATGGACGCTCCACGAAGTCTGCAGTGTGTGAACTGCCTTTCATATGTTTGCCTAAACAAACCTAACCATTTTCTTCATTTTGTTCAACCTCAATTCCTCGCGAAAGAGAACTATTATGTAAAAAGAATGTTTAGTGACGCTATTGAATTTAAAAAACATCGAAATTTGATAGATAACCCACCACTTGTTGACAGGTACTATACCAGTCCTGTTTGGAATCCGGTTATTGAAATAATAAGGTCCCAAACAACATACCACACTAAAAAACATCAAGACACTGTGAGTGATTACTGCGTGCATCAGAACAATTATTGACTAGTTTTGTACGGTAAATAAAATTACTTTTTAAATCGGTAACGACAGTTATCACCTTAGTCATCCTGCGACCACGAACCTTGCAAAATGTGCAAATCTTCTGGAAAAACAAAAATCTATAATATACCTACGCGATGTAATACGTTTAAATGTGTTTTATTATAACGTGTAATAATCGCGGAAACCTAAGACATCATTATGACGTAATTCCAAATGTAAAATTACTACCTATATACCTGTGACATGTTTCTCATAGTTAGAGTCAAATAATTCAATGTAAGAAGGTATGTAAAAAGAAGCTCAGCGACAATACCTGCTCACATAAAAAAATCTATAATGCGAAAGTTAATCGGCTTATACGCCCTGGTAACAAGGGACATTGGGAGACTTTCTTTACTTTTTTCAACTTGTAAAACAGTTTGCAAGTTACCGGAGATACGCCAAGAGCCCCACGTACCGACTTGAAGTACGTAAAATGTCAATAAGATTAAGAAAATACTCGCGTGTTGAATATAGAAAAAATGGTGCTTCCATTTAAGATTTTTTATCTGGATTATTCGTTTTTAGAAATTTATATGTTTTATATTTTAAAGCTTTTAAATGGATTTGTCCAGCAAATGAATGAAGTTCTAGTTCCTATGTCCAAAAACTAATTGATTTGCTTAGCAGCGGTCATCGTCGTCGTTCATCATTTCAGCCTAAAAAAGGCAGAGGGAGGAGGTAAATACCGCATGGAATACAGTCGCCTTCCCTCCGCTATAGGAAAATTACAGAGGGAAGGCTACTGTAAAAAGGCAGACCCCAGGCAGGTCTCGAGGAGGATTATAAAGGATGCCTCACCTACCCGGAGTCTTACAATAAGATATTTACCACCAGGAATATATAGCTAAGTCAAACTATGTTTAACTTAAACATCGCTTTTGTATATAAGTATTTACATAACGCAAACCCATGGGCATTTAACCCCATGCAATCTAACCTTCCCCTTACATGTCATAATAAATTGTAAGGGTTTATCTAAGATGGGGTTCCTAAGAGGCGCATAACCAGTTTAAAAATGTTAACCCGTGAAGGATACAAATATTAAGATTTGTGGGTTTACCGTTAACCTTTTTCTTTGGAAGTGTTTTGAAAATGTTCCTAATCAAATTATTGCATGTTTATTTAGTTTTGTTTGAATATTAAGTATTTACATTTTAATGTAAAAATTCTACTATTTCAATTTAATTTAAATTTTGTAAATTTTTCTATGTTGATTCACCTAGATATACAAGAGCACGCTGTGGCTTCCTATAATTGGAGGTGCACACCAAACACAAACTTATATACTAATTTGTAAGAGCCCATGTATATGTGTATCCTCTGTTGGAAGTCCATAATAATAAATAAATAATCCTTATTATATTTTCAGTTACAATATTTCTATGGTATTAGTGTACAGTTAGTATCATGTATAATGTGGCAGCCATGGTAACCAAATATTTATACACATCCAAAGTGATCACTGATATCCTGTCAACCATGGTCGTCTAATTGTTCACGTCCCAATCTTGAACAAATATATTGGAACCACAAAAACGTCATTATATGAGGTCATCTAAACCGTCATTATAATGGTAACAATCACAACGCCAGTAGTTTCCCGGCAGCAAGGTTCAAAAATATGAAATACGCTAGTAAAATGAATTTTATCTTTACAACACAGGGTTCAATTTGCAATGATTTTAAATCTTCTACACACCAAACCAGGTGCACAATACAATCTAGGTATGTTTTGTGTAAATCGACATGGTTTGTCTAGCCTAGGCTCGAGACATCCTGCGTGTACATAGGTACCATCGTATTGAATTTAAAGTGTCTAGGATCGTAAATTAATATTGTTTACAACACTGTCTTAGTTCGCCGGGCTAATTATACACATTGCCTGATTGCCGATTATTGTAAATTCAATGAGTGTTGTGGGAAAGGGCCTTTCGAACTATGAAACTAAAATAATTACAGTAATGAAATAAAATTAATTCTTGAATAAAACTCATTTTCAATTTCAGTGAAACAGCAAATTACAAACGCAAGTATCTCCTCCAACTTTTACTGTGCGGTATCCTTTTCGCTCTCACAGGGGTGACACTGTGTCGTGACCTCACGTCCTGTCCTGTGCTGGTATGCACTGAAACAACCATTTCCAAATGGCTACATCAGGCGTTAGATAGTGCACTCATGCCTTTTGAGCCGGACTCCGAAGACCAGCAGAGTGACTTCGACGACGTGATTGCTCAAAACTTTTTTATTTTTTAACTCATCATATCAGTCAAAAGATGACCACAGCTGAACAAAGACCTCCCCAATTGATCTTCAAAAATGTGTTCGTCTTTTAGGGAGAATTTTCCAGCATTCGCCATGCTTGGCAGGTGTGTTGGTAAGCGCAGTATGTCTATCGTCGTATGCAAGGGACTCTGCGTCCCATCCCTTTGGATTAAAGTCCCTTAGTACCCTTTACTACGTCCAGGGTAGCAGATTAAGTCACGCTATATTCTTAATCTTAACATTAATATCTCCTCCCGTGGGTGTCGTAAAAGTCGACTAAGGGATTACCGGAGGATGGGCAGCAGCGTCCTTCAAGTACAACAACTTAATTGCGATCGCCAACTCGTCTGCCAAGCGTGGCGATTATGGTAAATCCCCCCAATGAGCCCACAACACACCCATATCTGTCGTTGTGGTGATATTTGGGGCGGCCTGTGTCCAGCAGTGGACTTCATTCGGCCGAAATGATGATAAATATCATTAAGCTAAAAGATCGTTACACATAAGTCCCCTCACTAACTCGCACGCACGATAGAAAAATTGTCGTGACGAGAAAATTATGATCAGTGTTGATTACGGTAATTTTCATCGGCCATTACACGGAACGAGCGTGGCTTCTATCGAAATAAACACCATTAGTTAGATACGTTACACATTGTAAGGGTAGGCATTCTAGTTGCAAATTTTTGTCGCACGATTGTTTCATTTGTTTTTTGTTACAATAGAGTATTGTTTATTTTCAGATTTTTGTATAACTTGTCATTAATGCCAACAAAATAAGATTGTCGCGTAATGAAAATAAAAGGTTATTAGTAGTCATCATATATCATCATATCGGCCATTCATACGTCCACTGCTGAACAAAGGCCTCCCCCATAGATTTTCACAACTGTGTCATCATTTTGGGGGGTATTTGCCAATACTCACCACGCTTGGCAGGCGGGTTGGTGAGCGCAGTATGGCTACCATTTCACAGAAGGGACGCTGCTGCCCATCCCTCTGGTTTAGATTCCCTTAGTCGCCTTTTACGACATCCACGGGAGGAGATGGAGTGGTGCTATATTCTTAATCCGGACACCACACGGATTAGTAGTACCTATATATAATATATATAGGTATAACATAACCTGTTGTTTAATTGTCTGAACGGTTAATTAAATGCTTGTTTGTAATGATTTCCGGTAAATTCAGATGAACGTATATGTTATAGGTAATCATATCCGCCATAGAACTTCCACTGCTGAACAAAGGTCTTCCCATAGATTTCCACAACGACCCGCCACCGGCCGTGTGTGCGTTATTTTAGGTAGAATTTGCTGCTACTCATCACGCTTGGCAGGCAGGTTGGTGAGCGTAGAATGGTTGCTGTTCCAAAGAAGGGGCGTTGCTACCCATCGCTTTAGTTTAGAGATCCTTAATCGCCTTTCAACATCCACAGGAGGAAATGGAGCATACAGCATACGGAATGATTTTGTTATTTATTTAATACTTTACGCACAATTTGTACAGAGGTGGACTTAATGCCATCAGGCATTTTCTACCAGTCGACCTCAGGGTGGTGCAGACAAAACATAGCAGGTGCACTAACAGCATAACTGTGAGCAGTTAACAAAGAAAAAGTATATGAACATTAAGAGAACGTTTTTAAAGCAGTAATATATTACAAATAGGTATATACATATAAATATACATCCATATATAATAATAATAATATCAAATACGTAATAATAATATATAATAATTTTAAAAATATAGAAAACAAAAAAGTATATTAAGTAGCTTACAGAACGCAGGGCAGTTTGTGGCGAGCTGAATGTGAGTGGCGACACTGCGTACCCGAATGCTCCAGAGAGTCGGTCAGGGCCTTGTCTCCGGCTTGCCTTTATTGGTTGGTTGGAGTGGTACCCTATGAGTGCCCGTAGGATTTTCAACTCTGGCTTGCCTTAGTTGGCCGATCAGAGGGGGGCCGCCACTTCCACCCCCGAGCATATGCTCGGGGGTAGAAGTGTCTAATGGCGTAATAACGGGGAAACCCGCTCCGAGTCTTCGAGACGCGCGATGGTGAAACCGGTGCCGCGCCTCTCTACACCCCTAGCCGCTCACACCGGTGTTGCTCCTTGTCGCCTGTAGTGGTGGCCATTTAGGGGGCCCATCTTGTGAGTGGCAAGTCACCGTCTGCCACAGAATGTCACTTTAAAGGTTGAAAGGCAGACGCCGTTTTTTCCGTTTTTCTTAGTATTAAATCCATATAGCACCCATTGCAATAGACCTTGTAGTTTCCATTTCATAAAATAGTTTTATACCTCCGGGGACAATCCGAGACTGCATTTTATAGTGCAGCCATGGAGATTCCCCGGTTAATGTCCCATTTCATTTTAGATTAAAATTCTCTAAAGGGCCTCTGCGTGTTGGACCCATGTCCCCGCGTAAGCCTATCCAAAGACCGGGTTCCCCCTTACAGGGGATATAAACCCGTGTTAAAGAGAAACATAAAGATATCAAATACAACACAATAACACATATATATATATATATATATGAATTATATAATACGAAAGATCAACGCTGAGATGATTCTGCCAAAGGATTGTGGAGGTGTTTCCGTTGTTTAACTTTAAAACAGTACCTTGTTACATTATAGATACAAAATTAATTATTGATAGTTACGTCTCTGCCTAACCGATCAGACATTACGCCCGTAACCAATATAAGTTTTTTTAAATATTAACAGTACTTTGAACAGTAAGCTTTACCCTAAAAATAGGGCATGATTGTCATCAAAAATACATGCTTACGCCAGTAGAGGCACCTGTGCTTACAAACATCCGCAAGCAACACAGTTATTATAATATCAAGTAGACGGCTAGATCAGTTTTATTAAGTGCTAATTGATTGAGCGGCAGGCTGATACTCATTTAACAACAGTTTTCAATAAAAAACAAGCGCAGAAATAGGAATAAATAGCTTCAAGAAGAAAAAGGACAATATGAAATGCCAGCAATCTTAATAAAAATAAAATTAAGGATGAATTTTTTTTATATAATATTTTCGTCTAAAATCAAATACGCACCTCATAAATATCCCAGATGAGGAGTTTATTAACAAGTGCAAACGTGTTTACTAACGTCAGTTTAAATGTATATATACATAGCTTTGTACATTATGCACTATATTACTGAGGAGTAATCAACGAGATGTGTAACACATTGTTATTTACACAACGGATGTGTGGGATGGGGTTTTTAATCACTAAGTATTATACCGCAAAGTTGTCGACAGAGGTGACGGACAGAAAGTGACGGCTGTATAAGCAAATGTTTTATTAAATTTTAAAGTGATCCAAAGCAGGCCTGATCGCTCAACCTTTTGCTCTATCTTTGATATTCTTTTTATTGTGTACTTTCACAAAGCTAGGATGATTTTGGTATTTGGGAATTCAATCTTTTTATTAGTAAATTTTGGTCATGACGACATGATGAGGTTAGTCAAAATATTATTTTAATAGTAATCTGTGCGCAAATAGACCCGATATTATCTCAAAATCATTCATTGTTGTGTTACGATCACATTTAACCCCAAAAAAAAAAACAGACATATCCGTAATCCGAAATTCAAACATTTTGGATTAGATCAATTACTAATTTTGGCAGTAAATGTAAATATAAAAATAAGTGAGACGAAATCACTTTCTGTCACATCACATAAACATAAGGACACGATCGTTAAACTGTGTCAACACACGCACTGTAGGTAGATCCAACTTCGAGAAAGAGGTCAATCGTCGAATCTGACTCGGATGGGCAGCGTTCGGGAAATTTACGTCTTTTCGTCAACAATACCGCAATACCTCAAGCCGAAAGTTTTTAACCAGCGTATACAGAGTATACATGGTGCGGAGACGTGCTCACTCACAATGGGCCTTGTAAGAAAGCTCAAGGTCACTCAGCGAGCTATGGAGAGAGCTATGTTTGGTATTTATCTACAAGATCGAATCAGGAATGAGGAGATCCGTAGAACTTGCCGACATAGTTGAAAGGATACCTAGGTAATCGGAAGTGGCAATGGGCAGAGCACATTGCTCGTAGAACAAATGGCTTTTTTGGGGGTAAAAAGTTTCTTGAGTGGAGAGGGCGCACCGGAAAAGGCAGTGTAGGATGACCCCCAACAAGATGGATGGATGATCTGGTGAAAGTTTCTGGGAGCCGTCGGATGCATGTATTATGTAACCGGACTTTGTAGAAATCTGTTCGAAATGCCTTTATTCAGCAGTGGGCGTCCTTTGGCTGATATGATGATGATGACACGTACCGTTGCTCAACTTGTGACGAAGTCATCCTTCATCTTCATTTCACTCAACCTCTTTCATAACTTCATACATATTATTTCCATCACTGTCCACCTCACGATTCATTCTTTATTCAAAGCAAAATTTGAATTTAAGTGACGTAGAGTCGTTCTTCATATTTTGATCATTATCACGTTGGATTCGATCCTGAACGCTAGTGGTTCGACACACAGCTGTCGCTCTGACAAATAGTCTCCTGCAATATTGCAATTACTTATTTTTAAACTAGCTTAAATATTGTGATAATAAGCTATATTTAAAATATATAAACATCACCATGAAGATGTGTTGAAGTTATGAATAACAATATACCAATTTAACAATATATAATCACAATAACTGAACTCCGTTACTTGCTGCCGTGGAGAGAGCCTCCTTGTTAAGCTAACCGGGAGGAAACACGGAGGGAGCACTCCGCGACAAACTAATAAGATTGGATCATCTAAATATCCTAAAACTCAAATTTACAGACTTGAGAACCTCCTAATTTTTGAACTTGGTAAAAACTTGCAATTGACTCTAAGACTGATTCTGAATTGTACTGTAATCAATGGTTTCCAATGTTCTCAAAGCATAAATGTGACATCAGAGGTACCCCAGGGCTCAATTATGGGGCCTTTATTGTTCATTTTATTCATTAACGATAACACTCGTAATTCGACGATCTTAACATTTATAGACCAATTAAAAGTTTTCATGATAGTAACCTCTTCCAAGAGGACCTTAATAGATTCTCTAAATACAAACAACTCTACATAACAAACTTCAACTCAACTTTTCAAAATGCTGTTGTATTCGTTTCACTAAGAACAAGTACATCTTAGATACGCTTAAATTTTTTATGCCCTTACTCCTTAAATAATGTACACCTCTCTAGAGTGGCCTTGGTTCGGGATCTTGGCGTATTACTTGACGAAAAGCTTCATCTTGATGCACACATCAATAAAATTATCAGTAACGCGTATCGAATGCACGGTTTAATTATGAGATCTGCAAAATAATTTAAGCAACCGATCACGTATTTGCATCTTTTTAAATCACTGGTCAGATCACAACTAGAGTATGCTGTTGCGGTGTGGAATTCTTATTATATTAAATACTCAGATTATATTGATAACGTGCAACGTAAATATGTGAAAGCTATGCATTACCGATATTCCCATACGTCTGCATCCTGCGAACATTTACTTAATAAATATAACCTTCAAAATCTGAGGACAAGACGTCTCCTGCTTGAAGGAATGTTTCTATACGATTTATGTAGGAACTCATACGATTGTTCAGCTATTTGCAATAAATTGTTTTATGTGGTCCCTAGGACTTCGTTGACACGCAGTGTGCATGCCCATCCTGTATTTGCTGTAACCACAAGTCATACCAATACTCGTGTGCGTGCGCCCTTGGGTCAACTTTCTACTAATTATAACATTTAACGTATGCCTCGACTAACTCAATAAACTAAAAACTATTATACAGTGGTAAAACTTTTATCGACACAGGTTTTTTTAGTTTACAATGCAAACACAACACACTTATTTTTATTTATTTATTTTCGAGGGAAACTTAGCATTAAAATTATCGCGGCCGATCCGATCAGTCGCGGTAAGGCGCCGGCCGCCGTATATTTCGGCGAGCGTCCCGAGAGGTGGCGCTCGTCGACGCCGCGGGATTTTGAAAATCAGCTTTTACGTGGGAATTTGGCGATGAAGGCGTGCACGCGTTACAAACACATCTTTTCATAATCTTGATTAATTCACACTATCAGCGGGAAAATTAAAAAATTATGCCGTTAAAGCACTTAACTCCATGGATAAATCTTTTTAGTTATGTTTTCTTTCATTCATATTAAACTAGAATCAAGGCTTGGTTATAATTATCATTAAAGAATTAATGTTGTAGTATTTTGTTGTTATGGTAAAATATTTTTATGTATATAATATAGCGAGTCTGGAACCCTTGATCCGCACGATGTTGTTTTTCAATGTTATTATGTCTAATATATCATGTGAATAACGTAGTTGGTTATGCATTTGTAATGTCTTGTTGCTAATCTTACATATAAGCTATATTGTATAACTGTTTGTTATTCCTAATAAATAAATAAATAGAATAAGTCATATTGTGTATGATATTTTGTTCATTTGACAACTCACATGCATTATTTGGTGTACAATAAAGAGTAAATAAATAAATAAATTGGAACCAGGGCAGAAAGATGAAAAATCTAACCAGATAAAGATATGTAGGGGAGAACAGGTTAATGGTAGTCAGCGGGCAATTGTGGTCAATACAATAATAGTAAAACTAAAAGACATAGACAAATGAATATCACCGGAAACCGTCGGTCGCACTACGCCCCTGTGCTGCCCAGTGCCCGTTCAGCGTGTAAGTATTTTCACAAGAAGGCTGAGTTTAGTTTTTCCGCGCTACCGAAGTTATTTTACGTATACCTTGTATTAAACAAGGTGAGTATTAGTATAAAGTTCAATTTTTATATATACTCTTTATTTTATCTGGGTCTACGCCTGTTTTATCATATTATGAAACATTTCGAGTGATTGGTTCAGTATTTTATTTTATTTGCATTTTTTTGGTCTATTATCTATTTTCGAGTATTATTAGTTAGCACTCAGCAATGGACAAAAAAAAAGAGAGAAAAGCAATCATTGCCAAAGGCAAAAAAAATACGCATTGCACTCCGGGAGTGCCGACAGAAGTAAAAACTTTTTTTTAAATTTATCTAGACGCGTTCGCAGTCTGCTATATGTACATGCATATATGCACACACTATAGCTGCGTCTCGTAACGGTGTCGCGAGTCCAGAGATTTTATCTCATCATAAAATATGCGTACCGTGCTAAAATAAGTTTTCAGTTTAAAAATGGTGGCCATGGCCAAGAGACATGTTGTTTAAACTCTTCTTCAAAGTCTGTTATATGTGTCACTAATGCATGTGATGACGATGAAGATGATGATGCAGAAGATGGTGTGACCATTAGTTTGTTTTATTACAAATTTTATTGTGACGATGAGATATGCAGACTGCAACGAATAGGATTCTCCAGAGTATTACGTATGCAACATTTGCTCAAGATGGGTTATTTCTGGATTGATTGATAGATCATTAACCATAACATGGTAGGGAATTATTCAAAAAATGATTTGACAAATAACTTTATAATTAAAAAAATATTGCTTAAGTGACATCCATTACCCCCTTTTCCCCTTACCCCCTTTTCCCCCATCTACGTACAGACGCTAACAGATGTCCTAATTTTTATTACTAAACGTGGCAATTCCGATACCGTCACCAAGGGTTAGAATGAGACATATTAAGCACAGAACATATGTAATAATGTGTCTTTATTTACTAACGTACCGCAAACTTGCTAGTTCTAACGGAATGTTTGATTAAACGCCAAACATACTCTATAGCAACTGAAAATATTTGGATAGCTTTTGGCGAGTGTTGTTGTTTATTGACATAATTCATTGTAGTTTTTATTCTCTTTAATTAAACATATTCAGCATTTCATAATATAAGCCAAAGGACGTCCAATGTTGAAAAAAGGCCTCCCCATATATTTCCACAACGGGCAGTCACACATATCACCCGCATCCAATGACTCTCAGCGACCTTCAACAACTCGTTTGTCCACCTTGTCCCACACTGCGTTTTCTGGTGCGCAGTTTCCACTAGAGAGCCATTTTACCCCATCGGTTATCAGCTCTACGAGCAATGTGCCCCGCCCATTGCCACGTCAGTTTCTATATAAGCCCTTCAACACTTTGATATACCGATAGTCAATATAACAACACTGCAGAGATTACAGTACTGCCCAGGTTTCGATAGAATCGAAGGCTTTCTCATAGACCACAAACACCAAGCATAGTGGTAGATTATACTCCTCGATCTTCTGAATAACCTGCTCTAGGGCTATGGCTGCTCAGACTATGGTACTAAAACCTTTTCGAAATCCGGCTTGTTTGGGAGGCTGGAAGTTATTAAACCTGCACTCGAGATGATTTGCGATGATTTGTGCCTATACTAGTTCCAATAGCGCATTACATATAATCTTATGTAAATCTTGAAGTTGCAAACCATCCATCGCCCGAACAGAAACAGGCCCAAGACGGCGGCGCGTGTGTTCTGCGCGCGCCTCTCTGTAGATGCGTATGTGCGTTTGGCCAGGTCACACGGAGACGGGGCCCGTCAAACAGTGAAAGGCTAATCCCGTCAAACAGTGGCTTGCTGGGGGTGCGGTCTAATGCTGACAAAGCAAATTCTTCACCCCCCAGCAATACGTAATTGGAATGGCACATTCGGGTTTTAGCCAGTAAGAGCCCGGCACGCCCTTCCGCCATTCCCAAGACGTAGTAGACGGGGTAGTCCATGAAGATTTGTTCGCGATAAAAAAGGGTTCCACGTAAAACAATAATATTTTCATCATATCATCATTATCTGAGTAAATTAAGTACGACTGGTTACATTATCTAACACAAAATATATTTAACACTACACGCGAAGCCGGTTCACCGTTAATCAACAATTTCTCCAGGATTTTTAAGATAAGATTGTCAACTATATAATACGCGTCAATAAACAAAAACGTTGCCTAAGATCATCTGAAACAAACGGCAAGCGTCATGCGAGTAATAAAGCAGCTAATGTGGTAAGTGCGGGTAACTGTCAAGCGATTGTGTCAAGCGCCACAATACCACATTTATTAAAACCAGTCCGCACACATTGGGTTAATTTACAGTCTACCGCCTCTAAAACTTTCAACGAGGGAATTAATTGTATATACTGTATGAGTAAGGTAAATGAAAGTGTAATGTAAATATGCAGAGCACGAGGCATATTTGAGGCTTTAATGCATAGTTATTAGTGAATAATATACTTATTCGTATAAAAGTAGAAAAGGTACCCCGTATACTTTTTCTAATTTCACACCTCAACTGTAGAAGGAATTCATCGCTTTTTCTTGATGAATAACACAAATAGCTCCTATTAATAATAAACTATTTGTCGGTTAATATTTATGTAAGTTTGCTCGCAAAGGCATCTAAGTATTAATCGTATAGTAATATGTTATTAATGTGCATAAAGGCTGGATACTAAATAAACTTTTGCATAATTTATTAACTGACACTATTGATGAACGTCATGATGAATATTTTCAGGTTTTAAATTGCTGGGATAAAATAAAAAGGACAGTTTTTTTGTTGTTACACAACAAGGCCATACTTGGAGCAACTAGTGTCTAGCCTTTGCGACCCTCAATAAATTATGTTGGTGATCATACGTACCATAGCGTAAATGTCTGCTGATGGATATGGCATTCCTTTTTTTCATTCTTCATGAACTTCCTTCGCCCCGGGGAAGGGCGAAGAGGTAATCCGGATTCCTACCGGCTAAAACCATTAGAGCGGTCAACTTCAGCACCTAAGGGAGGCTCCAGGTTGAGGACCTGGTCGGACCTATGATCATACTAGAGCCGCCCACTGGTGCCACTCCTAGAGGCACATCTCGGAGAGGGTGACTGTAAAGCGGTCACCCCCCTGGGGGATTGTAAAGATCCCCTCAAAGCGTCCCACGGCAGCGCGTGACCACATGCGTGCTACCGGGATATGGCATTCCTAACGGCTGCTTCGATGATTGGTCAAACATTAAATAATAAATGGTAGGCTTTGAAGGCAGATTAATTATCACAGAATAATATGTTAGTGCATAAGAGTGCGATACTGCCTAACATCTTTGCATAGCCCTGAGCATAGACTATACATTAATAGCCCTGAGTCACGTCCAGTTTCATAATTTTATGTTTATACTAGCTGGGACCCGCGGTTTCACCCGCATTTAATTTAAAAGAAATTTAGAGTACTTCGGCATAGACACTTGACATAGAATACATATGTTGGATTTCAAGGGTTTTATTGTTTTTGCGCGGAACCCTAATTATTTTTCTAAAATTAAAGTAGCCTAAGTTATTCCTTAGAACATCAGCTATCTGCCAGTGAAAGTCCCGTCAAAATCGGTCCAGCCGTTTCGGAGATTACCCGGAACAAACAGACAGACAGACAAAAAAATTAAAAATAGTTTTTTTGTTATATGAAACGTACATACTTTCATATGCATTTAGTAAAAAGCTGTTATTTTGACATTACAAACAGACACTTCAATTTTATTTATTTGTATAGATTAATATTTCGGAAATTATTTATATTGTCTACTCACATTACAAAATTGCAGGTATTTGAATCGATTAATATAATTTGGTATTTACCTTAAAAGGAATTGATTTAAATTGAACAGTTTTTATTTTGCTGAATAGTTCTTAAATTATATGGAGTGTTTCACTGTGCGGTCGTGCTGATATTTAGAAACCGTTGTTATAATATACCTAGTAGTTCTGTATCACTGTTTCCATTTTGTTACTGTTTGTACGTAGGATATTGTAATAAATAATAGTACTGAAGGTAGAAAAGGTAGGCGTATTATTACTTAATATTTGTAATAAATATTAAACATCTATCATATTTTTGCCCACGCACAACAAAACAAAATCTGCTATAACCATATTTGCCTGCATTAAGCACAATATAGACCTATTGCGTTAAAATCTAATATAACTTTCATGAAAATAGTTTTCCGTTGAAAAGTTTTCATGCCACGTGAAATTGATTTCCCGAAGGTAAGGGAACCTTTAGACGAGGTTTTAATATTCGACCCTTCTGTACGTTGACGTCAGTTTTGCATAACACTATGTAGGCAAACGTGATGGTTAGATAGCCTTTGATGTAGCAATGAAAACCATTCGCTGGAAAATATTCTGCTATTACTTTTTACGTACAATAATCATAATGTAAGCCCGGTTATTCCCAGATATTATGATCCAATCTTATTAGTTGAGCAACAGTACGTATCATCATCATCATCATATCAGCCAAAGGACGTATAAGGTAAGCCCGGTTATCCCTGAAGAGTTCGGTACCTATGCAGTAGGACAACGTGGAGGACTTTCGTGTGACCGAACGGTGCATCGGACTTGGGCGCAAGCAGTGTGCACCGCATTGCCCCGCTGGCCAGTGCTATTCAAAATTCAGCTGTGATTAATTTTTTATTACCGTAAGTATGCATTATAAAATATACTTTACATTTTTAGGTTTTGTAAACAAGTATATTTATTACATTATATTTTTCTGTGTGGTGTCCGGATTAAGAATATAGCACCACTCCATATCCTCCCATGGATGTCGGAAAAGGTGACTAAGGGAATCTAAACCAGAGGGATGGGCAGCAGCGTCCCTTCTGTGAAAGGGTAGCCATACTGCGCTCGCCAACCCGCCTGCCAAGCGTGGTTAGTATTGGCAAATACTGCTCAAAATGATGACACAATCGTGAAAATCTATGGGGGAGGCCATTGTTCAGCAGTGGACGTATTAATGGCCGATATGATGAAACAAGTATATATGAAATCTGAAAATTGTTGATTCAAAATCAGTCATAGAGTCAATTGCAAGTTTTTAACAAGTTCAAAAATAAGGAGGTTCTCAATTCGGTAAATTTGAGTTTTGGGATATTTAGATGATCCAATCTTATTAGTTTAGCAACAATGCGTGTGTTGACACAGTTTAACGATCATGTCCTTGTGTTAATGAGTGATTTGACAGAAAGATATTTCGTCACCATTTTCACTTACGGCCGAAATTAATAAACGATGTAATCCAAAACTTTGGATTTCGGATTACGGATGTCTGTTTTTTGTGTTAGATGTGATCGTAACACAACAACGAATTAATTTCAAAATCTTATATCTGTATACTTTGGAGTACATTGAATATTAATTTCAGGCGGCTTAGTGTGAGGCACGCTTACAGAACTTGCAAAAAAAATATTCAGCTCACATCGACGAATTTTTGAGTAGTGAAAAGGTCAAGCCAACTTTTTTGACGAAGCGAATAATGCCAAGTTATGAAAGTTTTTAAGTTGTGGTATAAGTTTAAGTCGATACTATTATGTTAACCAATAATTTTAAAGTTCAGGGGTAGCAGTGAATCTCAAGTTATGAAATTAAAGTTGTTTGCCTATCAATTTTCGATAACGAAGCAAGAGGCGGCAAACTTTGGAATAATCTTTAATTTTTTCGACCCGAATCTATCTGCCTAAATTTTGTATACCACACTCTAATATAACGTTACGTGCATTATTCAAAAATAGTCTTGTCGTCGTCATCATCATCATGTCAGCCGAAAGACGTCCACTGCTGAACATAGGACTCCCACAAAGATCGCCACAACGACTGGTTCTGCGCTACTCGCATCTAGCGGTTTCCTGCAACCATCAACAGGTCGTCGGCCCATCTCGTGGGGGGTCTGCCCACGCTGCGTCTTCTGGTACGTGGTTGCCACTCAAGAACTTTTCGGCCCCATCGGCCATCCGTTCTATGACCAATGTACCCCGCCCGCTGCCACTTAAGGTTAGCAATTCTTTGGGCTATGTCGGTTACCTTGGTCCTTTTGCTGATCTCCTCATTTTTTATTCTATCTCGCAGGCAATCTCCGAGCATAGCCCTCTCCATTGCCCTTTGGGTGACCTAGAGCTGGATGGTAAGCGACCACGTCTCGGTACCGTAAGTCATCACCGGCAACGCATACTGGTCAAATCCTTCGTCTTGAAAATAATCTTGTATCCACAGTTCTTTAAACTTAGTGTAACAATTCTACATCCACTGCTGAACTTAATACTACACGGTCGTGTTTGCCATAATATCCAATATTAACATTAACAAATTATTAATATTAACAAATGGATCAATGACCGCAATCGGAGTGCTCATATCCAGCATTGGCTAATTGGAAATCTAAAGTCAGGTCAGTCTAAATATGAGCGACTGCATAATGTAATTGAACTGAGCATCTTTGTGATTTAGACGGCACGTAAAATCGTCGGTTCCAATTGTTGTCATTAGTCGGCAGTGTTTAAGTCAAGACTTAATCAACTAACCAACGAATAAATTATAGTTTAAAAAACTAAAAAACACGCTTTTGAAGATAACCAAACTAACAAGTAGAAAATAATGTTCAATGACTTTAAAATAACATGTCCACTGCTGGACACAGGCCTCCCACGGGGTCTTGGGTCAAAATGGGCGTGCCCCAGGGCTCAATTCATGGCCCTCTCTTGTTTCTAGCATATATAAATGATCTTCCAGATATGATGACCAAATTATCAGATGTAATTTTATTTGCTGACGACACGTCGCTAATTTATAAAATTAATAGAAATTATATTCCACACGTAAACGAAAGTCTAACAGTCCTTTGCAAATGGTTTGCCGCTAACAACCTACTACTTAATGCTGCTAAAACCAAATGTTTAAAGTTTTCATTGCTTAATACAGCCCAAATCGGACTTAAATGAATTCTTGAATGCAACCAACTTGAAACTGTTGATGATACTGTGTTTTTAGGAATAACCATCGACTCTAAATTGAAATGGAGTGCCTACATCAAAGCTATATCGGGTAGGCTCAGCTCTGCTGCATTTCCAGTTCGGAAAATTAGGCAGCTGACTGATGTAGCTATAGCCCGATTAGTTTACTTTGCATATTTCCACAGCATTATGTCTTATGGCATTCTGTTGTGGGGATCAGCGGCCGATGTAGATTATATTTTAATATTACAAAAAAGGGCCATCGCGAGTCTCTTAGAACCATGTTTAAAGATATTAACATACTTACACTGCCGTCACTTTATATCTTTGAAAACATTTTACTGTCCGCAAAAATCTGCACAAGTAAAAGAAGCGATTTTCATGACATCAATACACGGCAAAAACATTAAGTAGTAGTACCTAAATTTTAGATTAGCTAAAACGAATAAGTCATTCCTAGGGAATAGTATACGTTTTTATAACAAGCTGCCCAAATTTATTACAGATCTTACCGAGGGAAAGTTTAAAGCCTATATACCAATATAATAAAAACGCGTTCTTACTGGAAACGCTTATTATAAAGCTATAGATTACTTTGACGACAGGGATGTTTGGCATTGATTCTTTCTGCACATGTGTCTTCCCTGGTACCCTTTTGACAAAATATGTGTTTATCTATTAATTATTCCGAACTGCGATGAATGAGGATATAATTCTTGTTAGAATTGATAACTTTTTTATATATGACATATTATGTATGTCCTTTTTGATATGTTAATGTATACAATATGACAATATTTACAGCTTGATGGCCACATTGCCCTTTATTTTAATAAAATTTAGCATCTTCTACATTTTGTAAATGTGAGAACTTTGTTGACTCGTACCTGTGCGTTAATAATTATCAATTTCTGATTGTGTATTACAGAAGCAATAGTGTGTTTTATATTATGTATACGTATTTCACGTATAGTCTACTTTGTTTCCACATAGCTGATGTGTTAAACTGTAATATCACTTTTTTTAAAAGAGTATCTATGGAGTTTCTTACCTGCTTCTTCTCCATAAGATCAACTTTTCCGAACCGTGCACCTTAACTTTCGACTTTTCTTAAGTGCCTATTAGGGCCTATATGAAATAAAAACTTTGACTTTGACCCCCAAAGATCACCACAACAATTATCGTCAAAAGCGTGTTTCTTAGTTTTTTTTTCCAATTTTGAGTGCGGCTAACTACAAAACCGTGTCTTTTTGTTTTGCGTATGGCTGAATGTCCATGTTGCCTGTCCATAGTCACAATAACTCCGGGTGGTAATTATTTACCTAAGCATCTTCCTTTCGACGTTTAAGTAAACAAATTCTGCCTCCATTATGGATAAATTCATCTGAAGAATGAGACACTATTCGATTCTCATCGCACTCTATCCGCGGAACATTGAATCGACATATGTAGGTATACTTTTATGAGCAAGTTTGTGTATGTCGATAAATTTGTATTTTTTTTCTGGATATCAGAAATGAAAAAATCGCTAATCCTGAGGATCCTGGCAAGGATAATGGGACAAAGTATTTAAATTATTGCATTGTTAACGGACCTTGATAAGTGTGCGAAGTTTCAAATCAATCCGACGTTATGAAGGGGATGAAAATCGAGTTAATAAATTCCGTTACATAGATACATACCAATATAATAAAAAGCGTGTTAAAAAGAAAGAAAACTGCAATCAGCAGGAACTGAGGTAATTTTTTATGCCACCCAAATGATATGAGTGGCCTTTCCGTTGTCGAGAACAACATTGCCACAAAAGATCTGTCCACTGTCTAAAGCCTTTTGAAGTGTCCAGAATATAAATAAGCTCAAGAAAATCAAGGGTATATGAGCTTCACCTGTCAGGACGGAATAGTACGTGCTGTGAAAGGTGAAGTCACGGCATTAAAAATAATCACACTGGTATGAAAGAATAAAGTAAGAGTTTTGCAAGGTATATCAAGATCAAAATTAAGTAATAGAAATTGTACAATTATAATAATTGTTCTACGAAACATTACATTTAGCATGTGATAATCCTTATCCTGTGTGCCACGATGATCCAATCTCAAAGAGGGAAGTGACTGGTGGTCCCAGGAACTGGCGGAGATCAGCGCAGCATGTATGATTGCCCAGAAGACATACTCGCAAGTGGCGCCACTGCAATGAAGAGCGGGAGGCCCAATTGTATGAGTCTTACCGAGAGGCCCGGAGGACTCTACAACTGGCGATCTACCAAGTGAAGGAGAAGCCATGATCCTTGGGGCGCCCAAATATATAAATATAGTGTTATATAATTAACTGTAAATTCTACAGTTATCGGGTAATAAGTATTTTACATGTACAGTTTATTTGTCACGAAACAAAAACATTCATCACCGATACATTTATCTCGCCAATTCTGCGGCTACCCACACAGCCACACGTATTATCGTGTCATCGATATTAAAACTAGATGTGGATAACCGATAGTGCATCTCTCGGTTGAGTGAACTGAATGCTCAACTTTGTGGCAAACCACCCAATGCAAGCCGCTCAACGCAGTGGTGAGATTCTCGGGCGTTAGTCATTTGGTGAAACTCCGTATACTAGAGAGCGGCTTCGGAGAGAATGCGTCGTCGCATTCTTAAAATCCTAACAGTACCAGTACTTAGCTTCTAAATACGAATATGAATAACCCTGCAATACTCCTAAATTTTTCATAAGAGGCGTATAAGTAGCATTTATATGCAGAATCGTGGCGAGCCGCAGCTTTTCATTTAGACATAGCAGAAAATACCTGGGTAGACTTACCGCCGATGTTTTTTCTTGAATTTAGATGCGCGACGCCGCAGGCCGGTTACATACGGTAAAAAACTTGTTTGAACATTCCGGAAGGATACATCATTTTTTAGGTCCTTTCCACTAGAACAGCTAGTGTCAATCATTTTGTTGCGAGAGTCAGATATTCTTTACATTGAGAGCTTCATGCTAAGCAGTGAAACTTAAGAAAGATAGCTGTTATACATATCTAAAAGTTAAATAATAATTTTCTGGTACCATTCTAAACTTGCAGAGGTCCATTTTTTTGGCTCCGATTTGAGTCATTCGATGCATCCTAAGTGATCTTTGTTTTATGAGATTATTTCTATCATCCTTTCAGTATCCTTGGCTGACACAAAAGGTCCTTCTTAAGGGATTATACCTAGATGAAATATTAACCAATCTTTCTTTCAGTATGTCATATCTAAGAACACACATTCAGAGATGTTATGAAATCCTCTTTGCGTTTCTTAGTATTATTCCACCATATCTCTTTGACTGCGAATGTCTTATAAGATTTTCGGCGAAAAAAACATAAAAACGTGTTTATTGACATTTGGAATGGTACGTGTTTTTTGAATATGCGCTATGTCTCCTTGGTGCTACTTAACGTAAAACTAGATTTAGCAAAGAATGATAACAAAAAATATTGCTGGTAATTCTTTTTTACATAGGTATTTACTTGTCAGTACTCATTTGAAGTGTCTGTTTGTAATGTAAAAGTGACAGCTTTTCACTAAATGCATATGAAAGTATATACGGTACCTACACCAAAAAGGCTTTTTGTAATTTATTTGTCTGTCTGTCTGTACCCGCTAATCTCCGAAATAGCTGGACTTGCTACTGGACTTTTACTGGAAGATAGCTGATGTTATAAGGAATAACTTAGTTTACTTTTATTTTATAAAAATAATTAGGATTCCGTGCAACCGATTAAAAATGTTAACATTTATAAACTTTCTACTCATAACAGAAGCGTTAGAACGCCGATCAATGTTTTTTTAGTCTACTCAAATTTAGAATTGGCTTTAATAATCATTGAATCATTTGAATTAATTGAAATAAAAAAAATCGTAAAAACTTTGACTTTTATTTCAATTAAATCAAATTATTCAATGATTATTGACAATAAATAACAAAAACCCTTTTTTTAATACTACTTACATTTACTGTATAAACAAAGGCAATCTCTATAATATACATTGACATTTTGAGAGATCCATAGTCTTTTTAATGTCCTTTCAGCGTAGTATCCGCTTGAAGTATTTTCGTTATATAGAAGGATTTATTCTTTACCGGTCTGCCGGGGCTTTACATTTTAAAGCTGATTAAGCAACAGTCCATTCTGCTTTTATCATAAATAACCTTACTCATTGTTCTTCACTCACAAAAAGAGCTTCCAAAACACCACTATTGAAATTCTGTACCTGCCGCCAAAACATACCTACCAGAACTATAAGTAAAACATCTCGCGGAATTAACTGATTTATATTCGTCACACGAACCCTTCCTTCGTCTCCTCACACCGTTAAGACACGTCCATGATTGTTGCTGCTTATGTAATGGGTAATTTCTTTGAATAGCTTCCCTCCAGTGATGAAACGCGTCATTTTGTGAGTGGTGCGACATACGTAACTAAACGTTTTCCATACTCACCCTTTTTGGAGCCTAGAAGTAATGTGGAGTGTGTCTAAATTTCAATAAAATAGGTATATATGTGTGACAATGAAGTCTTATTACGTAACTAAGTCATCATCATCATATCAGCCAAAGGACGTCCACTGCTGTAAAGGCCTCCACCATAGATTTCCACAACTACCGGTTACATGCCGCCCGCATCCAACGAATCATTTGCGGAGGAAATGCCTCACGCATACCACGCTATCCGGGGTGACTGCGTGGTTATGTGGGGCTTGCAACCACAAACTCCGCTGATTCACCTGCGTTCGCCTATTAATGGACCACGAGTACTGCGTATGTATTACTTTCGCGGCCCGTCCAACGAATCCTAGCTCAAGGTCACTCAGTGAGCTATGGAGAGAGCGATGCTTGATATTTCTATACGAAATTGAATCAGATATTAAGAGATCCGTAGAACTACAATTTATTGAGAAATAAAATATTTATTTAGAAAGCATTAGTAGGCTGAAGTTGCAATGGGCACATTGACCATTGCCGCTGGGCAAAAAGGTTCTTGAGTGGAGACCGCGTATCGAAAAACGTAACGTGGGCCAGTTTCCAACGAGGTGGACCGACGACATACTAAGTATACTATGCATTAAGTTTTTTTCGGAATCGTTGATATGCAAATTATAAACTTTTAAATGTATCTATACAAATAAATAAAATTGAAGTGTCTGTTAGTAATATCATAGTAACAACTTTTTACTAAATACATATGAAAGTATATACGGTGCCTACAACAAAAAAAATATTTTTTATCTGTCTGTCTAGTAAGGAATAACTTAGGCTACTTTTATTTTAGAAAAAAATTAGGGTTCTACGCAAAAAAATTAAAACTCTTGAAATCCAATATTAGGCATGCCTTTTAAGTTCTGTCGTTTCCATATTTCCCGGCAATTTTGAATTTGAAACAGCTCTATATTCGAATGTGTTTAAATTTTCTCAAAACAGTTGAAAGTATTAGGATTAATGCTATTGTTTAGTCACAGCGTCGATTGGATTCTGTCAGGTTACGTACGAAAATGAATCTTTCTAAGGAAAATGTTCGTGCAATAATTTTCTACAACTTTAGTAGAGGCCTGACACGGCTTCAGTGTTTTGAAGAGTTAACATCTGTATTCAGTGATGAAGCCCCATGTCTGCGGACTGTGGAACGCTGGTATTTAGAATTCCAGCGTGGACATACTAGTGTTAGTGACAAATCTCGCGAAGGACGCCCAAAATCCGCCTTCACTGAAGATAACATCATTGCTGTGAGACAACTAATTCTCGAAGATCGTCATGCGACATATCGAGAGATAGAGGCTCTATTAGGAATATCAGGGACAACCATTCAGAAGATCTTGCATGAAGCGCTTGGTGTGAGAAAGCTAGTTTGCCGTTGGATACCGCATCTGCTTTCCAACGATCACAAGGCAGCCCGCGTCAGATGGTGTAAGAAAACTCTGCAATGGTTCAACCGAGGAGAGTCAAATCACGTCTACGACATCATCAGTGGTGACGAATCTTGGATCTATGCCTACGATCCTGATTCCAAACAACAATCTACAATCTAGGTCTTTCAAGACGAGCCAAAGCCGACTAAAGTTGTTTGTTCTCGAAGCATTTCAAAGAAGATGGTGGCCACGTTTGTTGGAAAAGCCGGCCATGTTTCGACTATTGCACTTGAAGATCGTAGAACGGTTAATGCAGAGTGGTATACCACAGTTTGTTTACCACAAGTCATCGCTGAACTTCAAAAATCTAACTCAAAGCGACGCGTCATCCTGTACCACGACAACGCAAGCTCATACTGCGCTCGTCAAACTATTTAATATTTGAAGCAGGAAAAAGTAGTCATTCGTGACCATCCTCCACACAGTCCTGACCTAAGCCCTAACGATTGCTTTACATTTACTAAAATTAAGAAAAGTCTTCGTGGTCAAAGGTTCTAGTCCAGTGAAGAAGCAGTCGACGCTTTCAAGTCAGCTATTTTGAACACCCCCCACTTTAGAGTGGAAATTAATTAATGTTATAATAACTGGTTTGAGCGAATGGAAAAGTGTATTAAGCTACGTGGTGAATACTTTGAAAAACAATATTATAAGGTTCTAGTTGTGTTTTTTCTTCAAACGACAAAACTTAAAAGGCATATAAAATAAAACTCTAGGATTTTTCCTGTATCATGGGTACAAGTTACAGATTTAATCTCACATGCTCAAACACCCTGGGCGTAAGATTTTGCTGAACATATATTGTGTTTTTTTGGTAGGTATTGACCCAAGCTCTCACCCCCTGCAGTATGTCGTGCTATTTACTGGACAACCTGTATATACTATCTAACATCTATATGTGTAGTTTCTTACTATCTCGTGGGAAATAACCATAGTTTGTCTTGCTATGACCAAGAGGTTCCTATGGCCAAAAATGTGCACTCAAGGGAAATGACCGGTTTTAAGAAGCCTGATATATCTTACCGGGTTAGTTGACCGGGGTTAATATTCAGATACCTTTGTTTACAAGCAATAAGACTGAAATTCAAAAAGATCTGAATAAACCTCAGATTGGATATAACGTCTATATTTATGGTCAAACGTCCATCTGTGTGTATAAATACAAGTATAATGCAATAACAAAACATGTTATGCCATTGAAAACTTAATTTTTGTTGTATATTTACAGTATTTATTTGCCTTTAATAATTAGTAGCGTTAACGAAATATCTAGATTTATATATTTAATAAAAAGACACTACATTCAATGAAGTGCCTGCTATTTTTCTGCAATGAATTGCACAATAAGCCGTATTTTGTTATTATTCTCTAGACAACGTATCAGCCTACAATATTTGGTAAAAGCATGGTGGGTCAATCAACCTATGGATGGGTGACCATGTGGAGAGGTTATGGAATGGTTGACTAGGTTACATTTTAAAAAAATTACGAAAAAAAACTGAGTTTAAAATCCCTACCAGTAAAAAGAAAATCAAAACTTTATTCATAGTTATAAAGTATAATTTCTCTGGTATGCCCCAACTATGGTTCACGTAGACCAGAGAAATTATATTTTATACCTCGCCCCACCCGACTTCATAAATAAAGTTTTTTTGGTGGTTTTAGTATTTTATATCGTGTAGTTCCGCACGGGTCACTTCTCGGCCCCCTCGTATGGAACCTCACCTACGACGCGGTCCTGCGTTTCGTTCTCCCTGCTGGCGTCAACTTAGTCTGTTACGCTGACGACACCCTGGTGTTGGCCAGTGGGAAGTCCTTCGAGGGAACCATCCGGCTTGCCGAGCAAGCGGTGACAATTGTCGTGCCCAAAATCCACGCCATGGGTCTGCGGATAGCGCCTCAAAAACTGAGGCGCTGTGGTTCCACAAACTGCCAAGGAGTCAAGTACTACCCAGTTCGTGGACACGCGTTGGTGACGTGCTCCTTCTGTGAGAGCGTCGTGCTCCAGAAGGAGACCGCAGAGCGGGATCGGGAGAGGGCCGATCCTGCTCGAAGACGGAGGAGACGGCGCCGGGGTAACAACCTCCCTGGCGCTTAATTCCTATACGCCTGAAACCCCCTGCCGTCGTTGTAAGGCCCCCCGCCTCTGGGTTCGCGAGTGCGTAGATTGGGGAATTTCCCTGCCTTCGCCGAGCAACCCACGAGAAGACGGTGGTGTGCAGGTGATCACGCGCCGCCGTGTGCGCAGCACAGCACAGCGCACAGGGCAACATTGGATGTTTCGGATTTGAGTTTCCGTTGCAGATGCCAGAAAGCAAGATGGGTTAGCTCTAAGTCACCCAACATCTTGTCCCAGCTAGCCTCTTGGCACTCCTGAATACGTTCCTTAACAGCATGCTGTAAGTGGAGCTTAAAGAGGCGATTGGGTTCGCTGGGAAAAGATGAAGATGATTACGCTCTAAAGGCTGCGTTCTTCTCCGTTATCAGTGCACGTACATCGTCAGAGAGTTTCATACGATGGTCTTCCATCGCAGAAACTCGCCGTGAACATTCGTTCATGACGGACTGTACATGACCGGTGATGGAGTCTATCGCGCCTATTGTGTCTGCGACTGAGGTTATGCAATCGGGAATTCTATCTAACTGGACGGACGAAGGGTCGTTGAGGCGTTTCCTAACTTTCCTCCATTCCGTCGTCACAATGGTCTGAGGGGGTTGTCCTGTGTCCATGGGGCCAAAGTGGGAGTTAGGTGAAAGATCACAGGACGGTGGTCGGAGTCTAGCTCTTGTAGTACTTCAATGGAATGCTACTTAAGGTTAACATCCTTTAGAAGTGCTATGTCGAGTATATCCGGGCGATGGTTAATATTGCTGAGGTAGTAAGTTGCATCTTTTTTCAGAAAAGAATAATAAAATACTAAAAGACTTGTAAAAGATCGGCCTTTTTTCGCCTCAGATAATCGTGTAAATTATAAATTTTTATTTGAGCTATTATTTTATATTAGCTAAATATAAAGCCACTGACGTACGGATGACATTCGTCGCCGAAACCGTTATTTGTTCAAAACTATGCTTTGTGCGGGATTACGTCTTCGCTATTTTTGGTAGTTTTCGGACCGCCAATGACACGTCCGCAGCGGAGAAGAGCAGACATGTATTTATTGGTCTTAACGTATCACATTAGTATGGTCAGTGTGAGTGTAGCACTTACGTTTTTGTTTATTTTCGTATGCAGATAAAATGGATCATAAGCAGTATAATACTTCGCCTAAGACCTCTACGTCTCAAAAAAGATAGTGTGTTCAAGCTATTAGCGGTAAACAACAATAAAACATTGCTGAAGGAATTTGACGAACCATCGGCAGATGAAGATAATTGTATTCACTCAAATTGCGGAAATTTAGCCGTGTGGTGCCGATTCAGAATACCACCACCCCATTTCCTCCCGTGGGTGTCGTAAAAGTCGACTATGGGATTAGCCGGAGGATGGGCAGCAGCTTCCTTCGATTACATTGACAAATCAACTGCAATCGCCAACCCGTCTGCCAAGCGTGGCGATTATGGCAAAACCCCCCAATGAGCCCACAACACACCCATATCGGTCGTTGTGGTGATCTTTGGGGGAGGCCTGTGTCCAGCAGTGAACTTCATTCGGACGAAATGATTATGATGAAATTGCGGAACTCTTTGTAAAAAGAGGAAGAAGAAAATGAGGAAGATATATAAGGCCGTATCATGAACACCAGTGGCTTTAGAAAGGTTCCTAAAGACCTCTCAAGTGTGGAACATGGGTTCTATTGCAGTTTTCCAGGTTGAGTTTGAACACTGTAAGTAGATCGCTACTTAAAGTGTTCTAACCCAGCCTGTGATAACAGCCGTTAAAAAGTGTCTAATATGTGATTTGCTGATGATATGATTCAGATATTATAAATACCTTCCGATTTGCATTATGTAATGAAGAAAATAATTCCTTTGGCTATAAGTTTTTATTGTGTATTTTTTTTATTGCTCGAATTTATTTGGGTATATCTAAGAACGTTGAATAAATAAAAATAATGATGAGTATTTATCTGTGTATTACTTCTATTTTTAGTGTTTTATTAAGTTACACACAATAAAAATATGAATTATACTTATTGCTGTATCAAAGGTCTTTAAAAACACAGACGAATGTCATTCGTATGTCAGTGGTACCGTCAGGTTATGAAACTTCAGTGGCTAAGGGTTAATAATACAGTAAGTTGCAATAAACGACGCATCAAATATCATGTTTGTAGATATTTTGCAATATTGACACTTACAAACTTTCAGTCACTATGTTCTATTGATTGCCCTCAATGAACCAAATATTGTTCACTTAAATATATACTTATCTGGGTTACTATAAGTAAAGGGCTAAACTTTAGTTAAGTTTACCTTTAAGTGAACAATGTAATCAGTTACTGTTCTTTGAGAAAAAATATCTTTAATCCGAAAGTGCACCTTCATTATAATTTTTGGTCGTTGATATTTATTTGTCTTAATATGATTAGGCAATTAGAATAAATATGAAAATAATAACCTTTGGTAATTAAAGCCAAAGAAAAATAAATCGTGTTACAAAATTAATTTTATTACAGTAAAAATAAATACATACAGACACTTCTAAAACTAATTATCCTTAACGAACACTAACAATCTGCATAGCCCCTAGGTATTAGAAAAATAATTTATATTTTCTCTTTAATGTATAACATTTGCTCAACGAAAGAAAAATAGAAGTTTTAATTATACGATCCGAATTTAAGTAATAAATTATTCATGAACGAACAAATTTTATATACTAAAGAGTCTCAAACTTAAAAATAAATCTATAGATTTGGGTTATAGGACACCTATAAAAATATCCAAATTCTAACAGTCTTGATCTAAGCTTCGGAAACACTCTCTACTTCTATTACATGTCTATGCTTTTTTTTCTTATGTATTCCTTCGAACTCATTCTGTATCTCTTGCAACGTCCGTCCCTTTGTTTCAGGAACAAAGAAATAGACAAAAACTATCCCTATAAGACAAGTTATGGCAAAAGCCCATAACGTCCAACCAGGTTTCACCATATCTACCAAGTTCTGGTATAATTTTGTTACACCGAATGCTAAAAACCAATGAAAACCAGCAGTTAAGGCTGTCGCTCTTCTTGTCATATGCGGAGGGAATATTTCTCTTAGCATCAACCAAGGAATTGGGCCAACACCAGAAGCATAGAAACTTACAAATAGACATAAAGTGAAAAGTGGCACCCACGTGCTACTAGGTAATACATTAGAGGCTTTTAAGTGGTAATAAATGCCCAGACATGTTAAATTTACAGCCATGGCTGAGAATGATACCATTAAAAGTACTCGTCGCCTAACAACCTTTAGAAGCATAGTAGAAAAGTAAGTGGACGACACCAAACAGAAACCTAATATAATTGCTGCACTAGGAGGATTGAGAGATATGGCAAAAGTTTCAAAAATACTCTTAGCATAAAAAAGGACGGGAAATATACCGCTCATTTGCTGAAATACCATTAGGCCAAAAGAAACAATAAGAGCCTTCACTGTAGACCGTGTACCGAAGAGTTCTTTGAAAGTAACTTTGATCTTTGCAGAATTTCTAATGCGTTCCTTTAGAGCTTTAATTTCAGAGTCGATATCATTGTCAATTCCTCTGAAGTAGCGCAAAGCTGCCTTTGCTTCGTGGAATTTTCCCTGAGACATTAAATACGCTGGCGATTCTGGGAGGAAGATGAAGGCAATGAAGAAAGCTGTTGGAACGCTGGCACATAGTACTGTTAACCAAGAAGTGTTCTCTACCAGACCTGAAATGTTAAAGTAAAGGTTATTAATGATATGCAATACATCTGAATGAATAAAATATAGTAAAGACATTTCAAGTAAAAAAAGCTAGGTTTTATTCCCGGTCTGTTCTGTACATTTCCAGGAATGTTATCAGTATGAATATTTACTTACGCAGTCCTACAACTTTTACGGGTGGTTATGAGATATCTTTATAGATAGATCCTCTGCCGGACATATCAACGTAAAAACTATAAGTTAAGATCTCGGGCCGATCCAAGAACAATAAGATATGATATAGTTTGAATGAAGACAGTAAGTTATATGTACCGAAGGACTTTTTAATAACACATATTCTTGACAATGGGTGCAATGTAAAAGTATAAAGGCTATTTACCAATAATATATCCGAAGAGAACCCCGCAGCTAAAGTGGACGTGGTAGAAGTTCGCAAGAGTTGGTAGTATATGTTTCTCTGCTATGTCTTCGACATAAGGTGGTATGCCGACACTGAATGCTCCTAACGCCATTCCACCAACAAAACGTCCCACGTATAGACCATAAACGTTTGGACTGAAAAAGATGCAAACATTTCGATTAACTTGTGTTCAAGAAATAACACGACATCTATACACAAAAGTTAGCCAATAAAACTCGATATGTGTGTCATTTAAACATTGGAAATAATTATTTATATTTTATACTGGGGAAGGAAAATTTGTTTATTATTTTATCCAAAGGAAATCACCTCTAGTTTCACTATTTTTTGCCGGAAATTAAATATCTACAAGTGCCCTGCCAGATTTGAAAAAGATCTATTTGAGTTGATAGTTTATGGTTTCGTTTGCCTCTTAAGATATTGTTTAATTCCACATACCTAGACGCGACGAGTATCCATGAAACCACCAGAGGTAGTGCTAAGTAAAGTAGGGTTTTTTTCCTGCCAAAGTACTCTGATATTAGACCAGCTGGTCCTGCGCCCCATAAAGCACCAAGGCAAAGCAGAGATGCTACCCATGAAGCTTCTGCTGCTGTAAGCTGGGTAAAAAAGAATGTCTTATTATTTTATCCTTATTTATAACTGACAAAATTGTGCTTGGGTTCTCAGAAAATACTATATGTAATTTATTACTTATAAGCTTGATCATACATCAAACTTTTAGACTTATATTTAGCTAGCTACAAACAATAACCAGATTCACAATTTCAACAGTTTTAAATTTATATTTTATGCTGTTATGTGCGTGAAGATTATAATAATATTTATTTGCAAATAAATAAATAAAAGCATATCCCAACAAAATTAACCAGAAACGCGGTATGTTTTTCGTAGACGTAGAAAGCACGGTACACCATACGGCTGCTTAAAATGTACCAAATGGATGATGTACATTACATTTTTGTATGAGAGATAATGGACTCCTTACTACTAAAAATGTTTCATAATGTTTTTCATAATTATTTCGGCCAAATAAATTCCACTGCCGGACACAGGCCTCCCTCAAAGATCACCACAACGACCGATATCGGGGTGTTGTATGCTTGTTGGGGTGTTTTGCCATAATCACCACGCCTGGTAGGCGGGTTGGCGATCGCAGTTGAGTTGTTAATGTAGTCGAAGGACGCTGCTGATCGTCCGGCTAATCCCTTAGTCGCCTTTTACGACACCCACGGGATGAGAATGAAAATGTTTTGAAACAATAAATTGTGTAAAGGGTCGAGCTTGTAGTTGGGCTTGATCTTGGTACATATTATTATTTACTTTTCTTTTGCAACAAAGTTAAAAGAAGCAGGTGTCGACTCTTGACTTACTCGAACAATTAACAGAACCTAGAGTACGTTAACCAGAAACTTGTTCCAAGAAAAATATCACCAACTTACTGTGAGTTTCGTGTGAGCAGGACTAAGTATGCCTGGTGTTGAGTTCTCCTCGGCAATTACGTCTCGGGTCGGCGACGGTGGCTGTAACATACGTGTATTTATGGACTTCATTTATCTCGGACAGAAATTATAACCATGATTATATTGTTGCTTCTGTTGTTACCGTATTATGGGATTAATTTTTGTTGTGCGTGATCAGAATGTTGTATGAACACTCTTTCTAATATTATATCTGCGAGATAATAATATACCTTAAATAAAAATAAATGAGCATTCATAGAAGACCGTAAATGCTGAAAATTTGCCGACTGCTATAATTAGAGGTCGCGAGGAGTGTGCAAGGAGAATGGTGCTACTCATCCTTCTAACGAAATCACTTTATTATTATATTAAAAAAGAACTTAATAACATCGACACTATATGTACTATGTAACTTGTAAATCTCAGCAGCTTGTGGTGTCCAGATTAAGAATATCCGTGTGGTGTCCAGATTAAGAATATAGCACCACTCCATCTCCTCTCCGTGGAGGTAACAAAAGGCGACTAAGGGACTCTAAACTAGAGGGATGGGCAGCAGCGTCCTTTCTGAGGAACAGAAGCCATACTGCGCTCACCAACCCGCCTGCCAATCGTGGTGAGTACTGGCAAATTCCCACCAGTATGATGACACAGTTGTGGAAATCTATGGGGGAGGTCTTTGTTCAGTAGTGGACGTTGTATGGCCGATATGATGAAATCTCAGCTCATCGGGTCTTACATGAGATAAATGCAGACACATAACACACATCCAAAAATATTTACCTAATATCAACTTCTACATCATCCCAACATGAAGAAAGTGCCTTAGGCAGCCCTCAATCCATAACAAGTTAAAAATTAAAGTCATAAGGTCGCCTGCAAGGAGTATCAATTTACTAATGATTACTTAGAACTCCCTTAAGTACGCAATCGCTTAAACGTAGATGGTATTTTGTTCCAACGCAAACAATTTAAAGAGAAAACTGGACTTCTCAGTATCAAAATTACAGCACACATAAAACCACTGTCAAGCTTTCCGCTTTCAACATCATATATTCAAAAGTTAGCTCGCCTCGGAACTTTACTGGCATTTACGCTCCTGTCAACGATAGTGAAGTTTTCATGTTGATACAGACTCTTGGTAAAGCTACTTGATTGCTTGAAGTTGCCTGAATAAATATTTCATTTCGTCTAGACAAGCAGTAATGAAAATACAATTTGTGACCGTAGGAACTTTGAAAATACTTTGACGATAAATGTACCTAACTTATTATTCAGAATTAGACTATGCTTTTTGTCTTTAAATAGGTCTTTATGTAGATTTTCATACGTGTCATTGGAGTTAGGATGATTAATTAATCAAACATCTGGTGCAAGTTTTCCTTACACGTTTTACAGTGCCAACGTAAGCACTTACTGTCACGTTAATTCAATTAGTGAAAATGTTGTCTATGACTTCCGTTTTTCTGTAATAAATCAATTTATTTATTTATCTACGCATTTAATAACAGGCGGCGATTACCAATCGTTTTGCCTAGCATAGTGATTAGGAAAATATGGATCACGCCCATTCATTAAAGCCGTATATTAGTAGGCCCATTTTTAACAGTAGATTTTTCTTATAAGAGTTGATGATGATGATGATAATATATAATCAAGTGTATGCTGACATTGCACTGCAGATTTTTTCTCTCCACAGTGGAAGTAGCAAATTGTAGTTTAATTTTATAAATCCTTTGGTTATACATCTATACAAATAAATAAAATTAAAGTGTCTGTTTGTAATGTCAAAATAACAGGTTTTTACTAAATGCATATGAAAGTATATATGGTACCTATAACAAAAACACAATTTTTAATTATTTTGTCTGTCTGTCTGTCTGTCTGTCTGTTTGTTCCGGGTAAACTCCGAAACGGCTGGACCGATTTTGACGGAACTTTCACTGGCTGATAGCTGATGTTATAAGGAATAACTTAGGCTACTTTTATTTTAGAAAAACGATTGGGGTTCCGCGCAAAAAAATAAAAACCTTGAAATCCAATATATCTTCTATACATCTATACAAATAAATAAAATTGAAGTGTCTGTTTGTAATGTCAAAATAACAGGTTTTTACTAAATGCATATGAAAGTATATATGGGACCTATAACAAAAACACAATTTTTGAATTTTTTGTCTGTCTGTCTGTTTGTTCCGGGTAAACTCCGAAACGGCTGGACCGATTTTGACGGGACTTTCACTGGCTGATAGCTAATGTTATAAGGAATAACTTAGGCTACTTTTATTTTAGAAAAACGATTGGGGTTCCGCGCAAAAAAATAAAAACCTTGAAATCCAATATATCTTCTATGTCAAGTGTCTATGTCGAAGTACTCTAAATTTCTTTTAAATTACACGCGGGTGAAACCGCGGGTCCCAGCTAGTTTAATAATAAACTTAAGTAAAGATTTACTAAGTGATTATAACTTTAACAGTAAGCAAGTAACTCGTTTCTCTCTGTATTTTATAGCAATATAGTATATCAACAATTGAATCAATTGTGCTAGCTTTACCAACAAGAAACTTTAACCTGGATAGCGTCAAAGTTATTTGGCAATACAGTATCTATCTAGTACACTATCTGCTTATAAAGTGTTCCGTTTTCTAGGAAGATGGAAACGTTGCGGATAGAATTCTTAGCTTTGGAGAAATTAGACTACTTTCTAGTCGACATGAATTTTACTTTGGTTGTAGTTTTTTTTTTTGTCTGAATTATGTATACTCTGGTTTACTTTTTTTACAAGAGGTCAAGAAGATATTACGGATAATAAGCCAAGACTTTTTTTTTTTTATTGGTGCCCAGTGGAAATTCTTCTTGAACTTCCTTCGCCCCGAGGAAGGGCGAAGGGGTATGCCGGACTCCTACCGGCTAAAACCACTGGGGCGGTCATCTTCGGCACCAAAGGGAGGCTCCAGGTCCTCGTATGATCACACTAGAGCCGCCCACTGGTGCCACGCCTATAGGTACATCTCGGAGAGGGTGACTGTAAAGCGGTCACCCCCCGATGAAGTGTTTCAACCTACAGTTATTTTTTACAATAAATACAACTTATTAATGAAAATTGATTTGATTGATTGATTTTGATTTGATGAACCGAAACTGATTTCCAAATGTTGAGTAACTACAATAATATGTAAAAAGTAAAAATAATGGCTGCCTGCATCAAATACAAATAACTCACCTGCATTATTCTTTTCGACTGTTAAAACAATAAGCAAAAATAAACCTCCAGTTACAATAAGCAAAAATGAGCTTTGTCGCTTCACAAAAAAAAGTTATTGATTCGCAAAATATAATAAGTATGTATAAAATTGTGATATACTATCTTTATAAAACGTAGTTTCACCGCATGCGGTGTTCTGTCAGTCAGTAGGAGCGCTTCGGCAAACTTCCGGAAATTCGTGTACTTTGAGTTTCCACTGCGTTAAGGAAACTAACAAGAAACTGAAGGCAATAATTAGAGATTGTTCACAAATTTGATCACAGTTTAAAGTTATAACTTTAGTTAAACATCAATTACTGCTCGTATATCTATAAAATTCTTCTGGTAAGAGGCAACATTGTTGTAGTGTTTTGATACAACTAAATATTATTAGCGCAAACTACTTATGCTACGTGCATAACTTTAAATATGCGACTCAGAAAACTTCTTTGAAAGTGTTTTACGTTTCAGATCTTACATTGATGACATCGTGATTGGCTTTCAATTATATTAATAGGTGAAATAAAATACTTAATCCATCGTCTCTCACTATTTTAATTTATAAATATAGTGTGTGGTGTAGGCAGTGTGTGTGGATTCAGAATACTTGTCGTACTATGTCGAGTCACAGTTATCACGTACCTACACATTGACATATCGTCGGCTAGCAAACAACACCGCGCAGGTCGAAATTTGGTGCTTTCGAGATTTGAACACAATTGGATGCAGTTTTTACGCGCACAGTCGCCGGTGATCGATCCAGTGATCGTCCTGGGTGATTTCAACGCTCACTCTAGAGCTTGGGGCAACCGCCGGGATAGGCCAAGGGAGTGCAAGGGTGCGGGGGAATAATATCTATCCGGATTGATACAATTGTACTCATAAACAATAACTTACCGCTTTTATAACTTCTAAACTGATATTATTAGGTAAAATCTAACTTTTAATTTGTCAGCATCTCAACTGATTGAAATAGTATGGCGGAATGATGGCTACTGTGGTATTGCATAGAAAACTAACTAACGCTGTGTAAATTTTTTTTGAATAACAGCTACTAATTGGGCGAAATGATTGAATCTGATAGGTAGATCGAAGCACGCGTAAAAGTTGCATCCAATAGCGTTCAAATCTCGAAATCACCAAATTTCGACTTGCGCGGTGGTTTTTGCTAGCCGACGATATGTACCTTTTATAATATGGAATCATTGGGCCCAATATTTCAATAACATCGTGTTTTTATATAACTGCTTAATAGTTCGTTCGATTCTTCCCATATTTTAAGGTATGAAGAATACCTTTAAGTATTGGAAGAATCGATCGTGTCGTACCGCGTTTTCGTATTCGCTTATACAAACGTTAAACTTTTCACCTGCTCAGCTTTAAAACTCACTTCAGTCAACAGTATCCTATTTACCGTTTGAGCACATTATATATAGTTGATATTTGAACAGAAATTAGCATAATCATACCGTTATTTAGTCTCTAAAAAAGGAACTGAGATAATAGCACGCCTTAATATGTAAATAACTTCACACTACAATGATGTAATAATAATTTATTTTCCATGGTAATTAACAGTTGACCAGTCCCAACAGACGGCGTCAGTTTACGAGCATGACACATCGACACCACTTAGCTGTTTGATATGGTCGACCATATCGTAGGGAACCTAACGTCCCGATACACAACGCTGCCTACAGCAAAATATTTTAGTACGCATGACAGACCAATACTGCCTAATATGTTAAATGGTTATAATATAATAAATGGTTATATGATGCACATGCTCACATATTTACAATGTTGTACGAATTTTATAATGTCAAAAGATTAATAATGTAAATTGTAGTCGTTACGTTAAGCTAAATAATTTATATCATAAACATAGATTTCAATTTAAAATAAGTCAATTTAAATGTCAATATGTAAATATATAATAAAAAATTTAAAAATATAATAAAAAATTTAAAAATATAATTACAATCTGCAAACATTATAAAAGTAACAGCCCTTCAATAATGTGATGCCTGACTTTCTACTGTACTGTATGGAACCAGGGCGGATGACTTTTTTCCTCCCTTGTGGGACCTTGAATTATTCTGCAAGGTCCGTATGTTTTTATACGAAACTTGGATTCCTCCTGTATCATGGGTACAGTTTAAAGACATAAATCTCATATACACAAACATTCAGATCCGAAACAACTGTCTGTAGATCATACTAATATTTGTTCCGTGCGGGAATCGAACCCGCAACATGTAGCGCAGACAACTAATCGATTAGTCACTGCACCAACGATTAATTTGAATATTTTTATTCATATATTCCAGTTATAAAATATCTTATCACTGCACTATTCCCAAAAGCAGACGATATAACTATTAGATAAAAAATTCCTTACATATTAATTGATGACATTTCATTACCTGATAACAAATGCTATACTTGCAAATAAATTGTCTCGTCGTTATCAATACCAGACACGTCTCTGGTAATGGGGTCGATCATTGTACTACATATCAGCTTCAAAATATTACCTAATATATTTTATGTAGGTAGTATTACCAACATGTATCTCTATTCACGGGTTAATAATCGGGTTCCTCTTGGCAGACAAAGAGGATCCCGACCTTTTGATAGGCTTACGCGAAGACACGGGTTCAACATGCAGAGGCCCTTTAGGGAATTTTAATCTAAAATGAGACGGGACACTTACCGGGGACTCACCCTGGCTGCACTATAAAATGAAGTCACGGATTGGCCCCGCTTGTAGGACTGCTGTATGAGATGGAAACTATAACGGTCTATTACAATGGGTGTTATATGGAATGAAAACTTGAAGGAAAATAGGATTAACGGTGTCTGCCTTTTAACCTATATAGTGTTATTTTTGGGGCAGACGATGACTCACAAGATGGATCCTAAATAGCCACCACATCAGGCTACCCCAGTGTGAGCGGTTCGGGGTGTCGAGATTACCTACATTATTAGACATGTAATCACATGTCTATGATCCAAGAATAAATATTCTTGAGAAGCAAATTACTGGTGTGGTCAGTTATTGAATGAGTCCGGTTAGCAGCCTAAATTATTAATCAATCTTATCCAAATTCTTTGTATTTGGGAGTGAGGATTTGTCTGTTTTTGGTGTTAAATGTGATCTTAACATAAAAATAGATCAAGTTCAAAATCTAAATATTATTAATTTCTGCCATAGGCAGCACCGCAGACCGCAGTGCCAGATATTCGCGGCCAAGAAGTGTTGTTTAAAATTAAGACATTATAATGCTCTGGTTTGAAGGGCGCTGTAACTAGCGAAATTACTAGACATACGAGATCATTATCTATATCGATTTCATTTCATTAATTTCAACATTTCGGCCGAATGAAGTTCACTGCTGGACACAAGCCTCCCCTCAAAGATCACCACAATGACCGATATGGGTGTGTTGTGTGCTCATTGGGGTGTCTTGCCATAATCGCCACGCTTGGCAGACGGGTTGGCGATCGCAGTTGAGTTGTTAATGTACTCGAAGGACGCTGCTGCCCATCCGGTTAATCCCTTAGTCGACTTTTACGACACCCACGGGGTGAAATGGGGTGGTGGCATTCTGAGCCAGCACCACACGGCAAATAATTTCATTCATTAATTTAATTACCTGTAAACGAGGTGTATACGGAAAGGGTTGACTCAGCCACACCAATAAAAAATACGCTTGTAACTACAGAAGATAAACTCTCTGTCATAATTCTTATAATTATGTCTTTACCGAACACTTACTGAAATAATGTTAGTCTATGCTGTCTAGTTGGTTTTCTTTCATATTTCTTCTAAATAAATTGTATTGTCTAAAAATGTTGCATTTCGATAAACGTTGTTTTTCTTTATCTAACAGAAATTAATCTAATAATAGTGTTCTCATAAATATCAAAAGCATTATTTAAAAATCTTTTATACTTAATCTCCAAGAATATTAAAAATTAAGATTCATAAACTCATTTAGCCAAAGAAAACAATGTTCAAAGAAAATTCAAACCTCAAACGGTTAACGAAGAAAAAATCTATGAAATTTAATTTAACCTGGCTGTTACTTTATTCGGTACCCTAAGATTCATAAAGTTCCAAGTTTCTGTTGAAATTACAATCAAGCTAGTTTCGTGTATAATACACGCGAGCGGTTTCTGGACGCGGTTTTAGTTGAATCACCCATATATATAAAAAAAGATGCGTTTGTTACAACACTGATAACTCAAGAACTGCTGGACCGATTTTCATTGTTTTTGATATGCTGGATTGTTCTCTGCCTCGAATAGCAGAATAAATATTAAAAACAATGGAAAATTGTCAAAAAATGAAATAAAAATAATTTTCCCAAAATGTTCCTGGGTTTCGTACCTGTCAAAAATTTAATGTACATTCCGTCAATTCTGGAAACCGCAAATTAATAAGGGTTTCAAACCGACAAGATATATCCACATTATTCGGATTATCGCGTATTTTTTTTTTTGGCCATATTCCATTGAGTCTAGGCCCAATACGATTCTGCCATTGTCAACATTGTAAGCTAATACACGCTAGATATTCGGCGGTTGCAAATGTTTATTTTATATTTTAAAAATGTCAATTACAGTCAGTAATGACAATTTATTGACGTATTTATTGATTGTCAAATATTAATGCGTGCGTTTAGAAATTTATGTTGTGTCATCATCATATTGGCCATACAATGTCCACTACTGAACAAAGGCCTCCCTCATAGATTTCCACAACTGTGTCATCATATTGAGGATTGCCAGTACTCACCACGCTTGGCAGGCGGGTTGGTGAGCGCAGAATAGCTACTATTCCACAGAAAGGACGCTGCTGCCCATCCCTCTGGCTTAGAGGCCCTTAGTCGCCTTTTACAACCTCCATTGGAGGAGATGGAGCGGTGCTATATTCTTAATCCGGACACCACACGGTTATGTTGTGTAAACCATTTAAAAAAGTTTATATTTCCGAAAACTATTTCTAAGATCTATTACCAAGTTTATAAAGTGCAGTATATAAACTATTATCGATGTCTCGAAAGTTTAATTCTTTTTTCATGTTATCTGAGCTTTTTCTTAAAGCAGAACTGCTAGATTTGTTTTGTGCGAGTATTATTATTAATATCAATGCCGCGACCTAGAAGATCTACTATTTCCTAACAAAGCCATAATGCAATTAGGTAACGGAACATTGCGAATCAATTAACTGATTAAGAACAAGAAATCGCGTGAGAAGAGCGCCCCGTTAGTATGGCACGAAGTAGGGCCCTACTTCGTGCCATACGTAAGTAACAAGTACACACAACATAAGTACAACAAATAAACAACATAAGTAGGCGGAAACCTAATGTTTAGCTAACTGGTAGCAAATAAGAAACCTGCAGGAAAAAATATATGATTGCCTACAGGTGCAATTGACCTGGGTCTGGGTCTGCATGTTAGATTTCAATTTGTAAAATCTAACCATGATAATTAAAATAAAAGCAAAGAGAGAGAGAATTTTAAAGAATAATTTTTAGACAAATATAAAGGTAAAATTTGATCTTGTAATAATTAGAATTGAATTCAAATGAAACTTTTAAAAAACAAACAATTTTTTTTTAAACATGCCTGCTAATGATAATAAAGATTTGTAATCAACAATTTTACAACAAGAACTCCTTGACTATGATATTAAAACCAAAAGCCAGTTTTAAGAAGCAGCCTTGTCTTTGTATTTCAGTTCGATCCAAACTTTTGTACTTTGATTACAAGTTTCATGAAATCTGCATAATTGGGTTGACGAGTCTGCCATCATCCAAATGAAAGGAATATTTCGTTGCGTACGAAACGCCGTCTTATTATACGTCTCCAAAATTTACTTAAGTAAGCCAATTACTCATTTGTATCCAGTAAATGCCCTGGTGGGTTCTTGTATTTTTATTTTATGCTTAGGTCAGTACCCTCTTTCCTTATTGAGCAAAGTTGAGCAAAGTTCTCTCTAACAGGTTAAATTATTAACAGTTTCTCAAAAGTCAAAGCTCTGATTGTATTAGTACTATGTCTAAAACTCAGTAAATAGTGATCTTTATAAAATTAGTAATACATATGTAAGAGTGTATACTATTGGACAGTACCTGGCATACAAAATACCTTATTTTTGTTGATATGATATTTATGGCAATGAAACAATGGCCTACAAGATAGTTAGAAGTAACAGTATCCTTGGATATCAGCAATCTAGTGAATACTGATGCTAACTTAGGAATACCTTTTGTTCCAGTTATTTTACTGGCTGACCTCCCACAATTACACATAGCTGTTATGTTGGGTGAAATGGGTAAGACTGCAGTATCACCCAGATCGAGTCCTTAACATGCATGACAATTCTACAACCACCAATTTGGGGCGTTCGTGAATAAAATTATAATCAGCAGACTACAACCCCGACTATGCGCTGTTCAGAACATCTTTTTCAGTTATTTTTCGTCAACATTTTGAAAATAATTAAACAAAGAAACGGTTACTTAATACTTTTAAATAGCTTTCTGATTGATATTTAAATCAGCGCATTAGTAGCCCCAAGATTCAAATTATCTTATCAAAATGTTACGATTAAAATGCTAATCAACGTTTCGCTTAATTATTGTATTGGAGAAACGGTTATTATTGGTAAAAAAGAATATCAACTGTCATTACTTATTAGTTATGTAACTAAACTTTGGAGAAGCTTATATCCAGCGGTGGAGCATATAAAATAGTAAGATTTGACTATGAAAGATTTAATTTATTGCGACCCATATGTATCTAATTAGGTTTCACCGTACAAAACCTTCTTCACGACATATCAGCTCGTAGACTGACAAAGGTGTCATGCTGTTGTACATGTTGTAGAGTTTTGGTTTAATTGAGGGCCTATACTTTTCTTTTATGCCTACTCTTTTCTATCGTCCATACTAATTTTGTTTATATTTCTTTTACTATAATTATATTGAAGAGAGTAAAACTTTAATAGTGTAAACTTAGGATCGAAATAATATTTTAATCTTCGTTTCTTTCCTTTTCCGTCTAGTGGAAGTGGAACTCATTCAGAGTTAAGGGCTCTAGATCCCTTACACTGGGACTCCTTATAGATCACTGCAATGATACGGCTATGAGAGAAAATGTACAGTAACAGACACCACTCTTGGAACACAGATTGGTGATCTGTCATATAGGAGGATGCTGCTGCATATTCTTACAAGATAAACTTTTAGTCGCTTTCTGAGCGAGTTGCCAGTGATTTTTAAAACCCTGTGGAAATATCTCAGCTGAAGAATTATTTTGAAAGTAAAATATTCATGGCGACCAATGTCATTATCATCATATCAGCAAAGGGCATCCGCTACTGTACAAAGGCCTCCGTCGTAGATTTCCGCGATGACCATTTTGTGTCTTAATTTTGGGGGAAATTGGCCAGTACTCACCACGCTTCACAGGTGGATTAGTGACCGTGGAATAGCTGCTGTTCCGCAAAAGGGATGCTGCTACTCGACTCCCTGGTTTAGAGTCCCATAGTCGCCTTTTACGTCATATAAGGGAGAAGATGGAGTGGCACTATATTGAAATCCGTATACCACATGGATAACTTTACTATATACTGCAGTTTTATAATTAATACGATACGTCCGTAAATTAGTATTATACATGTAAGTTAAATTCAGTGAAGATGGAAAGTGTAAAAGAGTGTGAATGTGAGATTTGTATGTGTAAACTGTACCCGCAATAAATTTCAATTTCTCCAGATTCATTAAATAATCCAATTCAATCATTTTTTCAGTAATTAGCTCCTAATAGACACTTAGATACGTGAAATTTATACAAAGGAGGGCAATTTCGCTACATGACAACCTACGAGAAAAAATCCGAAAGAAGGTCATGGCTAGGTCTTTTTTGATTATTTTTCTTTATTATTAGGGTTCCGAACGTCTGAAGGAAAAAATGGCGGAACCCTTATAGAATCACTCGTGTGTCTGTCTGTCCGTCTGTCACAGCCAATTTGCTCAGAACCTACTGGACCGATTAAGTTTAAATTTGGTACACATGGATTTCTGCAACCCAACAACATAGGTGTAAATTAAATAAATAAATGTTGGATATAGGGGTAACTTTTGGGGCACGATATAGAAAGTTAAAGAATAAAGTTTTGCAAACTGTACTATATAACAACTTTGTACATCAATAATTTATTTCATTTGTTGTGTATAACTGTAACCTATTTGTTATTGTTTGGTTGCACATATTACTTAGACATACTACTTTTTTTCTTTTTTTATTACATCGAGAAACCACAACCACAGATAATACAGATATACCATTGAACTTTATAAACTGGATTATCAGAGATCTCATTTCTTACGGACATAGAAGTTTTATTTATAATCCGTGCTACAATTTTTTATATTTCTGTTTTTTTTATAATGTTATTATTATTTTGGCTGAAGAAAGTCTAGTTTTAAGTCTTGTGTTAAGTGTTGTGTGTGTCAATTGCGCGTAGAAATAAAAACTTTTTCTTTCTTTTTTTCTTCTTTCTTTATAACATATTCAATGGAAGGGCTTATTTTAAGAGTCTCAAATGTATTTATTTAATAATTTTACAGTACATCGTTTTAAAGTAATTTAAAAAATTTGACGAAAATTGACCATTCCCCCTCTTCATCACCGAAATGACTTCGCCTAAAATAAAAGTAAAGTATATACCTATAGATTACAGGAAAACATACAAATGTCTATGGTTTTAAAATAACATGGTAAATCTTTCAATATTCTGATAATACAAACTTACTTTGGAATGTTTGGGAAAACATGTTTTTCAACTACGATATTAAGTTTGTTCTTGGGATAAGTTATTGGTACAAGACCGAATTCTACAATACACAATATATTCAGCAATTTCGAAACCCTCTCCGTGCGAGTTCGACTCTCACTTGTCAGGTTTTTAGGTACTTTGTTTTACAAGTATGTGTTCATAAATTATATAGAAAAGTATTTTGCAGCTATACAATACAAACAATGCAGATAAGATTTGTTCCAGGGAAGCCGCATGTACAGATAAGAACACGTCGCTGTCATCAACATAGTATTTGATTTAATAATAGGCTTTTTTTATTATAATTTCTTTAATGCGTGTTTGAAGCTATGTTCAATCTTGGACATCTGTGCCGTGGCACAAATAAACAACCAGGACCCAAAATCACTAGTACAACATACCTACTAGAGTACTTGCTGCAACGGCATACAATATATTTATACAACATTTGGTTTTCCACGGTTTTGCGTCAGCATACAAACTGTGATTATGAAAGGCCACTGCGTCGGCACAATACATGGACGGCACACTAGTAAATAAGTGTAGATATGAACATAGTTTCAGATAAATTTATAAGCTGTTAATAATGTAAAATAAATCAGTCATTACGTTGAATCCGACTTACCCGTCCAACTACTTCTCACTGTGGCCAAGACATCTTTAGCCGTCAGTACCGATCGTCTTGTGAGCCTGCTTGACCAGCAGTGAGAAAACCTTTCCACACACCCAGATCTCGCCCACCTTCCGCTTGTTACCTTAGGTCTCCTGGTAACAAGTTTCCCTGCCTTCAAACTACAAGATAGTAGGGCTAGGGACTTAGGGACTGTAGGGTATAACTAGGGACTTAGGGCATGTATTAAGTCAGATAGGGAGTTAGGTTTAATTCTCGTACGGACGTTGGTCAATAAACGTTGGCCCTCGCCCGTACAAACTTCCCATCAGTGAGGTGTGTAATTTGTTTTGGTAACTTATTATAGAATCGGACACAATTCCTTAGGAATTACTTATTTGCCTTGGTTGAGTAATAAATATTTAGAGTGGTACGGTCAACCACCAAATTTCTGCGAGACAAGCTCATTATTCGCTAAAAAACGCAGCGTCAAAACCGTACGTCTGTAGATACGCAGCGGTCGCGCGCCTAACCGTGGCTTAATTTATCGGTGGCCGCTAATGAAAACATTATTTATGAGCTCCCTACGCCCCTCTATCTACCACTTGCGTATAGATCTAGCTGGATAACCCTTTAACACACGACTACTACACTAAGGATACACGCGAAAACACTTGAAACTTTTTGGGTGAGATTGAAAGTAAAGTTAGAGAGGAATTTAATTTGCCGGAAAAACTGTTTCGCTTTGTGTTTTCGTAAGTGAGGCATTTAAAATCATTAATCAAAAACTTGTATTCTTTTAGGCTTTAATGCAACTTCTCTCAAAACACATCGTTTGTTTCATATAATAATATATTATGAAGCGTGTCAAACCGTATTCAGGGCTACTGCCAACTGAGCAAACTATTCGAAACCGTTTGCACGAAAAACTTCACGACCAAAAACCTTTCTTTATTTCACAATTTTGCTGTTACAAGCAAGGCCATAGATGACAGTGAGAATGAAATTACAATAACTGGACAAGTCGACTGTTTGTTTCACCAAACTCTCAAGATTTGAAAAGCTACCAAATTCAAGACGTCAACTTGTATGGTATGTTTCAGGAGTTCAGAAATTCATTTGTACAGTGGCCATCATTGTTTGGGTAGGGATATAGATTGACCGAAAGATGGACGTTCATTCATTTTATTGAAATAAATCTGGATTCGCGCCTAATTATCACTGACAGCATTAACACTCCACCAGACTCTCTAAGAAAACGTGTAAAATAATTGTAAATCATCTTATGGAGATGAGATCGTCAGATTGAGGCATGATAGACTGTGCATTACACCATGAGGAAAAAGAGTATTATTATACGTTCCCGACGGCCATGGAGGTAACTACGAAACCAATCAATCACTGTTGGAGATATGTAAAGAGAACAAAATATAGTCAGTAGAATATCAAAGTCGACAGTGCTAAATGCATTGCTGAAATCGAGCAAAGAAAGAACTTTCAACTGAGCTGTGGTAGTACCATGATCTTTAGAAGGGTTAAAGATGATTGAGGAGATTGTGTTAAGAGCGGAAAATGTTTAGCTGATTGCAGATAAGACGTTCAAGAAATTGGGAGTAAGGATATAGGAAGATAATAGGAAAAGGAAAATGGGAACTGTTTTTAGGCAATGGATTAACTTGCGCTTACACGCAGATAGAGAAACACCGCTGGATAAGGAATAGTTGAAAACACGGCATATAATAGGAAAATAATCGTCGAGGATAGTTAAGATCATATTACGACTGATACAGTTACTTTTAAATGTTTCGATGTTATCGATAAGATAAATTCAAAATTAGGTGAAATATTGAGGTGATGAGGATAATTCAGTAGATCAACATGGATTTTTTTTTGGGTTCACTGGTCGCAAGATTCTAGCGAATGATGAATCGTCGAATATTATGATTGAAGATATTTCCAGTTGGCTAGATCCCCTTTTCGACGGACCTGAATATATTGGCGTTGACCATTCCGATAAAACTAATTGTAGTAATTACGGATGGCAATGTATTGTAAGTACGGGGGCCTTTTTTGTATGTAGTTGAAGACATTATAATTTGTTAAATTGTTTTATTTGTAAGCTCAAATAGAGTATATTAGACTCTAAGCAACTTTAGAAGACTCACAGGCACAACAAAACACACATACACGCACACACGCATACACGCACTCACATACTGTGTGCATACTCGTCAACTTTTTGCATGCCTCTCTTTTGTCTCCATTCATAATTTAATTCAAACGTTTATGAATAGTTACTGTAAATTGGAAGAACTGAATCCCCATAACACAAGTAAATTTGGTTAGTGTAGTGGATACAGTCGGCTGCTGCGCTCCGGCTCGTGGGTTCGATTCCCGCAACAAATATTTGATATGATCTGCAGGTTCCGGGTCTGGGTGTATCGTATGTGGAATTCATGTCTGTAAACACACCCACGACACAGGAGCATTCCTAATGCCCCACACTTACACAACGTTATATAAAAGACTTTTTCTTTTTTAATAAAAGGTGTTTCCAAATTATGTAATGTAAAATCTTGCAAGTTGATTTTCTTTTATTTAATTTACCTACGTGATTTAAAACAGCCAGGTGGTTACTACGTAACGGTAGCTCTGTACTTAGTATTAACCAAAACACACGAAGGTCTGCTGATAGCTAGTTAGTGCATTCCTCTCTGATCAAGCGCTCTGCGCTCTGCGTCATAATGGTGTAGTAGGAAAATCTCCGGAGAAGACGTACTCTCCCGGACTAGTTCTCTAGTTAATAGTAAAAGGTTTTTTTAAATAGGATCCCTATAACTAACACTAATGAAACGTCAGAATTAAGGTTGCACAGTTTCAATTTGTTGGTCCTATGTAGGAGAGCCGACAAAAACTGCAGGGAGTATAGTACATTAATTTAAAGTAATTGTGATTTCAATGCTAATTCATCATACAAATAATGGTAAAACATAACAATGAAAAAATGTATTTATTGTGTAAAGAAGAAACATACTACAAGAAAATATAAAAATACTTTCCATGGCAGTTAACGATTGACAGAGAGTACGCATTCACGAGCTTGACGCATACATCAAGTGCGCTTAGCGCAACCATATTTGCTTTCATTTTAGTTTTCAATTTTCAGCTATTGCTTAACTGATTAAGATTATTTTCAACATAGCTCACTCACCTCTAAAGGTCCACCTGTCAATAATGGCAGTGCCGATGACGACCAAGCTACACATACACCAGCCGCAAATGCGCCCAGATTCACTGCAAGATATAATAAGATTATTTAAAACAGATACAAGCAGTGGGATTAGACAGCCAACACACAGTAAAACAGAAGATAACATTAATAGAAGAACAGTACAAATTAATATGAAACCATATCACAAACACTAAGACAAAAACGTTCCAGTCTAATTTCAAGGTCTGTTTACAGATAGTGCATTTATCTATCAGTACCGTGAAGTGGTCCGCCCCGGGAATGGGCGAAGGGGTATGCCGGACTCCTAACGACTAAAACCACGGGAGCAGTCATCTTCGGCACCGAAGGGGGGCTCTAGTGTGATCTTATGAGGACCTGGAGGTCCTCGTAAGATCACACTAGAGTACTGAAACTACCTACAGATGCAACCATATGATGGAAAAAGCGGAAAAAAATTCGCGTCTTTAGAGCGTAAGCTGTTAAGCTGGACAGCCTCAGTTATTAGGCCGAATGCCTACCACTGTGACTCACTCAGTGCTCGCTTCTATCAAAGGGCTTTGACATTTCTAGTATAACGCACTAATCCAGTGCATTTCCGCAGCAAGTTTTGAGGTGAAAATTATAATCATGTCTCGGAAACTGACACTGAACAACTTTCGGTGTTTATATCTCTGGGAACGCTTGATGAACACACAGAGACCCTAAACTTACCACCGGTGAAGTACAAACTTTACAGTAATAAACGTTACGTTCGTCCTTCATTTTAATAAATTGTGATTTACTTGCGGTTGCTTCTTATGCCTTGACCACTAAGGGCTTGGCAACATCACTACGACACGGCGCCGTTACCGTAAATCCAGTGCGGCGTCATGTCGCGGCACGAAACGTCACTGCAGCTGACGGCCGATGCAGCTAAGTTGATGGATACATCAAATGGAGAATGATAACTCTCGAATGGTTCTAACGTTGCTTATTATGCATAAAAAGATAGTCGCTGAACTGCGACGTGGCAGTTTTTTCATGTATGGAAAGAAGCTGAAACTTGGCTGCTGAGGTGACGGTGCCGTGCCGTGCTGCGATACCATGCCGCAGCATTTTATGGTGATGTGGTTATCCTATAATACCATGAACACCCATAGCAGCAGTCATAATGTTTTGTGTCACTTTAAAACGCTAAAACTTAAAAGTATAGGAACGAAACTTTTTTATTTAACCTGGTGGAAATATATCCCGTACGAACTCCACATTGGGTAGGGCGGACTTCTGCCGATGGGCTCCTTTTTTATTGGGCTTAGTGAAAATTCTACATGACCTTCCTTTCGGCCCGGGTAGGACAAAGAGGCATGATCAGACTCCTACCAGCTAAAACCATTGGGGCGCTCGTATTCGGCACCTAAGGGAGGCTGTTCTATGTCCTCGTATGATCTCGGCAGCAGCCGGTATAGTGCACTCACTACCCTCTCAACTCGGGGGGTGAGACACTAGAAGTGCTCTTCGAAACCCCAACGAATGTCCAGGGTGAGCCCCAGGTATTTCATGTACCGGCCCACCCCGATTTGCGAGTCACCAACGCGTATCCACGAACTGGGTAGTTCTCTGCTCTTCGGCAGTTTGTGGAACCATAGTGCCTCGGCTTTTTGAGGCACTATCCGCAGACTCAGGGCGTGGATTTTAGCCACGTCATTTGCCACCGCTTGCTCAGCAAGCCGTATGGTTCCCTGAAAGGACTCCCCGCTGGCCAACACCAGTCGTCAGCGTAACAGAATAAGCTGATGCCAGCAGGAAGAACTACACGCAGCACCGCGTCGTAGGTGAGGTTCCATAAGAGTGGGCCGACAACTAACCCTTGCGAAGCCTTGCATGTAATTTTTAAAATTTCCCTCCGCTTTACACTACCGTCCCTGCCCAAATAGGCCTCTATGATGCCCTGCAGGTAGGGGGTACACCGATGTTGGATAGTGACACCCTAATAGCGCCTCATGGGATAGAGTTGAAGGCGTCGACGATGTCAAGACTGACCGCCAACGCCACCCTACCCCGCCGAGACACTGCCGGTTCCGACAGCGAGCAGATGCGAAGAATCGCGTCGATGGTGGACCACCGCTGCCGGAAGCCATACTGACTTTCGGCCAGGCGGGGCCGACTCGCGACAGGTGCTCAACGAGTCTTCGGGTCATTATTTTTGAACAGCTTCGAAGCCTCGTCGAGCAGGCAAATGGGATGGTATGCAGAGGGAGACTCCGCAGTCCTTCCTTCCTCTTCAAGAGAACCAATCCGGTTTTTCCTACCAGCCAGGCGGGAACACGTTACTACGGAGGCAACTGGTGAACAGCCGCCTCAAGCGGTCCCCAAGAGACTGCAGTAGGCCAATGGCACGACACTGCTCCCCTGCTGAAACCCCCAACTCCTCGACCCAGTCCATGGCAATCAGGAGTGGAGAGGGACCAAGACGACCCGGACCACCGGAAAGATCGTTGAAAGTAGTCCTCCAGCAAATTCAGGGCCATGGTTTCGGTCACCGGAGGGATATATGGGCACACAAATGGACTCCTACCGACTAAAGTCGTCATCTTTATCACCGAAGAAATGTCCACCAAGAGCCACCCATTGCTGCAACGCCTTGAGGCACATCTCGACTACACACGTACCTATTCCTGCAGCAATGTACTGCGTAGTGATGCCTGAAGTGTCACGCTTGATGTCTGGCACAGTTTCCATTCGCCGTAATATCTTTTGGTTTCCATTTCTGCTCTCTTGTTCTTCTATGGGTTCCTTATTTTGTGACGCAGCCGTCTCGGCGTCTAGTGTAGAAGTGTTCTGTTCGTCCACTGAAAAAATAAGAGATTTTTTCTATTACGTTTTAACTTAATCTCCTTTCCGTCATTCGCCTTGAGATTAGCGTTATGCCTGCCTATAACAATTCTAATGCTACCCAGGACTAGTCCTGCGTGGCATCATACTTCGCTCGTCACCTCGAGACGTGACGTTATTTAGTCTCTTATGCCAAGTTTTACTAGCTACAGCGTCCTTCTAACCGAAACACAGGAATGCCTAAAGTTTAAACACTACTTAGTGGCGAATATCTGGCACTGAAGTAGTACCGACCTAGCTAGCCGGAAAAATACAATCGTCCATCAGACAGTTAATGAACGTACGATATATTTGCCTATCAGAGAATATTATAAACGTATCGATTAAACCGAGTGTGCCTTGTAGTGCCGGCTCAGAATACCACCACCCCAGATAGGCACCTCCCGTGGGTATCGTAAAAGTCGACTAAGGGATTAGCCGGAGGATGGGCAGCAGCGTCCTTCGAGTACATTAACAACTCAACTGCGATCGCCAACCAAGCCAACGCCAACGCCAAACGCCAAGCGTGGCGATTATGGCAAAACCCCCCAATGAGCCCACAACACACAAACGTGTCGGCAACGTCGTAAAGTTTAATTGTTTTGGGAATAATTCTTTATGATATATAAAATACGCATTAATATATATCGGCTTCGATAGATGGCACGGTAGACGCAGTGGCAAAGCTGTTGACTTTCTGCGCTAAGTCGAGCGGGACAAATCCATGATCCACAGATAATTATTTCGGGTCTGGGTATGTTGCATGTGACATGTATATCTGTAAACTATACCCACGACAAAGGTGTGGAACATCGTTTAAAAAGAATCTTGTAAGTAAACTAGAAGCTAGCTGCAGTAATTTATTTATCTACATTCTGGTGGCATGTTCCGCAATACCGTAAAGATCATTCGATTGAATACTTCTAGCAATAAATAAAAATATTAAACTGTAATTACAGCTTAATTTAAATTCCACATAACCTTAAGCAAACATATGTGGCCACGTAACTACTGTTGGATAAGTCTTTCGTCTAAACTATTTGCCACGGCCACACAAGACGCCGCAAATTGGACCTCGCTAGAACCAGATTCGACGTAGCGACTCTGCAATTTCGATAGAGCGAGGAATTGATAGAGCTAATAGTTACGAAATTTTATTTTTATTTACAGTGCCATTTAAGGTCCTTGGATAAAATTTGTTAGTTGTAGGTTGACGTTATAATATTAAACTTCATATTATAATAACTTAAAATAGTTGATTCTTAAACTTTCGCGAATTGAATTGATTTTAAGACAGAATCGATTCTATTCAGGCACATTTTATATCAAAATATTATTTTGACTAACCTCGACGTTTCGATCAAGTTGTATTGACCGTCACTTACAGTCATCCCCTCAGATGTGACTAAAGGCGTGGCACCAAACGGCAGCTCTAGTGTGATCATTCATTTCATATGTCGTACTTGAATGGGACAACATTTAAAAGCTTAGAAAACCGCAGCCCTAAATTCTGGGCCATAAAGTAGAAAAGTTCTTTTATCAGAATTTATTTCCGTATTAACGTGAAATAAACAGTGTGACAAAAGGTTACTTTTTGGAACAAAAGTTACTACTTTTTAGCTAGCGAATAGTAAATAGACTGATTACTTGTAGACATTCCCATAGCCTTAAGGTTACAAGGTTAGACAGAAGCAAGACAGTAAATATTGTAAGGTATCATGATGTTATTGGATGTCTGTTGTACGTAAGTATGCATTTGAATAAATTGGGCTCGCAGATTTGGTGAACATTAATAATAACGTCAATATAAACACGAGGTCCTTTCTTTGTTAAATTTTTTTGTTCCCTTTATCAATAAGACAAAAAGTCATATCTTTACCTCTTACTTATCGTTAAAGACAATTTAAAACGTGCTGAGAGCAACAGAATTTGTTCCCGAATTATTCGTTTTGCACTATTGTTTTCTGAAATGAAATAAGAAGAGAAAAATAAATAAGAAACTAAGATGCGGTAACCGGCCAGTGAAAAGGTGAGTTCTTAACTCAATGTCGACAGTCAAAATATTGACTGTATTTTTTTGTAATATGATTCGGCAAACCAGGGACTCCGTACGTGATGATAAGCAGGTACCGAACCCACGAACAACAACAACATTGCCATTACTGATGTGTCACCGACGCGGCGTATGGCTAAGTTTGAATGACATTGACAACGAATATCAAAATAAATTTTATTTATTATTTTTCTTTTATCGCGATTCATCATTATGTGCCCGTGGACTGATACAGTATTTAAAGTGTACAAAAAGTTTATTGAATTTAAAGTTCACTAAATAATGTAATGTAACGCAAAAAAATTAGCCATTTATTTATGTTAGCCTAAAAAAGATAGCACATGAACGATATGTCAACAATATACATATATTTTAATATCACCTTATTTTCTTTATCGTTAAAATATTTATGTACATATACAGAAGCCGTTATCTGGATGTTTTTTTTTTATCTAAGTGTTGTATTACTGCTTGCTTTCCATGTAGATAACAGTGTATTTATGTATGTATGTGTATATGTAGTTTTTGGCTAAGAACCTTGTTTTCGGGGGTGTGTCGTAAATGCGACTAAATCCATTAACAGAGAAGGTTGCAAAATTTTGTTCAGTAATACAACAAAATGAGGTCATCAACCTATTGAATAAGAGAGTCGATCGTGTTAATTTTAAGTTTTCATTTTTTATGATACGATAGTGCAAATGCACGTGTAGGTCGCCTAAGTGAATACCGGGACCCATAAACTATAGAAACCTAGAAATAGAGCGGGACCATAGGTCGCCGGCAGTGGGATGCAACATGCAGGCCCGTAGGTTTGCCACGTATAGAAATGTAGTTAAAATTACTTTATTCAAGGCTTACTGCCAGCCATTTTATACCTGCAGCCTATGGGTCTACCAAACTTGCAAATCACTCAATGTCATACGTGATCATTATATTAATGGTTTTAAGATGCTGTTGGGGCTGCCCCGTTTCTGTAGCGCGTCAGGCATATTTGTGGAGGCAAGAGCAGAATGTTTTAAGGCAATTCTACGCAACAGGGTAGCCTCTCTGATGTGTCACGTACAGGACAGCACCAGCTGCCTCTTAAACATTACAAGATGTCGAGCTGATTGGAATTGCATGCGCTAGTGGAACACCATTCATATGGGGTCCTGACCAGCACTTTTAAATATAAGTTAAGGTTTTGCTGTCTACTAAGATACTTTTAGGTATTTACTAACAATATATGGATTTTTATCTGAAATTAAAGGTAATAAATAATAATAAAAACCTCCACCACACCAGAGGAGTCGCTGATGTTAATGTAGACTGTTAGGGCTGACGCAGATTTTAAACTTAATAAAAGGTGATCATTATACACTAGACAGTGTAAATAATGAATTTGAAGCTATAAGTAATGAATTTATAGGCATTAAATGCGTTTTCTGGAAAAGAACATCTCGGAGAATAGAAGACAGTGAGAGGTCTAAATCACTCCAAAAATATTTGCAGCTCAAGGGTAGGTGGTTTTAAGAGACTTGTAATCTAAGCAAAACCCAACTATGGCACTACATAGACGCAATGGCAGGCCCCTTTGCACCGGATGAATCTTAGTACAATGGATACACGCACATTCAGTATCGACAATCAAGAGTCAATACTGATGCTGTGATTATGAAGTAACTCAAAGTCAAAGTCAAAGTCAAATATTTTTATTTCAAATAAACCAAATATTGGCACTTATGAAACGTCAGAATCTAAGTTGCACGGTTCCAAATAGTTGATCTATGGAGAAGAGCCGGCAAGAAACTCCACAGATACTCTTTTAAAATAATTGAGATTACAATGTTGATTGATACAAATTATGGTAAAACATATAACGAGCATGATGTAGGCAAATGTATATATAAAAATTAAAAATACATACTAATGCAATATAACTATTATTCGCCATGGCAGTTAATGGCTGACCAGTCCCAACAGACGGCACCCGTTCACGAGCACGACGCATGCATCAGCATCGCTTAGCTCAACCATATTGTAGGGAACCGAACGATCCGATACACAACGCCACCGCCAGCAAGACATTTTAGTGAGCATGACAGACCGCTACTACCAGGCAAAAGGCAAAGTATAGGTACTAAATATATAACATTAACGGCAACATCATGCTAACAGTAACGGCTACTTGATGCTCGCACATTTACAATGTATGAATAATTAATTTAATAATGTCAAAATATTAAGAAAATATTAGAATGTAAATTGCTATAATGGCTATTATATTTAAACATAGGCAAATAATTTATATCATAATTATAGAATACAATTTTAAATAAGTCAAATTAAATGTCAAGATGTCAATAAAAAGATAAATAATAAGTCAAGTAAAATGTCAGGATGTCAACAAAAAAATTCACTACAATTTCTTTGTAAACGGTAAAGCATTGATTGGGAGTAACAACACGTCATTAATGCGAAAATTATAAAATATATTATAAAGCGCCAGAGGGTCGCAGTGTGCAGGAGGGAAACGTTTGCCAGACATCGCTATCGTCGATGTAATGATTTATATTATAGTAGGCTTTCGAAATTAAAATGCGCTTAATCAACGATTTGAATCTTATTTCTGGTAAGTCGGTAATACTACAAGGAATTTTGTTATAGAATCTAATACTGTTTCCCATAAACGACTTGCTGGTTCTACTAAGTCTAAAGCCCGGTACAACCAACTTGTTCTTGTTGCGAGTATTTAAGCTGTGCACGTCACTTTTCTTACTAAAATTAGCTATATGTTTGCGGGTATACATAATGTTTTGGAAAATATATAAGGATGGTAGAGTAAGAATGTTTGTTTCCTTAAATAGTTCCCGTAGTGACTCACGAGAGTCCAGGTTATAGATAGCTCGCACTGCTCTTTTCTGTAATATAAAAATAGACTCTACATCAGCAGCCGAGCCCCACAGTAAAATCCCATAAGACATAATACTGTGAAAGTACGCAAAATATACTAACCTAGCTGTAGCCACATCCGTAACCTGTCTAATTTTCCTAACGGCAAATGCAGCAGAGCTTAGCTTGCCTGAAAGTGCCTTTATATAACTATAGGGACTCCTTGACTAACCAGCGGAGGAGTAGTTCAGGGCTTTGGGCACCACAATAGATCCAATAGTATTAAAGTGCATGCCAAGCCTTCAAGAGCCACAACCGAATATAATGAATATATAGCTTTTAGGGTAAATTTTGCATTGAATCAAAACAAAGAAAAACTGGTCAAGTGCGAGTTGAACTCGCGTGGAGAGGGTTCCAAAATTGCTGAATATATTGTCTATTGTTGGATTTGGTCTTATACCAATAACTTCCTAAGAACAAACTTAACATCGTAGTTGAAAATCGTGTTTTTCTATATATTCCAACCGCAAACGTTATTTTGTACGCACAACATAGAAAGATTTACCATGTTATTTTAAGACCATAGACTTCTCATAGTTTTCCTGTAATCTGTAGGTAAAGAGCTATTACCTATATTTTCAGAATTTTAGGCTCAGTAGTTTCGGAGATAAGACCCCAATGGTAAATGTTCATCTATTTTCTTAAATAACTATAAAATTAAAAATAAATATAATTGAGACCCTCACAACAAGCCCTTCCAATTCATATGATACACGGTACAGTTTACAATACTTTATTCTTTGATTTTCTATATTGCCCCCCAAAAAGGACCCCCATATCCAAAATTCATTTATTTACGTTACACATACGTGTTTCGGCCGCAGAAATCCATATATGCGATAAATTTCAACTTAATCAGTCCAGTAGATTCGGAGCAAATTAGCTGTGACAGACGGACAGACAGACAGGCACACGAGTGATCCTATAAGGGTTTCACCGTTTTTTTCTTCAGACGTTCGGACTCTAAAAAACTGCTTATATTCTCTGTTAAAATAAAGCACACCACGTTTTTATTTTTAAAAAAGTGCTTTGAGTTCGTATTTCATTAAAAGCGTGTTTTCATTAGTTTTTTTATATTCCCGTAGGCAAACACAAATAAAAGTTTAAATTATTCTATCTCATATGGTTATTTGATTACACGGGTCTATAAATATCATAAGTCTATGTGCCTCCGACCTTGCGTTTCCTGTACTCTACAAGATTATATCGCATTGCAAAAGATTTTTAGGATTCCATTTATTTTTATTAGACTTACAGGGCAAAATCACGCAACTATATTGACTGCCGTTTTACTCTATCGGTAGTTAATTCACTTTGCTTCACTTTGCTTCATTTCGGCCAAATAAAATCCACTGCTGGACACAGGCCTCCTTCAAAGATCACCACAACGACCGATATCGGTGTGTTGTGTGCTCATTGTGGGGTTTGCCATAATCGCCACACTTGGTGGGCGGGTTGGCGATCGCAGTTAAGCTGTTAATGTATTCGAAGGACGCTGCTGCCCGTCCTCCGGCTAATCCCTTAGACGCCTTTTACGACACCCACGGGATGAGATGGGTTGGTGCTATTCGTAGCCGGCACCACACGGCACTTTGCTTAGGTCATTGATATTAGCTTTATTTGCTATAAAAGATAAAACTGTAATCAGAGTTTCCGAAAACATTGCAAACTAGTTTCTTAGGAAGAGTTTTATTTGTTTAAGAATATATCGATGTATTTGATTTTATTGCTTTGACATCTTTAAGTGAGAATGGAGATTGAGCTAGATACCCCCTAAAGAAACTTGAGTAACGCGTGATTTACAAACTGTTTACATTTTGACCATCACAACAACAAAAACAACTTGACCATCTGACCCGCACTTTGTCGCCACAATAAACTTACCTAACACTTTGATTGTGGCTAAGTAAAGTTTGTTATTTCCCTAAAGTTTAGCTATACGTTATGCTGCGCAAACGGTGGCAGGTTACCACATGCACACCGCCGTCTTCCCGGGGGTCACTCAGTATGAGCACGCAGGGTCCCCAATGCGCCTACACACGACCCCCAAGGACTCTATATAAAGACGACAGGGGGCTCAAGCTTGTTGGAGACAAGCGCCGCGGTGGTTGTTACCCCAAATCCGTGTCCTCCTTCTGGAGCATGATACTCTCACAGAAGGAGACCGCAGCACTCCAATTTTCATGCTCTGCCAGCATAGCCGCTACTACTGACAGAGAGAAAACTTGCCTGACTCGATCGACCAGGATCCTGCCCACGCAGGGCTGCGACAACATGAACCGCTCACGCCATAGTTCATGCCATCAAGTCTGCCGTCTGAAATATTCGAGCCACTCTGGCGGAGGAAGTGTGTTTGGTGCACCCTCGCATACATCTCCGCCAGAATATCAATCAAAAGGCAGAAGGCGCGCGGAAAGATTTGCTGCCTCAAAGGACACCGTTCGGTATCCTCGTTCAATTCGTATAGCTGCTCTACACTGCAGACCGTGAATCTTGGTACTGCTGAGCTGGACGCGCAAATGTCCAAAAAAAACTAAAAAGAAGCCCAAATGTGAGTCCAAATGACCAAAAAGCGCCCCGTAGAGAGCCACGGACTGCACGACTCTCCCGTAGAGGCGGCAAACTTCTTCCCTCGGTCCCCCGAGTTTGGGCAGCAGCCGGTACAAGGCGCCCACTATCCCTTTGACTCGGGGGACAAGACGCTCGAAGTCCCACCGAATGTCCATCGTATCCACGAACCGGGAGGCTGATGCTCCGCGGCAGTTTGTGGAACCATAGCACCTCGGTTTTGTGAGGCGCTATCCGCAAACACAGAGCGTGGATTTCGGCCATGGCAATTGTCACCGCTCACTTGGCAAGCCGGATAGTTCTCTCGAAGGACTTCCCGCTGGCCAACACAAGAGTGTCATCAGCGTAACAGACTAAGCAAAGTTATGGAGAGCGGTGATCGCTTTGGCGACACGCATGTTCGTCTGCCCTCAGATATTATTAACATAAACTTCTTCTTAATTATTCATCATCATCATTACAGCCAAGTAAATCCACTACTGGACAGAGCCTCTCCCAAAGATCAATACAACGACCGATTTGGGTTAGTGCTCATTGATTTTCCCATAATCGCCACGCTTCGTAGGTAGGTTGGCGATTTCAGTTCAGTAGTAATTAATGTACGCTGCTGTCCATCTTCCAGCTAATCCGATCCGGCTAATATAATATGAAATAAAATGTTTGAATAATCCCATGGTCGCATTCTATGATACCCACAAGATGAGACAGGGTGGTACTGTTATTAACCGGCATCACCTGGCGCTGTGTATGTGTGTATTTAAGTTATTGTTCACGTCTCTGCTAGTTCTTCATACATGTGTGGGTACTTGCAATAAGCATAATTATGATATATAATGTTGTTACTCCTATCTTCTTAGTTCAAATGGCACTACAACTAGCATGTATACATGTATCGTTAAGTGGTCCGATAACATCATTAAGTTTCTCTCAGGTCACCCTCACAACTTCCGCGATAAAACAAGTTTATTGATATTAAATGTATATCTATCATAAAGTATTGCATTTTTCACCCTCAGTCCTGAAATTTGTCAATTTAATATAAATCATTTATTTTTATCAATATTTATTTATTTTGATAATAATTTTATAATAAAACACTTTTGTATGTAGATGTAATCCGTTACAAAAAGGTTTTTATTACATTAAGTAATAATCGCAAAAACCTAAGGCATTACTATGTATGTAACTTTATTTTGTATTATATATTTCGAAATCACAACAACAAAAGCCTACATCAAATATAAATAACCTCTTTCGAATTTAATAAAAATCAAGGACATGTATAACTGTGGGAACAGTCGTTCCTAAGTAAAGAACCACTCAAAACCTCAATGAACCATAAAGATGTATTACTAATTAAGATTCTATTAAAATCTTAACACAGACCCGTCACAGATTTTTTTAACAAAATATTATTAAATAATATAAACTTAGTAATAAGTGTGTGACACTCCTACGCAAGCAATGACAAACATTCCTCTAATCATCATAACAATGAAATAAAATGAGTAATTAGTGTAACTACCAAAACTATAACAAACTTTGATGTCATGCTTAAACAAAAATATCACCTACTTTATTATCCAAAGTACACTCGCCGTCAACTGCACCGAAAACTTTTATAAAAACGTCACAATTAGAAATGTAATGTCAGAGTTGTTGCATCGGCTACTGGCTGCTCAATAACATGTCATAATCTTGATAACGCCGGACGTTGGATACATCAAAAATAATAAAACAGGGATGAGTAAACGTTGGTCGCTGTGAGTAATTGTTTTTTATATCTCTGTTGTTGAATGAACAGGGTGCGCACAATAAACAGATTTATTTTACTGCGCTTATCTAGATGATGTCTTAATAGTTTCGATTCCTCTCAGATCAGAGAACCGATTTGAGTCAATATTATTTTTAGTCTTAAATACTAATACCAAATTGGAAATAGTTCTTACATTTATTTATACTAAAAAGAAACAAATATAGCATTATAACAAAAAAATACCGATATTTCCTTTTCAGTGGTCGTAATATTTTTATATCGTGTAGGGTTTTTGAAGTCGGTATTGCTTTTGTTAAAAAGTTTTTCTTAAATATCTATATAACTATTCGTTATAAAATTATATATAAAATATATTTAAAACCCTCACAACAAGCCCGTCCATTTGATATGTTACACGGTACAATTTTCAAAACTTCTTTTTGTTTTCTAATTTGCACCTCAAAAGGCCTAGTTGGCCCCCTTAGTCAAAATTCATTTATTTACGTTACGTTTGGGTAACAGAGATTCAAATGTATGCCAAATTTCAACTTAATCGGTTCAATAGATTTGGGGCAAATTGGCTGTGACAGACGAAAAGACAGACACACACGAGTAATCCTATAATGATTCCGCCGTTTATTCATTCGGACGTAAGGAACCTTAAAAAGGAGCGTAAACGAGCCTTCGGGTTACATTTTGGTAAGCGGTCAGGTAACGCAGGTGCGTTATCGGCTTTTCAGAGAGGTGTACTTCCGGTACTCACCAATAATCGAACGAAGCAGAGCAAAGCAACGCAATATTGCTACTTTATGCCAGTATACTGAAAAAGCAAACTTTTCCGGTCGAGTCAGCCCATTCAAATTTAATTAAAAACAAACATTTTTACTATGTTTGACCGCAATGGGATTTTTCTGTGTTTGGTATTAGTATTTAACATGTATAGACAGAAATCTAACATGTAGGCCGCACGGATCATGTATGAATCAACGAATCTTGTGACGTCATGAGTCGCGCGGCCCATATACACGTAAGGAGGTTTTATAAAATGTCTTAAAATGCAACTCTACCAACTCTAGGGCATGGAAAACAGCGTTCTTTATTGTTCTAAAAACAAAGTTACTGCAAACACCAATCCATTCAATGGTGACTTATAAAAAAATAACTATGTATATAATATACATATAAAAGAATAATATGTATTTAGGCGTCAAAGAATACCTCCTCATCGCTGTCAGTTGATAATGTTCCTAGAAGGCTGGCAGCATTGCCACGTTGAATGGCAATGCTTATTCTTTGGCCAAAGAAAAGGCCAGCCCTCTGATCACGCGAAGTGTCGACCAACCGTCTAGCTATATCTTTGAAAAGCTGACGTGCACTCGGACCCCATGACCCAAGCGTTTCGACCCCAAACGGGTCAAAACAATAATTGCCAATAAGGTTATTGTATTTGCGAATTTATATGGTGACTAAGTTAATGAACGATGGAGTTATTGTTATTGCGAGGCCCAAATTCAGCGGTGGATATTTATGGTCTGTTTATAAATGATGTATACCTTTTTTATAATAATAACATCGCAGAGATTTTAGCAACAAGTGAAAACAACTAGAAATACGCCAAAAATTATGCTTGCACGCCTTAGCTTCTCCCAATTTCTAAATTGGCTTCTATAACTTCGCCGTAATTAAATGTATACTGGTATCGTTAATTTAGTTATTAATTGAGGAAAAAAGGGTGCTTTAACGATTTTGATTTTTAAATGTAGGTTGTTGGGGTCCTATTTCGAAAAGGTTTAAAACTATGTTACTACCCACTCACTACCCGTGGGATTCGTAAAAAAAACTAAGATTCTACTTAGATGACGGGTAGGAGTGTCCCTTTGTGTACTAAAACACAATGATCTTCGATCCGCTTCCAATTATGGTCGTCGTCACCGACTTGACTTCTATAGTGTGAGCAACCCAGTGTGCTGACAAGACTGCCGCCATAACGTGGCATTAGACTGGTGGGGAGACGCGTGAAGTCGGAGTGAGCGGGCCAGCCGTGGCAGCCGTCGCGGCCGGGCAGTCAGTTCCCGTTGGCAATTCCAGAGAAGCATTCATTCGAAGAGGTCAAGAGTACGATTAGTACAGAGTGTTTCTGGGTCAGGGGTGACAGGGGTGGCAGGAGGTCACCGGGGCGAGTGCCCTGTTTATTTTACATATCATCCCCTAATATGTTAATAATAGGGAGGGGTTTTCAACGATGCTTACAATTGGATTTCTCCTCTGTCGTGAGTACAGTTTACAAACATAAATCACATAAGTGACATAAATTATACATGTACAAACCCACGACAACTACATGTAGATCATACAAATATTTGTTTCGTACGGGAACCGAACCCGCGACCCGGTGTGCAGCAGCCCACTGTATCAGCCACTGCGCCAACCGTGCCGTCTAAATTATAGCAATAACCTGTTGCTGCAGCTAGGACTCTCCTCATGAGGACACTCTTCAACGGTTAGTAGCATGGACATGAAACTCTGCAAGTTTGTTCAGTTCTGATGACAATACACAAAAATTATAGGAATAACCTGATGCTGTAACCAGGATTGTTTCCTTCCTAAGGGCACACCTCAACGGTTTGTAGCACGGACATTACGTATTTTTTATAGAATATGGCCCCACACTAGTATTTCTCCTGTGTCATGGGTGCGTTTACAGACACAAATTCCACACACAATACACCCAGACCCGGAACAACTATCTGCAGATCATACAAATATTTGTTCCGTGCGAGAATGGAACCCGCGACCTGGACCGCAACAGCCAACTGTGACAGCCACTGCACCAACCGTACCGTCGGTTACATGTCGCCCGCATCCAACGACTCCCAGCGATCTATAGCAGGTCCATCTTGTTAGCGGCCGTCCCATGCTACGTCTCCGGTGCGGTGATCAAGGTGCAATTAGTAAGTGGGAGGGGCAATATGTCTTTGCCCCCTGTGCTTGCTTACCTTTAGCTATGTCCGCAACTTTATTTCTTCTACGTTTATCCTCATTACTGTTTTGACATCGTAGAAAAATACAATAAAATTAAATCATTATTCCGGGACAAAACATTCTACACAAAATGCATTCATTATCTTCCAGTAGTGGTCATAGGCTAGTAGGTAGATAACATTCATGTTCTTTATTATAAATTAAATACAGGTTCATAGCTTACAAAAGATCTTAACACAGATACAATATGTTTTATATAAAAGCAAAAATAGTAAACACAGTATAAATCACAGCCAACGGTTGCGTATCCCTGGCCCGATACCCCCGGGCCATCCCGTAACCTCGCGCCTATCTGTCTTAGCGCTAAACGCCCATAAACACGAACAGATAAACCCCGCACTATCGATGCCGTGATTTTTATATACTGTTAATAAAATAAATATACACATATATATAGGTAAGTATATAATAAGCTATATTTTGCCTGTGTCTACGTTTGCGAAGTCTACATGATTAACTACAGTTTTCTGGTGTGAAAGTGCCGCATGTGTTAAGTCGGTAACATTCTACCTCTGTATAGATTTTCATCCGAATCTAGTCAGCCATTGCGGCGTGACTAAATGACTATGAGACATCAACATATTCACACTATGTTATTCATGATATTGTAATACAAGTAGTTCTCGTGTTGCTTTGGCCACAGAAAAGGCTGTCACCTCAGTTCTCGTAGGTGTTGTAAGTCACGAGGCGGCAACTCTCCTGGCACGCTTTCCGCCTTTCGACATCATGGCGGAGACGGATGCGTGGGTCTATGATCAAACACGCTCCCTCCGCCAGAGTGGCGAAAGCGTGCCGCCAGGGGCGTTCGACAGGCTAAGGCGGCTGGCTCAACGGCGCACACTCGAGACGTGGCGAAATCGCCTTCGGCTGCAGTTCGCGAACAAACGCGTCGTTGAGGCCATCCTGCCGCTCTTCGGAGCCTGGCTCAGAAGGAGCGAGCGCGTCACCTACCGTCTGTCGCAGGTGTTCACCGGTCACGGTTGTTTCGGTGCGTACCTGCACAGAATTGGACGCGAGGTTACGGCACAGTGCCACCATTGTGAAAGCGACCAGGATACCGCACAGCACACGCTCGAGGAGTGCCCTGCGTGGGCGGCCGAGCGGCGTGTCCTGGTCGATCGGATCGGGCAAGATCTCTCTCTGCCGGCAGTAGTGTCGGCTATGTTGGCAGAGCATGAAAATTGGAGTGCAGTGGTCTCCTTCTGCGAGAGCGTCATGCTCCAGAAGGAGACTGCAGAACGGGATCGGGAGAGGGCTGATCCCGCACGGAGAAGGACGAGACGGCGCCGGGGCAACAACCGTCCCGGCTCCCAAGTCCAACACGCCTGAGCCCCCTGCCGTCACTTCATGGTGGGGGGCCTTGGGGGTCGCGGGCGCGCAGATTGGGGAATCTGCGTGCTCACACCGAGCGACCCCCGGGAAGACGGTGGCGCGCACGTGGTCACGTGCCGCCGTGTGCGCAGCACAGCGCAATGCGAGGCTTGGGGGGATCCTTTACAATCCTCCCCGAAAAGTGCCTGGGGGGGCGACCTTTTTACAGTCACCTTCCCTCCGCTAGAGGGGGTGACCGCTTTACAGTCATCCCTTCCGAGATGTGCCTAAAGGCGTGGCACCAATGGGCGGCTCTAGTGTGATCTTACGAGGACCTGAAGCCCCCCCTTCGGTGCCGAAGATGACCGCTCCAGTGGTTTTAGCCGGTAGGAGTCCGGCATGCCCCTTCGCCCTTTCCCGGGGTGAAGGAAGTTCCATGTAGAATTTCCACTGGACATCAATAAAAAAAAAAAAAAAAAAAAAAGGTGTTGTAAGTCACTGATTCCACTATATCCATCAGAAATAAAATGAAATACCGAATTAAAATCTAAACTATGAAATAGAATAAGTACTTTTGAACGTCAACATTTGAGATCACTGATCAGTTCCCGCTCTCTGCCGCTTCCTAAAAGCCTCGCTATGTAGGACGCGAGTTGATAGAGGGACAGCAAAGCGAGCCCACAGCGAGCTCAGTGATAAAAGTATGGACTAGCATGATCGATGTAACAACCTAAGCGCTGCGAGCGCTTCGCCGCGCATGTGGTTAGTTATAGGTAGCTCAGTACATTTAGTAGCCCTTCGGTAGTCGGACCATGCCTCGCATTGCATCGCTTTCTTCGGGATGGAGCCCAATATTCCCAGTTACACTTTCCTGCCTGCAGCATTCTACTAGTGCACTAATAAATAAAGTAGAAAAAAATTGACTCAACCGGCTGAGAACCACGCTTTCAAAGAAAAAGGAATACAAACAGTTGATGTTGCTGCATTAGATACGGTGAGTACCGAAAGAAATACGGCACATAAATGTTTTATATGTTACGGCTGAAAGCCGAAGTTCGGTTATACCTAGGTTCAGCCGACTACAACAAGGTTGTTGTGGTTGTAGTTGTTTATACTTTAGGGTGGCCCAATGGACAACTATGCCACGAACGTGTATATTTACGACACGAATACACATATGTTTTTAGTTTTAAGCAATGTAATACGGGTTTTAGCCCTAAAGCAGGTATAGCGCTATCCCACACAAGTATTTCTCCTGTGACGTGGGAACAGTTTACGGACATAAATCTCACATGCTTTTGCATGTTCCCTACCCTATACCTGAAACAACTACCTGTTGACACTAAAAACATTTGTTCCGTGTGGAGATTGCACGCGTGACACGTAGCGCGAGAAGCTCATCGCTTAGCCACTGTGCCATTTAATTTCTTTCAGCCGAAGTAGTAAGCAAACATACAGACTTCTTATAGTATAGTTTATGCAAGTAAGAATCGTTGAAATATAATCTACAAGACAAAGATTAATATGTTGAAAACAATAAATTTTCCAATTTAAAGAACGGGTCACTGCAATCAATATACAGTTGATTAAAAATGTAGCATTAAACCTAAAAAACAGATATCTTTTGTTGAAACATTTTATAAACTGATAGGTATGTACCTGCTAGGCCTATACCTGATCGTCGTTATATGGTGGACCTCGGGGGTCGCGGGCGCATAGATTGGGGAGTCTGCGTGCTCACACAGAGCGACCCCCGGGAAGACGGAAGACGTGGTGAAGTGCCGCCGTGTGCGTAGCACAGCGCATAGCGAGGCTTAGGAGGATCCTTTACAATCCTCCCAACAAAATGCTTGGGGGGGGGGGGGCTAGAGGGGGTAACCGCTTCACAGTCATCCCCTCCGAGATGTGCCTAAAGGCGTGGCACCAATGGGCGGCTCTAGTGTGATCTTACGAGGACCTGGAGCTCCACGTCGGTGTCGAAGATGACCGCTCCAGTGGTTTTCGCTGGTAGGAGTCCGGCATAGAATTTCCACAAATAATAAAAAAGGCATATTCCTGATAGTAGGCATCTTCTTTTCCACTCGTGCGTGTTGCATAAAGCGACAAAGGGATGGGTTGCAGTACCTAGTTGCAATAAAGACTCCGTCTGCAGTACAACATGGTGATCAAAACCATAATACAAGACATTTATATTCTAATAAGACACGAAATAACAGAAATTGACAAATATTGTTTGTTTATTTACTTCAGAGTAAACAGCGAAACACACTGAATTTAAACACAAATCACAGCAGTTCTCTAAACTATAACAAAACATGTCACTTGCGAACAATTTTTCCGGGAATTGTCACACGTTAAGCGCTGCAATATTAAACATAGCACAGTTTGTGGGTCCCCTGTGTCGTTTACACTTATCTAAGGTGACAGAGCCGGGCTAAGCGGGCCGCCGCATTATCTCTGGGACAGCAAAAACTTTTATCTAACAGTGGATACCAGCGATAAGTTGAGATATTTTTAAGTTATTCTAGCAATGTGACAGATAGCAGATAAGGCGAATTATTTAAAATTTGCTTTTAAGTGTTATTGTTTCTATGAATTTATAAAAGTCACATTACTGTAGTGTCTTGACACCTCTTGAGTCAGCAAAGCTCCAGGTGTTTGGATTCAGCAATCAGAATTATATTATTACGCTGTATTATTAATTTAAAATGACTGGGTTCGTTGTAACAATTGTGTTGTCTCTGTTTTTCTTTTTTTATATAAACCAGGCCTGGATCGTCTGTAAAGTTTAAAAACATCCAGACCTAGACCCAGATCCGGTACAAGTAGTACCAGTAGACTATATTACTACATATTTATTCCATACGGGAATAAAACCTGCGACCCGTAGCGCAGATAACCAATTGCAGAGCCCTTGCGTCAACTATGCCATCGCCCTCATACCTTCAGGCAGTTTAGCCACAAATACTCCTGAATGTTATGTTAACGTAAACGGGTAAAATTTCCAATAATTAGTGCACTGAAAAGGATGGAAAAGATTTAATTTAATTTAAAGATCTTTGTGTTTTTTTTTACATATATCATATTTTATTACACATCATCATCTAATTCCTACGTAACCAAAATGTTGATACTCATATATTTATGTAACAAAAAGTTACTTTTAATTTACCACGTGCTCTAGCGAATGAACGTATGTAGCAATAATTGACAAAAAATAAACAACAAGAAGATGATGTTACGAGTACGTCGAACTTCTTCCCGTAAGAGATTATTAGAAAAGATAACACTGAATAACTTTCATACATTTGAAAATATATACAAATAAATAAAATTGAACTGTCTGTTTGTAATGTCAGAATAACAGTTTTTTACTAAATGCATATGAAAGTACATACGGTATCTACAACAAGAAAACTATTTTTGTTGTCTGTCCGTCTGTTTGTTCCCGCTAATCTCCGAAACAACTAGATTGATTTCGACGGGACTTGGACTGGTAGATAGCTGATGTTATAAGGAATAACTTTAGGTACTTTTATTTTAGCAAAATAATTAGGGTACCACACAAAACAATTCAAACCCATAATATCCAATATATGTACTCTATGTCAAGTGTCTATGCCGAGGTACTCTAAGTTTTTTATAAATAATCCAATTTATTTTAAATTAAACGGTGGGTGAAACCGCGGGTCTCAGGTAGTTGGTTATATAAATAAAATATTATTCAGCCTGACCCTTCCGCGAACCGGCCGGTGTTCAGCCAGCGTTTTAAAAATGCCCCTAAAAACCTAAATTATCGTAAATAATATATAGTTTTTTAAACTTGATCTTTTTGTGCTCAAAATCAGACAAATCCTTAATCGCAAATCCAAAGATTTAAGATTGATTATTAATTTCGGCCGTTAGGTGCGTTGCTTAGTTTGTAAGTTATCGCGTGCAGTTTTATGATACATTTTCGTACCTAAATTATGTAAGATGAAATATCCTGAGGAAATGTTTAGTCGAAAAGGAAATTTTATTTTACAATGTACTATAATTAGTTGGGAAGCAATTTAATGTTTAATTTCTGCCTCAATGGTTCTTTTGATGATAATTAAGATTAAGAAAAATTGTAACGGAGATAAAAAATAGAAGAGAAAAGCCCAAAAGTAAACTATGTAGAATTTGTGTCAGGTTTAGATTATTTCTACAATTTCGATTTATTCTACCAACATAACACGTTATTCTTATTTATTTATTGGTGCCCAAGCCCACTGGAATTTCTTCATGAACTTCCTTCGCCTCAGGTAAGGGCGAAGGGACTCCTACCGGCTAAAACCACTGGGGCGGTCATCTTCGGCATCTAAGGGAGGCTCCAGGTCCTCGTATGATTACACTAGAGCCGCCCATTGGTGACACGCCTGTAGGCACGCGGTAGCCACCTTCACACCCGCCCCCTTTTGGGTGTGTAAAGGATCCCCCAAAGCGTTCCATGGTAGCGCGTGACCACATGCGCGACAAACTGATTCCATGGATTCAGTACACGATTTTGGAACCCTCAGCGTTAGAATTTTGCGTCGATGTTTTTATCTATTGCAATGTAAATAAAAACTAAACGGCTGTTGTTTCGCTACAGTTCACGGATGAGGTCATCGCTCAAAGTACCAGAATAATATCATATCATAGTACAATAATCACGTAGCGTTTTGATCGCGTTGTATACAATACATTGCGTGCTCAAAAATGACAATAACTGTAAACTATTATTATTGAGATAAATGGCTTTCCTATTTTTATTATAGGCGTAAGTTTCACCTCTTCCTTAAGTCTTCAGTATATTGTCATTTATACCTTATATTGTATATGCATGGGCAGCAGCGTCGCTTCTGTGGAACGGAAGCCATACTGTACTCAAAAATCCACTTGCCAAGCAACCATGCTTGGCATGCTTGGCAGCATACATCATATCATCATCATATCGGCCATTTATACGTCCACTGCTGGACGAAGGCCTCCCCCATAGATTTTCACAACTGTGTCATCATTCTGGGGGGTATTTGCCAATACTCACCACGCTTGGCAGGCGGGTTGGTGAGCGCAGTATGGCTACCGTGTCATAGAAGGGACGCTGCTGCCCATCCCTCTGGTTTAGATTCCCTTAGTCGCCTTTTACGACATCCACGGGAGGAGATGGAGTGGCAGCATACTCACCAGAGTATTGGCAATTTTCCACAAAATGATGACACATTTGTGGAAATTAAGCGTCCTTTTGCTGATATGATGGTGATGATAGTTGTAATGGTGGATGAAATAGGTAACCGTCATTACCAGTTAACTATACGTTCTGTCTTTACACATTAGTCTATGTTTTACTCATTATATCTTTTACCATAATTTATACTAATCTTTATCGTAGTCTCAATTATTTTAAAAAGCATTTTGAACGGAGTTTCTTGCTGGCTCTTCCCCATAGGATCAACTAATTGGAACCGTGACATTAAAACTCCGATTACATAAGTGCCAGTAATTGGTTTGGTTGAATTGTTTTTTTGTACAATTACTTTGATCTACTGATAGCGCATTCTTTGACGAGAAATACATACTCTAATGCTTTACTAATATATACACACATACACACATATTGGGTCGTAAATGTTCATCGCTAAATATGGGCCTCTCAATGACCAAATAGACTATAAACGGTGTTTTAATCACCACGCTAAGCGGATTGGTGATCGCAATATGCTGGTATTAGCACACAGGAGAATGCTTCTGCTCATCTTCTTGATCTTAGTCACCTTTTACAACAAACATGGGTATGCCAATATGTCGAAAACCATACGTAACAATACATATAAAGCTAAAAAGCTACAGCTAAAGTATTGATGCTATTATTAATTATAAAAAAATGCATCAACCATACTGCACTATACTGAACCATACTGAAACTATTTACATGGTTCGATAGATTAGTATATGTAACTATAGAACACCTTTTTACTGATCGCTTGGTGGTTATACCTCATACACATCTTACGCCCCGAGGAAGAGCGCAGGGGCATGCCCGACACCTTTTTTTATTTTTTTTTTATTGGTGCCCAGTGGAATTTCTTCATGAACTTCCTTCGCCCCGGGAAAGGGCGAAGGGGCATGCCGGACTCCTACCGGCTAAAACCACCGGAGTGATCATCGTCGGCACCGAAGGGAGGCTCCAGGAACTCGAAAGATCTCCATCTAGCCACCCATTGGTGCCACGCTTTTAGGCACATCTCGGAGGGGATGACTGTAAAGCGGTCATCCCCTCTAGCGGAGGGAACGCGACTGTAAAGAGGCCACCCCCCCAGGCATCTCTCGAGGGGATTGTAAGATTCCCCCGAAGCCTCACTATGCATTGTGCTGCGCACACCGCGGTACGTGACCACATGCACACCACTGTCTTCCCGGGGGTTCCCGCAGATTTCCCAATAAGCGCGCTCGCGAACCCCAAGGCCCCCTGCCATATAAAGACGACAGGGGTGACTCAGGCGTGATGGACACGGGCACCGCGGCGGTTGTTACCCCGGGTCCGTGTCCTCCTCCTCCTGCGACCTCCTTCTCGACCATTACGCTCTCACAGAAGGAGACCACAGCACTCCAATTTTCATGCTCTGCCAGCATAGCCGACACTACTGCTGGCAAAGAGAGATCTTGCCCGATCCGATCGACCAGGATCCGGTGTTAGACAGTCCACGCAGGGCACTCTCCGAGCGTGTGCTGTGTGGTATCCTGATCGTTTCCACAGTGGTGGCACTGTACCGTGACCTCACGTCCTATCCTGTGCAAGTACGCACCGAAACAACCGTGTCCGGTGAATACCTGCGTCAGGCGGAATGTGGAGCCAGGCTCCGAAGAGCGGCAAAACAGCCTCAACGGCGCGCTTTTGCGCATACTGGGTACCCTATGCAGGGCCTAGGTACTTCATGTACAGGCCCACCCCGATTCGCGCGTCACCAACGCGTATCCACGAACAGGGAGGCTCCCTGCTCCGCGGCAGTTTGTGGAACTATAGCGCCTCAGTTTTTTGAGGCGCTATCCGCGAACCTAGAGTGTGGATTTCGGCCACGACAATTGCCACCGCTTGCTTGGCAAACCGGATGGTTCCCTCGGAGGACTCCCCGCTGGCCAACACAAGAGTATCATCAGCGTGACAGACTCAGCTGACGCCCGCGGGGAGAACGACACGCAGGACCGTATCGAAAGGGAGGTTCCACAAGAGGGGACCGAGAACCGACCCCTGTGGAACCCCGCAAGTGATCTCCCTCCGCGAGTTAAAAGCGTTGACTATGTCAAGACTGACAGCCAACGTCACCCCACCCCGCTGGGACACTGCCTGTTTCGACAGCGAGCGGACGCGAAGAATCGCGTCGATAGTGGACCGCCGCTGCTGGAAGCCATACTGGCTGTCGGCCACGTCGGGGAACCATAGGAGACCTACATTTAATACTTGACTCGTGTTAATGACGGTACTTTACGTCAAAAAATAATTATGTTCATAAATTTGATTTCGGAACTAAATATTTAAAAACTTCAATTAACGAGATTTACAATGAACCTATGTATAACGTAATGAATACCAGTGCCACTCCCTAGTAAATTATTATGATTTGATTAGATTCGCCACGTAAACACCGTATTCATAAGCAGAAACGATATCTCGTATCGATCAAAATTGTAGAAAGATCCGCATGCCTGACTTTTGATATAACTAGAAAATTATTGATCTTATTTCCATGACTATACAGAGTTTATGTATCCGTTAGGAAGCAATGCAACCAAATATCGACCAGCTTCATGCCATAAAATGTTTCATCATAATCATATCAGCAAATCTATCGCCTCTCCAATAGATTTCCACAATGGTTTTGTCACTTTTTGGGTTGCTAGTACCGTAGTAGTAGAGGGAAAACCCTGCGCTTGGCTGGCGGGTTTGTAAACGCAGTATGGCAGTAACAAGAGAGAATGGAAGCCCGAATACCATCTTGAGGATACTGATTAAAAAACCTGTAAGCCTTATCCTTAGGCATTGGGTGCCCACACATGTGTACTCCGTGTCCGATTGTGGGGACTGGTTATCGTTTGTGAAGTAAATGTAAAATACATATATAACTAACATAGTTCCTTAAGTAAATTGTACCTAATCGATATATGAACGGTTGGTGCAGTGGCTGATACAGTCGGCTGCTGCGCACCGGGTCGTGGGTTCGATTCCCGCACGGAACAAATATTTGTACGATCTGCAGGTAGTTGTTCCGGGTCTGGGTGTATTGTGTGTGGAATTTGTGTTTGTAAACGCACCCACGATACAGGAGAAATCCTAGTGTGGGGCAACGTTTTAAAAAAAAGAAAAAAAAAAAAATTGTCGGAATAAATATATTTGAATAGAATTCAATAAGAGACTAGTTAAGTAATGTCTCAAGCTTTTTTTTTTCAACGTGGGGAAATCCTCTTGGACTTCCTCCGCCTTGGCAAGGGCGGAGGGGCATGCCGGGATCAAACCGGCTAAAACCCCACGGTGTCCTTCTTCTTACCTCTAGCCGGGGGTGAGCTCCCCCGGCAGGTATCGGCCCGTCAATCATTGACGGGCCCCTTCTGTGTGCGGCCTTGTTGGCCGCACCTATCCTTCGGAGAGGCGCACGCGGAACATGCGCGCCGCCATCTCGGGCCTGTTTCTGTTCGGGCGACGGACTGCCCCTGGTTCGTCGCCCACAGGCCGCTCCTCATGGTGGCCGGAGATCGTCCAGCGACCCGGTGTGTCTTCTGTGGAGGGGATCGGAGATCTCCCTCCGTCCCCGCTCTGCCGCCTCCTTTTCTTGCATCTCTTCCTCGTTAAAGTAGGCGACGGCATCCCACGTGCTCTCACTCCGGACGATGGACTCAACCACGGCCGGAAGCGAGAGGTTATCCCCTTCGACCGCCACGACGAGGTCACGGCGCTGCGCTGCCCAAGCTGGGCACTCCTCCAACGTGAAGTAATGTCTCAAGCTGACGAGCGCATGTGCCATGCAGTACTAGTCCCGGGCAGCTTTACAACTGTTATGGGCAAGCGTGTGGCGTGCGGCTTACCACCAGGCGATAACTTACTCGTTTTTTTATACAGTGCAAATTCTTCATGAACTTCCTCCGCCTTGAGGAAAGGCGAAGGGGCATGCAGGGCTCCTACGAGCTACCAGCGGTGACTGTGATGGCCACACCCCCTTGGGAGATTGTAAAGGATCCCCCCGAAGCCTCACTGTGCGCTGTGCTATGTTGCGCACACGGTGACGCTTGACTACATGCCTGCCACTTTCTCCTCGTGGGTCACTTGGTGTGGGCCCACAGATTCCTTAATCTGCATGCCCGTGACCCTTGAGGCCCCTCGCCATATAGCAACGTCAGGGGAATCAGGCGTGTTGGACCTGGGTGCCGGGGCGGTTGTTACCCTGCAGGATGGTCTCGATGACATGCTTGGTCTCGGACTGCATCCTCAGGCGGTGATGCCACTTCTCAAGTGCACGCCACCGAGCCAGCCACCTCAGCCTGTCTATCGCCCCAGGAGGCGCGCTTTCGTCGCTCTGGTCGAGGGATCGCGTCTGATCATAGACCCACGCATCCGTATCCACCAGGATGTCGAAAAGTGGAAAACGCGCTAGGAGAATTGCCGCCTCATAGGATACTGTTTGTTAACCTCGTGCGATCCGTATAGCCACTCTGCGCTGCAGACCGTGAAGTTTGTCTTGGCAGGGACGCCTGACAATCGATCTGACCATACAGGCGCTCCGTAGAGGGCCACGGACCGCACAACATAACACTAACCTAATGACACAACAATCTAACAACGCGTTTTTTTTTTTAGTTCCAAATGTCTTCTGATATATTCTTCTGTGTATATTATTGTGCCCATAAATACATTCTTTTTTTCTTTCTATATCGTTTTAGAACCGACAGTGAATTAAAATATGGGCTTTTTTTTTTGTTCTACTCCGACTCTAGATAATATATTCATACGAGTCATACAAATACAACAACCGGATGGTTGTTTTGTAAGCGTTTACGCACTAGTGCCAACAACTGTATCTTCTTCGCTTTTTATAACCCATGTTCAATAGTGGACATTTATGGTCTCATGTCATTATGATAAATACTCGTATTGATTTTGTTTCAGTTGTACATTTGCCCATAGAAGGTCGATGCGCCACAGAATTGCAAGATAATTTCATGTCCACGCAACTAATGTGTGAAGCCAGCCTGCATGTGTGTACGCACGTACGCCTCCTACCCTTATCTGCATACAATTCTGTCCGTACTAGGGTTGTCTGAAAGACATCGCAGATTGTGCACACAATATCTATTGCATAAGTGATTTCGTGCTATATTATACCATGGCCTGCAAAAAGTAAACGTTTTATTTGGTATCGTGCACCGCAGTTATTTATTATTGACCTATTAATCCCTGTTTTTGACGTTATATATGTCTAGAATATATAAGTTTTAATCTGGTAATATCTGGTTGACCTTGTCGCTCGCGTGTTGGTTGATACAGCAACCATCCTGTCTCTGTTGAAAAACATACCTTAAATGGTTTGCAACACACGTAAAAGTACATCAATGATGCTTGTATCACCTGTTGACCAATACAGATTAATGTACTTGATTCAATGTGAACGTGGCCGCGACTTATACGATACTGATTATATCGTCTGTAAATAGCTCAATGTTTTGAGAAGCTAGCTTACAAGAAAAGAAACAAGAAATATTTCAATATAACTGTAATAATAAATAAGAAATATTTCAATGTAACTGTAATAATAAATAAAAAATAAATAAATAATAAGGAAATAAATAAATACTCGTACTAGTGAATTTTTTTAATCTTGTATTATGACTTAGTACTTTCCTATTTCATTCGCTATAAGAACTTTGTGTAAGTGTAGCTGTATTTCGGGTGAATGGAATTACTGAAACAAAAGGCATTCCAACTTAAGCCTATGCCAATACATTAGTAATCAGCAACTTGCTGAAGTCCGTGGTTGCGGTCGCTACTTACCTTTAGGTAAGTCAATGCTCATAAAAACGAGGTCAAGTGCGAGTATGAATCACGTCATCATGTAATTGTTCCCGTTTAAGTCTAACAAGTCTACACGAGATTTCAAATTATGCAGTTTTCGCATTTATTCCTTCCCTTGTACAAAATATAACAGCCACACACTTGACGAGTAGCGTAGAAAGTAGCAAAGGAAGGAAGCAGAGAAGAAGATTAGACACTCGTCATACCCACCACTCCCTTTTTTGTCGGTTTCTGCACGGGTCAAAGGGCTGGCAGTATGAACATAAGAAACCGGCTACATATTCACGCGAGAGCGCAGTCCGCATCAAGCGCTCGTATCGTGATTCGGGAGCACGTAAATTTTTGTGGGTTAGCAGTCAAGTGACGATAGATGAATGATCTACAGAAAAAGAATTATAGAATAATTAGCTGCTGAACCAGCAATTTGGAACCCAAAAATTAAGCAAAAATTAAAACAGAATTTTATCTAAGTGTGTGTTCCAGTGGAGAGTAACACCACCTCACTTCATATCGTGGATGGCTAAATCGCCCAAGAAGCACACAACACGAATCCAGATGGGTTGGTTTCGTTCGTCTTACGTCCAGCATGGACTGAAATTATGAAAGTTTTATAAATATCAATTTTATTATATACTCTTATCGTATATCGGAACTCCCTAGTAAACCCACTAAGGATGATTAATTATGTTGTTACGTTTTATAACTTTTAATATAATTCGCTATGCTATAAAAGCTAAGCGCGCCACACTGTTGACCTCCCCGACCGTTTTACCGCCCTCGCCGCCGAGGATGCCCGCCTCACCGACGTCGCGGAGGCCTATCGCCGCGTCACCTTCCTGTTCAAGTTAGCACTTCTGCCTCCCGTCTCTTGCTCCCGCCGGCCCGTGCCGAGCCTATAGTTTGTCTTTGTTTTTGTTTTGTTGTTTTTAAATATCCCCTAATACATTATAAATAATACCGATCCCCAAAACAATAGCTTGTTACCCCCAGCAACGCCCTAAGCCGAGGTCCGTGTCCCGCAGGGGGCGCCCTTAGCGAAAGTTGCTTAGTTTTTAATATTAAATTTAAGGCTGGCTGGAGGCCTCTTTTGGCTTCGCCAGCAAATGACCGGTTAAGCAACCACATTTATGCATGTATGCAAGAAGGGAAACAAAAAAAAAACCTGTTGACCTCCATTACCGAGAGGCGAACGTCGAATGCAGCGCGTGGTGCGAGTAGAGAAGTCTGTGGCTGCCTAGAGCAACATCGCGGCAGCGCGATCAGCAGGGCGAGGAGCAGTGAAAGGAACATCGTGTAGCTGCGGTAAAAATATTTTCCTTCGTGTCAAATTTCAAGATTGTTGATTGTAGGTCATCAGGAAGTACCCTGTTGTTTTGATGATTACTAAGAGAGTGGGGACGTTTAGTTTGGAAATTTGCTTTGAAAAACGGTATCTTTTTACTGTCTCAAACTAGAAACTTGAATTTATGATTTACAGCAGTATGCGGCTATAGACCTTAATATTTGATATAAATATTTCAACTCGAGACCTTTGCGAGATAAAGGGTCTTGACACACCGCCAGACTGACAGACATAGAACAAGGTGATCCTATAAGGGTTTTATTTTTACATTATGTGATAAAAACACTATTGCCTGTACTCGTAATGTGACCCCTAGTTGCCTTTTTAACTAACAACCATCAGAAAATTGGCTGTAGCCTATTCTTGACCATTCAACAAAAGGAAGGATAGTTATTAGGTATAGTACCTCGTTTACACTCAGCTCGCGTTCGCAGCAGTGAACAGGGAAGTGGGGATACAGGTACTAGTAGCGACCTCTTTACACATTGGCTCTACCTACTTCCCTGCTCACGTCTCTACTTACTGCCACGATCGTGGGCTAAGTGTGAACGAGGTATATAAATTACATTAAATCTATTGTTTTTAGTATACTTATCTTATTTTGAATTTCTTGTGACTTTCTGTCTCCTTTACGACTGTTTAATTAAAGAGATAACTATGTTTATTTAAACAAAAGTACATTATAATAATTGAAAAGCGATATTGCAGTGAGTTGCGAATTATATTATTTTTAAAATGTTATCTGCATAGGTAATAAAAGGAACGGCTTTATCTTGGATGAACAAAATAATAATTACTTATTCAATTGTTCATCATCATCAGTGTATTCTTAGAAGGTCATTAAATAATTTATTAAAATCCCCAATTATTCTAAATCATTGCTCTCTACATGTATAATTACTTGTCCTGGCTGACTGATTCATCAACACAGAGCCTAAACCGCTGAGACTATAAACTTCAAATTATGGCAGTTGACGTCTTTAATAACGTATCCATTAAGGAAGGAGTTTTTGAAATTCCATCCTTTAGGTAAACAGAGTAATCGGTAGCACGCATGTGGTCACGCGCTGCCGTGGGACGCTTTGGGGGATCCTTTATAATCCCCCTGGGGGGGTGACCACTTTACAGTCACCCTCTCCGAGATGTGCCAATAGGCGTGGCACCAGTGGGTGGCTCTAGTGTGATCATACGAGGACCTGGAGCCTCCCTTAGGTGCCGAAGATGACCGCTCCAGTGGTTTTAGCCGGTAGGAGTCCGGCATACCCCTTCGTCCTTCCCCGGGGCGAAGGAAGTTTATGATGAATTTCCACTGGGCACAAAAAAAAAAAAAAAAAAAAAGGTAAACAGAGTAAAAGGGTATTTGAAACTCCGTCATTTTATAAGTTAGATTCACATGTTTCAATGTTTTTGTAAATTCGGATGAATTTACAAAAACACAATGTGTGTTACTTTATTTTGAATCAATAAGACAAATGGTGCCGGCTCAGAATACCACCACCCCATTTCCTCCCGTGGGTGTCGTAAAAGTCGACTAAGGGATTAGCCGGAGGATGGGCAGCAGCGTCCTTCGAGTACATTAACAACTCAACTGCGATCGCCAACCCGTCTGCCAAGCGTGGCGATTATGGCAAAACCTCCCAATGAGCCCACAACACACCCATATCGGTCGTTGTGGTGATCTTTGGGGGAGGCCTGTGTCCAGCAGTGGACTTAATTCGGCCGAGATGATGATGATGATGAAGACAAATATAAATTTTCATAGATTTTAACTTATACTAGTACAGACTCCGCCGTCTTTACCCAGTCCCTCTTGTTTTAACCATAAACATATTGTCTATGTAACATGTTACTTTAAACCATGTCCAATAAAGATATTATTATCGTTATTCTTGAAATCAAATCTATCAAAACTGGTATTTCGCTTTTTGGTTAAAAATAAAGCAATACATGTTTCAGTGTTTGTAAATTCAACCCTTATCCCCCATAAAACAGGGGGTGAAAGATTGTATGCAAAATCCGTATGTTTTGAAGTTTTGTTCTATAAAAATGATATTATGCTTTTTGATGGAAAATAAAGAAATATTTGTTTCAGTGTTTCTGTAACGGGTGCGGCGCTAGTACTTAATCAAATTAAATTGAACTTGATGCGGAGGCTTCGCTTGATGAACATATCTTGACACATATTATTGACAGTATGTTTAATGATTAAATAGAATTGTAATGATAAACTCGTTTAATAATTTTCTTTAAATATCTGTACGCTCGAGAGACTAATAGCAACGCTTACTTTATCTCATACACTGCAGCTACACACTCGACGAGTGAAGTGGGAAGAAGCGAGGGAAGGAGGCAGAGAAGTAGTATGGCTACGTTACTCGTCATGCCTATCATGCGTCATGCCGGTGGCAAAGGTATTAAGATAGTAAGTCAATAAATACATTTTAAAAGGGGGCGGGACTTACTAAATAGTGATGGGGTTTCCTCTCTAAAGCAAGCGATAAACCTATAAAAATAAAAAGGCTGGGAGATAAAACGGACAGGACTAAGAATATAGCACACGGAAATGTGAATGTGCTGTGTGGTTTCTAGCAAATAATAGATCACTCCCTATTTTCTCTTAGGTCTCAAAAGGTGAGTGCGATGAATCAGGGAGCGGATCCCGTACCTCTGAAGTTAGGTAGCTCGAAGGAACACCGTAGTGATTTTAGCCGGTTAGAGTCCGAAATACCCAGACGTCTTCTCCAGAGCACAGGATGTTGATGAAGATTACCCTTTAATACAAGAAGTCTTTTACGGACGAAATTAATAATCAATTTAATCCAAATCCTTGGGATTTGGGATTAAGGATTTGTCTGCTTTTGTGTTAAGGGTGATCTTAACACAAAACATAATAAAAATCAAGGTCGGTTTAGAAATACAAGTCTATTTCTACCTCTTGCGTAATACAATTACGCGAAGCTTACTTGTATCTTTTTTATTTTACCCGCTGGAAATACGTCATGTACTTCCTCCAACCCGGAGAAGGGTGGCCCTGGCCGTTTTCCTACCAGCTAAAACTACCAGGGTGGTGATCTTGGGCACTGAAGGGGGCTCCAGGATCTCGAAAAACCTCCATCTAGAGCCACCCATTGATACCACGTCTTTAGGCACATCTTGGAGGCATGACTGTAGGGCGTTTACCCCTTATGAGATGTGCGGTTGGCAACTGTATAGTCCCACTCCTCAGTCCATCTTGGGGCGGATGGTATAGGAAATCCCCCCGAAGCCTCGCCATACCAAGCGACCCCCGGGAAGATGGTGGTGCACACGTGGTCACGTGCCACTGTCTGTATAGCACAGCGCACAGCGAGGCTTGGGGGGATCCGGTACAATCCTACCCGAGAAGTGCCTGGGGGTGACCTTTCCTCTCCGTTATGTGCTGAAAGACGTCGCACCAATGGGCGGCTCTAGTGTGTACTTACGAGGACCTGCCAAAGATGACCATTTCAGTGGTATAGCCGGTAGGAGTACGGCATACCCCTTGGCCCTTCCCCGGGGCGAAGGAAGTTCATGAAGAATTTCCACTAGAACAAATAAAAAAATAGGGGTTCGTTTTTTGCCCTTTCGTCCTTCTCCGGGGCGGAGGAAGTTCATGAAGAATTTTCTCTGGGAACAAAAAAGTGCCTAGTCGTATGGTTCCTATTTCTTATATGTAATAGTTATTATAATTTGTTATTTGGTACTTTATTAAATTAGTTAAATTAATTATTGAAAGTAATACTATAAGTAGAAGTACTAATGTACTCTTGATACTATATTATTATGATAAGATTAATTTATGTATAGTATACTTATTAATTGTTGATTAATATTATTGTCTCTCTGCACGTGTGGTTTACAAACTGTAAGTGTAGGGAATAACTGAAATATAAATAAATAAATGACATCCGACCACCATTCAGGTGAGCCTCTTGGTTGTCTGGCGTCCATAGGCCACCAGTCTGCAACCGCCTTTTTCCACCTTCCATCCTAGCCAAGTGTTCGCGTAGTCCATGTTCAAACTATCCTAGTTTACCAAAATCGACATTGCGCAAAAGTTGCCGTGACGACGTGGGTAAACGCAGCGCAAGGTTAATCTTGAAATAACTATAAATAAAAAATAAATTGAGACTGCTGACTGACATTCAATATTAAGAAAATTTAGTTTCGTTATATTATATTTCCTCGTCTATGCAGATCTTAAGAAAAATTGTAAACGCACCCTTACTCTAGCAATTAAAACAGATGAAATGCGGCAACATCCGGACATTCTTACACACTTACTTCGATGTGGGTCAATGTTACTCGACAGTAGTAATCTTATCAAATGATGTTGCTCCAGATTGCTCAAATAATGAAACCACTGCGTTCTGTAAACATCACCGGACAATAATAGCTTTAAAAGTTGCCCTACACGAGCTTCTTTACAGATAATAAGATTTACTCGTTTGGGCAACCGTTTGCTTGCAATCACGTTCTGATTTTATTCTCTTCACGTTCTATGCTCTTACACAAGTGAAACGCAACAAAACAGCAAGATGACGTAAGGTGTGCTTGAGCTATAGGTACTCTTAACAATCTCTTGATATCTTAGGGCTGTCGACTAAATTCGGGCAACTATAACCTCAGGATGTCATAATCCAGGGCACGCCACGATTGTGACGGTAAGATCCGTCATGGATGTCGCACCATGACGGGTCGCTGATGCCGTTGGGCTGGAGAGGCGGCATGGCACCTTCACTTTCTGGATGACGCAGGTGCTCTCGAACCACAGATATTTAGGGAAGTACCTGTGTCGAATAGGCTGAAAAGAGACACCTTGTTGTCATTACCGTGGAGACTGCCCGGAGGACACGGCACCGCACACGCTGGAAGAGCGCTCAGCTTGGGCAACGCAGCACCGTGATCTCGTCATGGCGGTCAAAGGGGTTCCCACTACCAGCCATAGTTCCGTCCGTCGCCAGGAGCGAGAGCGCGTGGGATGCCGTCGTCTCTTTTTGCGGGGACATGATGCAAGCAAAGGAGCAGCAGAGCGGAGACGGAAGGAGACCACCACAAAACTCGCTCAGGGCGTGAGCATCGGAGGAGGGCGCTGAACGATCTCCAGCTACCATGAGAAGCGGCCTGCGGATGACAAAGTAAGGGTAGTCCGTAGCCCGAATAGAAAAAGTCCTGAGGTGGGGGAGCGTGTGTTTTGCGCGGGCCTCTCTCAAGTTATGTGTGGCCAACTAGGTCGCACAGATATGGGGCCCGTCAAACAGTGATGGGCCGATATCTGGCGGGAGTGAGGTCTAATGCTGACAAAGCGAACATTTCACCCCCGATTGGCCAGAGGTAAGTGGAAGGACACCGTGGTGTTTTAGCTGATATGAGTCTGGCATGCGGTTGTGCCGGCTCAGATAGCCGTATGGTGCCGGCTCAGAATACCACCACCCCATTTCCTCCCGTGGGTGTTGTAAAAGTCGACTAAGGGATTAGCCGGAGGATGGGCAGCAGCGTTCTTCAAGTACATTAACAACGCAACTGCAATCGCCAACCCGTCTGCCAAGCGTGGTGATTATGGTAAAACCCCCTAATGAGCCCACAACACACCCATATCGATCGTTGTGTTGATCTTCGGGGAGGCCTGTGTCCAGCACTTCATTTGGATTCTGGACTTCATTTGGCCGAAATGATGATGATGATGATGATGCCCCTCCGCCCTTCCCAAGGCGGAGGAAGTCCACGAAGATTTCCACACGAAAACAAATAAAAGGTGTCAGAACTAACAAGCTGGGAAGTGAAGGTCCTCCTGTTTAGAAAATAAATAAATAAATATGAAATGCTCTTGGCGAAATAACGTACCTGCATATTGCCATAACCACACCATAAGAGAAAGTTTCACTATTCTGGATTCCATTTGGGATTTCATAACAAACATACATCCCTGCCGCCTCATGGTGTGATCAAAGTACGAAATGGCCCAGTTAACTAGTTGCGCAACTGTTTGTCTATATGTTTAGTCTAAAGCGAACCGACAACGGGCCTTGACCCTGTATTATCTATTGCAACACGCTATCTGCATGCAGGCGCCAGGAAATAAGGTGCTTCATATTATAGATGCACGTTATTTGTGCTGGATGAAACATTATAAACAATATAATATTCTAGTTCTCATCCAAGCTCCACAGAATTTCTTTTGTTTCGAGATTTTGATAATTTAATAGATTTACTGGGCAAAGTTTTAATGTTCGCGACCAAAATTTTAGTCATTAACTTTGGGATTAGATCATACTTTTCAACATACATTCTACTTTACTGTTTATTTCAGTATCTAATTGATGTTTTATGCAATAATTTTACGTCGTTCTAGTGTTTTTTCAATAATTTGCATATCATATTTTACAGAGATCATAGATAAATATATTTTTTCTAATGTTAATGTAGAGAAATCTGATCACTTAATAGACACCATTTTTATAATCTCTGTTTCTGTAACTAAAACAAAAATCTAAAATATACGCGATGGAATCCATTTAAAAGAAGAAACATTATTACAAAAAAAATACGTCAAGCATCAAGTTTATACTTTATAAATAAAACAAAACGCATATTGTCAATTTTAGTTTGTTTATTTATTATTTTATTGTTACCTGTTACTTTCAAGTTACAAAAAAAGCGAGAAATATTTTACAATGTGATCTATATTGTGATTATTGTAAGGTGTAATTGATGGCGACGATAAATGTGTAAGTCATATTACCTACTTACTTGCTACATAAGAATAATAGCATTGTACCTCATAGAAAAAAGGCTATTCCATACGCAGAGCACACTTGAGGTATTTAAAGACTGTGACCATGACTCCATTAATAGCATTGTGTCTATTATTAGAAAAAAGCATGCTCCACTATCGGACATATGCATTTTAGGTCTTAGTTGACTGTGACCATGACTTTATCCACTATTCTGAATTATACTTAGTAGAGAGTCACCATCAGCCGAAGGAGATGAATCTTCAAATTGCTGTGACACCTTGATTGACCGTGGGCTCTTTGGTATTTTGTTATTACATATTTTCAGACTGTCAAAACATATTTCCTATCTACTATAATATATAATTTATTTTACAGCATACAAAGTACACCATACAAGTACAAAGTTTGGTGGACTATATGTCCATCCTCATAAACTTCCCAAACGAAGATTAATGACAATTAATTAATTATATTAATAAAAAAATAATGGTCACAGTCTTTAAAGACCTCAACTGTGCTCTGCGTATGACTCATGCTTGGAATAGACTTTAAATTATTTTTAAAATTTATTGCTTCTTACAGACTTGGAGGGACCTTAAAAAGCATTTTGCCCTGTTGATGGTGCATGGGTGAAGGAGGCCATTGCGTTTATTATAAGAGAACAATTATTAAAAAATACTTTTACATAATTGCAGAAGCGAGTGCCTATGAAATAGGCTCAAAAGAGACGGTTAGGAGAGGTAACAATTTAGTAAGATTCACAGCATTACTAATATTTTCTTCAAACTTTCCTTTGCTTTTCAGGTTAATTTATTGAGAAGAAATCATCTTCATGAACCTACCGCTACCACCAAATAGGATACCAATTCAAACACCTAGAGCTGCATCACCACCAAAGGCGATATCGCCTTAAACATCCTCCACATGTGAAACGTAATTATTTTGTATGTTAGATGTGTAGCTATTAAATGTTTAATTTTATATTATTTAATTAATTAAAATTACAATAATTACAAAAAATTTACTTGTTTGTTTTAATGATTCATCAAAAACCTTACCCAGTTCACCAATCCTGGCTGATTTTATGTATTTATGAATTGGTCATGGAAACAGCTTGGATAGTTGGCATTAACATTGGCTGACTCAAAAGTTGTTATGGCATTGGTGGTGGGAACAAATGAACATGAGTGCAATAAACTGCTCCTAGTAGGTTTGATGGTTGATATTTGTTTTGAGCCTCAGTGTTTACATGCTGCCTTATAGACTCATTTCTTGGAAACATAATTCACCATTATTTCAGTCTGAAATCAAGATAAGGGTGTATTAGATATTTGTCAATTAATTGATGAACATTTATCTCAGGTTAATAATTATATTCAATTGATTTAAAAGTTTAACAGTAAAATTCTTCATGAACTTCCTTCACCCCGGGGAAGGGCGAAGGGGTATGCCGGACTCCTACCGGCTAAAACCACTGGAGCGGTCATCTTCGGCACCTAAGGGAGGCTCCAGGTCCTCGTATGATCACACTAGAGCCGCCCACTGATGCCACGCCTATAGGCACATCTCGGAGAGGGAGGTATATGACCTACAATAAGCAAAATGCTATCGAAGCAGCTGTTGTATGACCGATAGAGATGTTCTCAACACCTCTGGGTAATGGCAAGAAAGTATTAGGTCGACTGATAAATATTAGTTATTATGAATAGCAGCAGATAACCTTTAAAATCATATATTAAATAAATTAATATAAATAAAATAAATCTATTAATTAACTTCATAGGTTTGACCTACTTTTATAACAACACACAGTCCCTGTGATTTGCGGAGTCACTGTGCAATATAGGACCAGTACTATATTCTTCTGTGTCTTCCTCGAATTTCTCTAAGCATAAATACCGAGAAGATGGTATTGGTGGGATCCCCAGGCTGTGTATTTATGTGTTTCTAAGTTACTGTAACCATTTAACCCTTTATTCTAATCGTTTAATGCGAATTAATAAAATTACGACATACGAAGAATTTCTTGTCTACCTCTCTTGAGACGTAGACTATTTGAGAAGAAATAACTCTATCCCTAAATGTCAAAGATAGACAAAATATGTTGGTCATGCTCGAAGATGTAGACTTTTGTCTAGGGAAGAAAAGACTCTTCTCTTTCCGTTCATTCTTGAGATCGCCATGTTTGAAACGGTAGAATTATTGCTACCGTCTACATCCAAATGTCATTCTTATCCACTCTTCCGTCGACGAGACCGTTGTCAACGGTAGTCACGCTACGCCTATAGGTTAACATATTGGAAGTTATCATTAAACCAGTGAATATATGTAGCTGTCTTTTCATCAACTCCAATATCTTCGTTCGTAAAAATCATTAAAAGTATTTCGTACTAACTATCGCATGGCAATATACTATGTGGAGGCACATTTATTTCCAGACTCAGAATAGTGTTTTTTTTTAATTGAAACTAATTTGATTCTAATCATGTTTAAAAAAAACCTTGTTTTTTTTTATTCCTTTGCCGGGGCTTTTACCTTATTGTTTGTTTCATTGTTGGGCAAGAAATTTACAATAATTGAGATTGCAGAAGTGAGTAAGCAGAAATTCACCGATTATGTTTTAAATAATGACTTTCCACTTCAGTTTTTCCTGTATCGTTCGTACAGTGAAGAGGCTTAACGTCTCGCATGCATGAACAATCAGATTAATGTGGTGATATCAAACCTGCTACTTGTAGCGCAGACAGTAGAACGCTTTGAAACTGCGTTACTGTTATCATCAATTATTAACTATATTACTATTCAATATAAAACAAGAGCTAGAACTATAGTTGATAATAAAAACGCCAAAGTTCAATTCCTTCTTACTCCAGTAACAGATCTTATAGATCAGGAACACTTAAGAAAGGCTTGGATGTAGTTCATTCCTTTCCTATCTTAATTACAGTCCCCAAAAGTTTCCGCTCTTAATCTAATCACAGGCGCTAACGATACCCGTAAACAAGCCACGTAGAGCCTCTAAAAGTTTTGTTTCGTAACTCATTAATGTACAAAAGTACGTTTTGGATACCCCTTTGGAAGGTTGAAGGGTCTAAATAAATACTGGAAAACTTGGCCGGTTTTACGACCTAAATGATTCGCTGAGTTGTTTCTATGTTTTTTGCCAATATTACATTAAAAAGTGTTCTTAGATACGAACATAGGAGAAACAGAATGCTTGGGATTGGATTCATAAGGCAGAGAAGTAGGTGATGTGACATGCCATCCGATTGCGTCCAAGCGTTTAGTTTTGTCTTGTGAGACATCCATGTTCAGCACTTAGAAGAAAATAAAGACAGTTAAAGGATTTATTGACCACAGTATGATGCACTGGAATCCATGTGGTTTCAGGTAAAGAATAGACCATCCCTCTCCAGACATGGGTATCTAAAAATAAGACCAAGGGTTGATAGTAAGAGGATGGGTAGCAATATCTTCCCGTGTGCTAATAACAACATACTGCGATCATCAATCTACCTGCCAAGCGTGATGATTATAGCAATTTCCTCTATGACCATTGTTGTGACAATTGGGAGCGCCATGCGAGCAGTCAGCAGAGGATGTTGACGGACTGAATAGTGATTGTATGACACCTTTAAACACAAAATTAAATGTACAGGACAGATAAACAATAAAGATAGTAGTTGGGAAGAAATCACACCCACTGCGGCGTGTGCTGCACGAAGCAACGCCACAGCGCTGATTTTGAGCACCAAGCAACTAGTGTCAATGCAAGGCATCAGTCAGTGCAGCCGTCTTAATATAAATAAATTGAAATAAATATTGTGGACTATAATTATATGATATTACTGTCTGTGTGGTTTTTGGCAAAGATTAAACCACTTCTCTTCTAAAGCCACAAGGGCTTTTCTAAGAGACGATGAGAAAGAAGAGAAGAAATAAGTTAAGAAATTGGGAAGCAACATCCTCTTGTATGCTAATATTAACATAATCTCCTAGAACTGTTCATTGCAGCGGTCATTTGGATGCCCATTTTCAGCCGTGGATGTATATGAGCTTATATGGAGTTAGTTACAATAGATATTATAATAAATTAAACAAAACGTTTAGTGCATGCATCTCAAAATTTTATGTGATGTCCGGATTAAGAATATAGCACCTACCTACTAAGCGTGGTGAGTACTGGCAAATTACCCTCAAAATGTAACCGGTCGTTTATGGGGGAGGCTTTCGTTCAGTAGTAGACGTCTTCTGGCTGTTAAGAAGATGATGTTGATCTCAAAAAAAGTGAAACTTTTTTGTTTCAGGACATCAACACTCCGGCTATTGTAATCATTTAGTACTAGAATATCTCACAAAAAGCAATTTAAAATCTTGTCCACGAGTTAATGAAGACGGTGGTGGGACTAGTAAGTAAAGTGGAGGCTGTACAGGGGAATATTGATAAGCAATCTGTTAAGATAGCAAAATTATCTCCACCAAAACGCGAGTTTGCGACTACCTGAAAATCAATCGCAAATGCACTGGCGATCCCGACCACAGCGGCAGCACCTGGTAATGCGCGTTTAACACCAGCGGCCGCCAAAGCTGACTTTGCCGGTGCCACTTCTAAGAAAAATTTGAGGGTAAGCACCCATACCACTGAGTGGTGCGAGCGAGAAGCCTAAATACACCAGTCACTCAATCATCACCATTGACAGTCGTGGTTTTGTAAAGTTACAACTCTCATTGCGTGGCCTCGAGGAATCCGCTAGCAAGCTAGTTTTTTCGAGCTCACTCGTACCAAGCAAGAACGAGGGTGCATTCTCCCATGCAACGAAACATAGTGCATCAACTTCAATAAATTTGTACACGAGTTGCGCAGCAACGGTGGAGATGACCGCAATCGAAGGTATGAATGGAATAAGTTATGTGAGATTGTGTCTTCAGAACATCACATCCAGAAAAAACAAGACTAGACAATTAGAAGTGCTGTTACAATACAATTTAAAATGTGATGTTCTATATTTATCTGAACACTAGCTTAATGAGCTTGGGTAACTTTATTAATATTTTAATAGTTTCGTGCTAGCCTACTACTATTGTTGGCCAGTTTGAATTGACGGCACGGTTGGTGTAGTGGCTGATACAGTCGGCTGCTGCACTCCGGGTCGTGGGTTCGTTTTCCACACGGAACAAATATTTGTATGATCTGCAGGTAGTTGCTCCGGGTCTGGGTGTATTGTATGTCTTATTCATGTCTGTAAACGCACCCACAACACAGGAAAAATCCAAGTGTGGGGCAAGGATTTATATTAAAAAAAAGTTGTTTCTCATGGCGGGTTACGTATTCATTTATGTAGGAAATTAAATGAAATAAAAAATCTGCATGCCATACATATGGCACACCATAGCAAGCTATGTGGAGCAAGAGTACAAACTTTTGGTGCAAGAATAGCTTGATTATCAGCTCATTGTTGTATTCATTTATAGGTGCACTGTGAGCCGAACGACCACCTGCTGATTGCTCAATCTGACTTAGGAAGTACACAGAGCTGAAAGTATTTCGCATCATCACAAAAAGTGTAGCACACAAAAACACGAAAGATGCCTATGATGTATCGACCACTTTATTACACGCTGCCACCGCATTGTTGGCACGGGCCCTCTCTTGCTTATGTATGCCGCGAAGATGTTCAGTATCCATCAAACTTGAAGTACGTCAATAAGTCCTTACACAAGGCGAAAGGAAAACTGGGGGACATTAATAGTTACCGCTCTCAATAACTCCAAGTATAGCCAAAATTGTTGAATATGGTTTTCATGGTTAGAATTCCCGGCTGAAAATGTAACGTCCTTTTACACAAATAGTATGAATACTACAGCGGAAGATCTACAACTGCGGTTACGCGGGGAGTAGTTAGACATGTTCTTGTGGCCAAAGAGAGTCTGCAGTAAGTCATAGTAATCTTTTGTGGCCTGTCAAAGGCCTTCGACGTCGCGAATCATGCAGTGCTCGCGGTTAAGACGAGACACTATGGTGTCGAAGGTCCCGCATTGAAATTGATCACAGATTTTATGACAAACATATATGAGGTGGTCGCTGAGAATGGAGGCACAGAAAATTCACTATCCCTTAAAACCGTAGTTAGAGTAGCCCAAAGTTCTTCGCTCTCCAACTTCATGTTTTCCTTCCTTCTCAATGACCTACTGGAGAACGTACGGTTAATTAGACTCATACTAATGAATTCGCTGCAGTTGTGACCGCACCATCCATAGGGGTGAGTGATTACTGCGTGCATCGAATCAATTTTTTTTATTAAAATTGTATGGTAGATAAAATAAAATAACTTTTTAAAATCTGTAACGACGCCTGTCACCTTAGTCATCCTGCGACCACGAATGCTGCAAAGTATTCGAAACGTCAGGAAAATCAAAAATCAAATATATATATGAATATTATGAATATCATCACCCATCTCCTCCCGTGAGTGTCGTAAAAGACGACTAAGGAATTAGCCGGAGGATGGGCCGCAACGTCCTTCGAGTACATTAACAACTCTACTGCGATCGCCAACCCGTCTGCCAAGCGTGGCGATTATGGCAAAACCCTCCATTGAGCCCACAACACCCGTATCGGTCGTTGTGGTGATATTTGGGGGAGGCCTGTGTCCAGCAGTGGACTTATTCGGCCGAAATGATGATGACTTATTTGTGGCAGATTTTTTATGGATAAGAACGGGTAGAAATCTCCATGGTTACTCTATTTAAATCATAATGGAACAATATTTTTTGACGACGTTGTTCTGGAAATGAAGGTAATGTGAGGACAATGCAGTAGAAAAGTCTAAACTGTATAAAAAGTCTAAATTATACATACAAGCATGATTGCTATATTTATTCATGTTTATGATTCAATTGTCATGGAAGCATTAAGATGACCAATCTCAAACGACGGCACTCGTTGACGAGCATGATGCATGCATCAGCGTCGCTCAGCTCAACTGTATTGTATGGAATCTCAGCGACCCTATACACGACGCCACTATAAGCAGGATACTTGAGTTAGCATAACATACCTAAACTGCCAGAAAAAGATCACATCAGTACAACAAAATAATAGAAATCGCATTAATATATAGACGACACGGTTGGTGCCGTGGTTGATACAGTCGACTGATGCGCTCCGGGTCGCGGGTTCGATTCCCGCTCGGAACAAATATCTGTACGATCTGCAGGTAGTTGTTCCGGTTCTGGGTGTATTGTGTGTGGATTTTTTGTCTGTAAACGCATCCACGACACAGGAGAAATCCTAGTGTGGGGCAACGTTTTTCTTTTTAATAAAACAATAAAATATATAATAAATGCATAAAATGAATACAATAATAACAAAAAAACTAATCATTTCACAACAAATATTGAATACTGAAATGTCATTATATGAATTAATATAAGAAATGATGTAATATAGAAGTCAAATAAAAAAAGTGACGGTATTTTATACATAAATACCAAGAAAGTCAATATAAGGCTATGAACGTCAGAGCAGCTCAATTCCAAGCATTTTTGATGTCCCATCTTAGTCTGTTACGTTATAGAACCCCTTTATACAAAGCTTCTGTTTTATAAGGGACTTGAATTTATGAAGGCTTAATTTTTGGATAATATGACATTTTGTTGTAAAAACGTACGCATTGACATTTATTTTTATTTCTAGAGCCTAGTAGTAGGCACAACCAGTTTGTGTTATAATTAATAAAACTCAAACCTAAGGCATTAAGTCCACCTATGTCATAAAGGTAAAATAAATAAATAAAAACACTCACTGACTGATAGACAACAGACATTTTTCAAAGAAGTTCCTTACGTAACATAGGAGAGCACTAACAAAGGATTTTTAAAAATTAATCCCTAAAACAGTTAAATGCCTGCCAAGCGTGTTAAGTACTCGCAAATTCTCCCCAAAATGATGATAAACGCCATGTCGTCTAATGGGGGAGGATTTTGTTCAGTGGTGGACGTTTTCGACTGATATGATGATGATGATTATGATGAAGGGTTAAATAGGGGGTTAAATCGTTCACACGGCTAGTAATTAATATAAAAATATGTAAATGTTTTCAAGGTTCCCACTGTGTTTCAGTTCATGCTCCTATAGATCCTTTTAAACCGGCCATATTTGTGAAATGTGCACTATGAACTTAAATATATCATCGCTTTTTTACAAGCAGACACGCCTTCTATCTGCTGCATTATAGGTAACTTAGCACGTCTGGCGCAGTGGTTAATTGATTGCGCTTCGTGTCGCGGGTTTGATCCCGGAACAAGCAGTGGAGCTTGGAATATATATTTGTATGCTTTTAAGACAACATCGGGTCTATTAGCGCATACATTAGTATCAAAATAATATTTGTACTAACCTCAACTTTTCGATCAAGTTGCATTGACCGTGCTCACGAGTAGACTACTCGATTTTATCCGATATTATCTTAAAATCATGAATTCAATTCGATAAAGTTGTTTCGGGTCTGAGTGTTTGGGCATGTGGAATTTATGTTTGTAAATCCATGACAAATGAGAAGTTCTAGTTTGGGAATCAATACAATATTTTATTTTATGTTAAACATGATTGTATTCATTTGCAACTAAAGCTCTATTAGCTATTGATTACTTTTATTTTGTGGGTTCTAATGACAAGTAAGTATTTTCTAAATAATGTAATCGATGAGAGAGACATTGTATAATTATATTCGATTCTAATTTTAAATTCTAAACTAACCTCGTTTTATAAAATTTTCGAACTTTGTGCCAAGTTTTTAAACAGGTCAGGTCCCTGGACACTACAAGTTGCTGAATACAACACATTTTCATCGAGAAAGGCTTTTCTAAATTATGAAATACTTTGTTTAAATTGCGGCTTAATAACTCGTCGGAGATTGCAAATGAAGCATTCTTACTCAGGCCGAATATTTTATTAGTAAAGTTTATAGAGTATCTCTTCTAAAATTTAGTAATGAAATTAGTATATTTGATTTTTAACGATTTGAGCAGTCAATTCTCAATCCAAAATTCAATTGACAGATTTGAGTAAAAATCCAACCTTTTCCAATAAAATAGTTAACTCACATAACGCTATTCAACTATCTTTTTTGTCGGAGAGAAACCCATGTAATCCTCTTTTGGTATTAAATGTTTTTGTCGGGCTATTTATTTATTTCTTTATATTCTTTATACTCTTTATTGTACACCAAAAAATAATCACAGAAGTTTTGAATTCAGTAAAATTACAATAGGCGGCCTTATATATAGGCGCTATCCGTGATCTCTTCCAGGCAACCTTAGGATGGAAAATGGTAGATAGAAGTAATTCTGAGGTAGTCAGAGGTGTAACTATATATACTAATATAAATAAATATTATTATATACTGACTACACTAAATACATGAAAATGTTATAAATAATAACTATTTCAAATATATGAAAGTATAAAAATCAAATAATTTTAATGTAAAGAGCTAAAGCAAGTCAAAATGGAATGGTAGAATTTAAAGCGACAGATAATGATCCTTTACTAGTTTCTTGACTTGACAATAACGGAGCACGTCTTATTAGTATCGGTAATGTATTCCACAAACGAGCTGTTTGAGTGGTAAAGGACTTATCGAAAAAAATTGTGGAATGCATTGGAATTTTCAGCTTTAAGTTTTCTGATGACCTTAGGAATCGCGTATGAGAGGTTTTTAAGGTATTAGGGAGTAGATGGATTAAACAGTACACTGTTTAGAAGAAAAAGAATATTGGCATTCCGGCGAAAGCAAATTGGTGGCCATTTGAGCTTCAGACGAAATTGTGATACGTGATCATATTTTTGGCTATGTGTGATCCAAGAAAGTTATCCTTAAATGAGTCAGTCAATCAATTCACTTAACCTCACACCTAAAAATAGATTTAGTATTCCTGCTAAATCTGTTATGTATATTTAATTTAATCGCTTTTATAAAGCGTAGGTCTAGACAGCGCCATCTGTGACAAAAGGTGTTAACTACTAAGGTTTGTATCAAGCATCCAGCGAGATACATTTAATAGAACGACTGACACTTCAATTAGTATAGTTTTAACTTGCACGGGGGTTGTTGATAGTTCAAAATCCCTTTAACGCTTTGGTTGCAAAAGCATAGGTATCGCGATCTGTAATAAAAGGAATAAACTACTTTGTTTTAGCACATTCAGTGTCAGGCGTTCATCGGAATAGAAGTAGAATTTATACTCCAAGAATATAGCTGTTTAACCTGTAAGTACTCATTATTATATTTCAAAGCATAAACAAAATACAAATTGAGGTATTGTTATCGACCTATATAAATCAACCAACAACAAAATGCATTCATCATCATTTCGGGCGAATGAAGTCCACTGCTGGACACAGGCCCGCAACGACCGATATGGGTGTGTTGTGGGCTCATTGAAGGGTTTTGCCATAATCGCCACGCTTGGCAGACGGGTTGGCGATCGCAGTTGAGTTGGTAATGCACTCGAAGGACGTTGTTGCCTATCCTCCGGCTAATCCCTTAGTCGACTTTTACGACACCCACGGGACGAGATGGAGTGGTTGTATTCTGAGCCGGCACCACACGGCAATGCATTCATAATTCCAGCTAAAAGATGTCCTCAGCTCAACATATGCCTACACCAAAGAAGTTTGAGTCTTAAGGTTTATAATTAACTGAAATTCTTGATACCTGTTCTACATTCATCATATCAGCCACAGGACGTCCACTGCTGAACAAAGGCCTCCCCCTTAGATTTCCACAACGAGCGGTCACATGCCGCTCTCATCCAACGACTCCCAGCGACCTTCACCAGATCGTCTGTCCACCTCGTTGGAGGTCGTCCCACGCTGCGTTTTCCGGTGCGCGGTCTCCATTCGAGAACCTTTATGCCCCAACGGCCATCAGTTCTACGAGCAATGTGCCCTGCCCATTGCCACTTCAGTTTACTAATCCTTTCAGCTATGTCGACAACTTTAGTTCTTCTACGGATCTCCTCATTTCTGATTCGATCTCGTAGAGAAATACCAAGCATAGCTCTCTCCATAGCTCGCTGAGTGACCTTGAGCTTTCTTATGAGGCCCATTGTGAGTGACCACGTCTCTGTTCCATATGTCATCACTGGTAACTGTTCTACATTAGTAGTAACAAATATATGCAATCGCGGCCACTTGATAGAGATTTGTTTTTGTTCCTGATCCTTAATCTAGTGGTATTATTGAAGCGAGGGGCAATGTATTTTAAATAAATGCACACACAAACTGCAAAGGAAATATTATAACAAACGCATCAAATTATGATGGTCTTACGACCGAATACTGAAACCCTTTAACTATTCGAGAAACCCATTCTTGGTGGGAAAATGGGCGGCTCAAATTGTTACAGTGGGGTTTAATATTAACTGGTGTTACTGTATTCGGCCGTAAATAACATGGAAAACGTTTATCAAAACTCATTTTGCATTAATAATTCCACAAAAAACTCAAGTCTTCTTCTTTTATGATTATGGCAATCGGCATCAAAATCAAGCCATTTCTGCCAATGTCAAGTACTTATGAATCTTGGCAAGATAAATTTTAAATATTTTCATGGTGATATATTTTGGGAGGTTGGATATGAATTTAAGAGGCGGATTTATACGGAGTCGGGTAATAAATACATTAAAAAAAAATTATGTGGTGTCGTGGGACACCAGGTAGGAACGAAGTTCCTTCGGCTAATGTAGAATCGACACTTATACACTACTCGTTTGTGTATGCGACTGTCGCGCCTGCGCACGTCTCATTTAACGGTTTTATTCCACGCACTTTTTTCCACGGATTTTTTCTTACGGTTTTACTATCACATTTTTTTTCAGTTCGGTCGCGCAGCAAAATCCCTATCCCCTCCAAGCCTGCCGTAAGGAACTTCGTTCCAATAATCTAATAAATCTACATAATCAGGTATGTACAATATTATGTTATGGAACGAAATAAACTTACAAATAGATTTGACTCAAGAGTCCTATCCAACAAATTGCATTCTCACAACCAGAGACTAGGTTTTATTTTTTAAGAAATCGCTTTAACTCTGGAGCGAAATATCAATTTAACTTATCTCCTTTGGAAAGAAAAACTTTCCTTCCAGTCGTCTCGTCAAGTTAGATTTCGATTACTTATAAGGTTGCCACGCGTATTCTTACCGGAACGTGTAATAATATATTAGGTTATCGCGATTATTACAAATTATAATGAAACACTTTTAAATGGACTACATCGCGTATATTATAGATTTTTGTTTTTTTGACGTGTCGAACACTTTATAGCGTTTGCGGTCGCAGGATGACTTTGACGCAACTCTAGGATCAGCTGGAGGATGGGCAGCAGCGTTCTTAGAGTACATTTATAACCTAACTGCAATCGCCAACCCGTCTGCCAAGATTATCTGGACCAGTAAGGTTACTGCAGCTACGGACACACACAGTGCTCATGTTTAGCAGCAGACTTTCATAATCTGAATAACAAAATACAACACAAGTGACATAAATTGATATCAAATGGACTCAAATAGGATAGCTTTATTTTAGTATATTTTGTATTAAATGCATATAACGTGTGATTATGTTACGGTGGAATGTGGAACGCAATGCTTAGGGGGTTTTCGTTGATCCCGGGATGCCGTGGAATGTCCGGATTAAGAATATAGCAATAATTCACCTCTTCCCATTGAAGTCATAAAAGGAAACTAAGAAATTCAGAAACGAGTCTAAGCGTGAACTTACGCTTCCATCTGTCAAAATTAAGAGCGTAAGTAGTGCGTTTCGTCACCCTAAGAGACTCTAAACCACAGGGATGGGATTGAACGTTCATTCTGTTGAACAATAGCCATACTGCGCTTATCAACCCACCTGCCAAGCATAGTGAGTATTGTAATATCGATAATTCTCTTTGTTGTGAGACATTTAGAAAAGCAATATAAATGTTTAAATTTGCATTTGTATATGACAAAATGGCGTATATGTATTCGTTGGAATACGAATTTACCTCTGAGCATCTTTGGACCCTATATTACACAGGGCATGTAACCGGTCGTTGTAAAAATCTATGGTGGAGGTCTTTGTGCAGCAGTGGACGTCCTTTGGCTGATATGATGAAGGTGTTAGACAGGCGATCAATAAGTTGTTAGTTAGAACCCCACTCGTTGAATTATTGACGTAAGCAAACTCATAACAAAAGCATAATAATACTTTTCTGACTCAAGTGAAGTTCTAAAGGATAACTAACTGTAATACAAAAAAAATACTCGCATGTAGTGACAGCCCTAATCCCTCCAGAAACTCTTCCAATTGCCGGAACCGTAACTTCATTGAATTAACACCCTGTATATTTGCTGAAAACATATTTTATCTGAGATTCTATGAAAATAATCGAAGTTCAAATTAGTTTGATATTAATTTGTAGACTTAAATTTCTGCAGCGGCCTGTGAATTAAAATAAATATAAACGCCAGGTTTCTATATCTTATCCTGGTGGAGATAGATGCGTGGATCTACAATCAGAAACGCTCCCTCCACCAGAGTGGCGAGAGCGCGCCTCCAGGGGCGTTCGACAGGCTGAGTCGGCTAGAACGGCGGCGTGCACTTAGAAAGTGGCATCACCGCCTGCGGATGCAGTTTGCGACCAAGCACGTCGTCAAGGCCGTTCTGCCACTCTTTGGAGCCTGGCTCAGAAGGAGCGAGATGTTCACCGGGCACGGTAGTTTTTGTGCGTACCATAGGGTTGGACGCGAGGCCATGGCACAATGCCACCATTGTGATAGCGACCAGGACACCGCACAGCACATGCTTGAGGCGTGTCCTGTGTGGGCGGCTAACCGGTGGATCCTGGTCGATCGAATCGAGCAAGATCTTTCTCTGCTGGCAGTAGTGTCGGCTATGTTGTTTTGTCTGTGCGATTATGGATGAAGTTATAATGACGAATATCTACCGGAAATATACAAGGTCTTAATTTAATAGTCCACGATATTCTGCATGGCGCTATGGTGAACGATGAAGATAATGTAGGTATAAAAAAAACTTGTAAATCTGCTGTTTCTTTTTTTTTATTAATTCATTTCTTTCATTACTTCCTAGTTCTCTTAGTTGTGATAATATTCACATGCATCTAGTAAGACAATGGCGGACAGGGCTGGTTGGCTGATTTAGAGTCTGTTAGTAACGTTAAACAAAACAGACGGCGCACGGTAGCGACATCACACAAAAGAAAGAAATGTATTTTTACCATGAGTTTTTTTTTGTGTTCGGTACATCATCTTAAGCATTTACTGAGGCACCATGCAAAATATCGTGGATTATTAAAATAAGACCTAATATTGTGATGGAAAGCATAGTTGACACCTGTCGGGTATGCCAACGTCCGGGTAGTCTACAGTCGAAGTTACATAATGTCTGGTTATTCCCATCTTGCTAAGGGTGAGTACTCAGTTTTTTGAAAATGGTCATGTCACCTTGTACCGGGATCGGTTTATCATCACTGACAGGACTATTGTTGCCAATAAGCCTGATGTAATGGTGATATGTCGAGTAGAGCGCCACACAATGTTTGTGGAAATAACTATCTCTAGACCTTACGTATATCTGGTTGGGAGGTAGTCTTTGCAATTATTGTTCCGATAGTTGTTAGGGCCAATGGCCTAATAGTCAAAAGCAAAGACTACAATAGTATACTGGATAGCCAAGAGCCTCCTCATCAACACCAACACGTCTAAACCAGAGGGGTGGGCAGCAGCGTCCCTTATCCGAAATAGCAGCTTTTCTGCGCTCACTAATGAAGCTTTCCAAGCGTGGTGACTACTGGAAAATTCCTCCAAAAAGTCATAATTGAGAAAATCTATAGGAGAGCCTTTTGTTCAGTAATGGACGTCCTTTCGCTAATATGGTGATGATATTATGCTATTAGTATTATTAAATAAATATAACTAACGCGTCCTTTGTCTTTTGGCACATTTTAATTTTTTATATTTTATTTCAACCTCACTTGCGCCAAGGATGCGGAATTCGTTCGCGAATTAATCGTATGAACGGCTGTTTTTTATTTATTTCACATAGACATGCACAACAATACAGATTATACTAATTTGCTGTACAGTTATAATTATTACAGACCATAAAAACAGAAGTAAAAGTAAATTAAAGTATTTGGGCTATGTAACACAATATATATAAAAATATGGCACTTAAATCAATAAGTTTATCTATTCATCATCTCAAACATTCCCAACACACATCTATCCATCTCGCTACAAACAAATATATACCTACTACTTAGAGATACCACCGGAAGCCCCTCTTTCTTCAGCAGGACTAGGTTGCCAGTCTTCCACCGCAGTGGAAACTGGCCCCACTCCAAGCATGCGCTAAAGAGCCCTTCCAGTCGCGGCTAAATAGCATCCAGAGCCAGGACAGCCAGACATGCCGTCGAGCCCTGGGGTGGTGTTTTAGGCCTGAAGCCGTTGGACTGCCTCTCCCATCTCCACCTGGGTCACTTCGGGCCCGTTGTCATCCTCGTCTTACGCGTTGAGCTCCATAGAAGGTAGCACCATCTGTGGCGGAGTGTGATCAGCCCTTGACTTGACGGGAACAGACCGCTCACCACGCTCTCCAGCATCTGAGGCCGGAGACTGGGACAGCGGGGGGTCCCACGGGCGAAGCTTCCCAAAGACACAAGCCTCCCCCAAAGTTTCACCACAACGACCGATATGGGTGTGTTGTGTGCTCATTGGGGGGTTTTGCCACAATCGCCACGCTTGGCAGGCAGGTTGGCGATCGCAGTTGAGTTGTTAATGTACTCAAAGGGCGCTGCTGCCCATCCTCCGGCTAATCCCATAGTCGCCTTTTAAGACACCCAAGGGATAAGATGTAGTATAAGGATAAGGTATTAGGGTAGTGGTATTCTAAGCCGGCACCATACAGCAGCCCATTCTCTCTATCATGTCTAATTGATTTAAAGGCTTTTATTTCACAGCTTGTAAGACTGTTGTAGCTATGCTAGCATAACGATTCATATATTTTAGTTACCAAATTATTGTTGAATACTATTATAATAACTAACTATAAATGTATCGGCCACGTACAAATCCAGTATCCGTCTCACAAACACCTAAATAAATCTGTACAACCATCCAATAGCCGTCTAAATTCCTTTCAATATTAACAGTAGTAGCTTTCAATTGAATTTCGAACCTCACATATCCCACAAAAGAACTTCCAAGCACTTATTATGTGGCCCCTTGATTTTATACCCGTAGCCGCTCCAATAGGGTCGTATAATTCTTTTATGACCTACTAAATTTGCTCTTATCCTTCAATGTGTAGATCTTTCTGAGATTTTCTAGCATTGTCCAGAATCATTGGTTAATTCTTTGCCATAAAATATTGAAGTAAGCTTGTTTGTACGCGTTGAATTGTGGCGTAAGTATTTTATGGTCTGTATTATTGAACCAATTTCTCCTTTCAAGTTTTGTAACTAAGAACTTGAAAATGTTTATTATTATACTCACGCCTATATACATGTAGTGTTTGTATATAGAAATAGCATCACTCCATCTCCTCATGTGAATGTCGTAAAAGGTGACCAAGGGAGTCTTTTCTGTGTAACAGTATTGCGCATACCAAGTGTACCAACCCGCTTGCGAAGCGTGGTGAGTACTAGCAAATTCCCCTTAATATGACGACATAATTAGTTAATATCATAGGAAATCTATAGGGGAGGCCTTTGTTCGGCAAATGGCGTCTGTTTGTTGATATGATGAAGTTAAAGTCGTTTAGTCCTGAATATGTATAATGTCATGTGCAATTATGTTCAGTGTTAATTACACATCACAGTTTTATATATAATTTCGGCCGAGTGAAGTCCACTGCTGGACACAGGCCTCCTCCAAAGATCACCACAACGCCGGATATGGATGTGTTGTGGGCTCATTGGGGGGTTTTGCCATAATCGCCACGCTTGGCAGACGGGTTGGCGATCGCAGTTGAGTTGTTAATGTACTCGAAGGACGCTGCTGCCCATCCTACAGCTAATCCCTTAGTCGACTTTTACGACACCCATGGCAGGAGACGGGGTGGTGGCATTCTGAGCCGGCACCACACGGCATTGAGCCGGCACCACACGGCATTGAGCCGGCACCACACGGCACACACACAGTTTTATACATCTAGATAAAATTATAAAATATAAAGATTATTTATGCCCAGAAAAATTAAAAGGACCAATTGCAAGGTTCACACCTTTATAAATGTGACTTTTGTAAATACTGTATGGGTTAAAAACATTTGTAAGGGATTTAACTACGATCGCATCACATTCCTCTTAAAAGCAAGAGCTAGATCCTTAAATAGGTTATCAAGCTGTCGCTATAAGGCGGGGGGCCTCTGGGTTCGCGGGTGCCTAGATTGGAGAATCTGCGTGCCCACACCGAGTGACCCACTATAAGACGGTGGCGTGTGGTCACGCGCCGCCGTGTGCATAGTATAGGACACAGGGATACTTCGGGGGATCCTTTGCAATCCCCCAGGGGGGTGACCGCTTTACAGTCACTCTCTCCGAGATGTGCCTATGGGCGTAGCAGCGGTGGGCGGCTCTGGTGTAATCATACGAGGACCCCTTAGGTGCCGAAGACGACCGCCCCAGTGGTTTTAGCTGGTAGCAGTCCGGCATACCCGTTCGCCCTTCCCCGGGGCGAAGGAAGTTCATGAAGCGAGCGCAGTGTGGTTCCACATAGGACCAGTCCTGGGTAGCATTAAAATTGCTATCGGCAAGCGTGATGCTTAGCACCAGGCGACTTGTTCTTCTCATCAATAAGTTGTCTAGATAGAAAAGAAACGAGAGCTGTGGAAGAAGATAATGCCGTCGCTATAAGGCGGGAGGGCCTCTGGGTTCGCGAGTACTCAGATTGGAGAATCTGCGTGCCTTCACCATCAAACAAAATAATCAATATTAAAATTCTAAAAATAATTTTATGACTCTTTAATCGATAAAAACCAGCATATTTATAAACATTTTTTAAATCCAAAAGCGAATTGTTCACATAAATAAAATAAAAAATACACTACAGATATTTGTGGGGCCGGCTCAGATTACCACCACCCCATATCCTCCCATGGATATCGTAAAAGTCGACTAAGGGGTTAGCCAACCCGCCTGCCAAGCGTGGCGATTATGGCAAAACCCCTCAATGAGCACACAACATACCGATGTCGGTCGTTGTGGTGATCTTTGAGGGAGGCCTGTGTCCAGCAGTGGACTTTATTCGGCCGAAATGATACTCTGTGTCAAAAAAGCAACACAATACACCACAGATGAAGTTAAACAAATAATTAAAATGAAAAAAATGAATATTGTTTTGTATACCGTGGGTGATTGAATAATTAACCGTTGAGCAGCCATGTTTCTTTGATTTGCTCATATATGCATCACTGGCAACGAGTAATTAACGATACCTAGGCATGTAAAAATATCCTATGCTGGATGCTTTGAATGGATGCTTTGAATCCTTTAACATGAGAAATAATAACTGGGGTGCTTAAGTTAGACGAGTCAATCAGTTTATTACTTTGAACAATCTAAATGACTCGTCAAAAGTATCCACTTTAGTGACGGCGTAAGGTGCGAGTTTTATAAATTAATGTGTGATTCATGCGCTCCGGACACTCAATCAAAATCTTACGATCAACTAGTTGCAATAGTGAAAAACACGCAAAATTTGCAAAGATCGATTTGTTTCGGGGTTAGTCAATAAAGATATGAGATCTCGAATCTTCGCAGAACGAGGTATAAATTACAAGCGTGTCGTAGAACGCCGCGATGTTGCTCTAGGTAGCCACACACTGCTCTACTCGCGCTACTCCTCGCCACCCGCCGCATTTCGCGTTAGCCTACGTTCGCCTCTCGGCAATGGAGGTCAACATTATGGCAGCGTACGCGCTTTACCTTTATATCATAGCAAATTATATTAAAGGTAACAATATAATTATATGTCCTAAGGGGGTTCTGATATACGAGTATATAGTAAAAGTAATATTTATAAATTTTTCATAATTTCAGCCGTAAAACGTCCACCTGCTGGAACCTTCCCCAAAAACGACAACAACCGGTCTGGGTTTATGTTGTAAATGTACTCGAAGGACACTGCTGCCCATCCTTCGGTTAATCCCATAGTCACCTTCTTAGCTCTTACGGCATACACTTTTACCATGAAAGAAAATTATATAAACTTACTACAAATAATATCAGACTGTATAATATTAATTGATGACGGCTGTCACAGCTTCGTTAGTTTAATTAGTAGTATAATATCTATCTCTCTATACTGTAGTTTTAGCGTTCTCACCAAACTTACATAGGAAACAGACGCAGGAAATTTAAAAAAATGCAGTTTTTTCAACTAATTTTCAATGTACATTTTTTGTCTCTTTTTGTTATAGTAAATAGATAACACACCATATGAAAACCAAAGTATTTTAGTTAATACTGTAGGTATTTACAGTTATAAAGCGCAACTGCAAAAGAAATTTTGATATTCAAAATATGTTAGTAAAACGAATATAATAAGATCATATCAGACACGGAGACGTGGGTTTACGACCAAACAAACTCGACTCCCTCCACCAGAGTGCCAAAGCGTGCCTTCAATGACGTACGATACGCTGATGTGGCTGGCTTGGCGGCGCGCATTCGATATGTGGCTAGAGCATCAAAGTTGCAATTTGTGATCAAGCGCAACGCCGGCTTTGAGGGGATCCCTTACAATCCCCCCAACGTGTGTCTGTGCTCTTTACAGTCGCCTCTCCTCCATTAGAGGGTTAAATAGCCTGGGTGAAAAAATAAAAATAAAAAGGATCTAAATAAAATCGAAGATTTGATTTGCAGCATGTTTTCCACAGTTCCACGGGAGTAGAAGCCAGTTATTTTAAATAGTCTTTTGTAAAATAACACACATTTGTATAATCAAAGTAATTTAATTAATAATAGTATAAAATATAATGATTAGACCAAACCGCAAAAGAAATGCTGATGTTCAAATTATATCTTATTTTAAAGGTTTAATACGATTGATGCAACCCATTAGAGTGGCCATTTACACGTAGATTACGATTCAGACTCAATAAGTAGGGAGGAAAAAAACTGAAACTTTTCATAAGTATTACCATTGGGCTAAATATAACATTGATATCGTAAATACTTTCCTATCACATTATCACATTTTTATTTTATCTTAAACTTACAAAGACAGTTTCACCATATTCCTCCCCAACCAACCCAGCCCAACTACCAAAAGTATCAGTTATCGTTATCTGTGGTCGGTTATATTAATTGGCGGTGACTGTTGGTTATCAATTTACCCACAAAACACAACAAAAATCTTTATATCATGCTCTTAATTTTAAAGTTATATTATGCCCAGATGCTGGTTTTAGAACAATATCAGTTTGTATCACTACATTGTTAATGTTACCGGTGATATGATATCGCCGCAAAATGTGCGCTAGACCAGTTTTCACAAGCATCATGCCGTATAATTTACCTGCAACATAAATATTATTTCTAAGACAACCTCGGTTTTGGGCCCAACATTATAAGGTTTACTTATTTATTTATTCTTAATATACTGTTTACTTAATAGTGTTTATAGGCGGTCTTTCTTCTTTCTACCTTTGGCTTAGGTTTGGGAGGTTTTAGGATATATGAGATAAAAATTAGGTCATGGTGGGAAAAACCAGGAGCAGTAAGCTATTCATGAGAGGAAACGAGGGAGGGATTAGAGGCGAGAACTAAATCGAGCCAGGTATCGTCACCTACAACGTGAGGTGCGTGACTTACAAAGGCAGAACATGGAGGTTTGCTGACTCGATGAAGTGCAACAATTTACAAGAACGAGGCGATCGAGTTTTGAAAATGGAGGTTGGTATTGAAATATTTCGCCTATCTGGAGCCTTTCAGTGCCGATAATAACCGCCCCGGTGGTTTTAGCCGGTAGGAGTCCGGCATGCCTCTCTGGCGATACCCCAGACAGAGGAAGTACATGATGTTTGTCCAACGGGCTAAATAAAAAAGGTGTCAGTTATACTAGGTCTATATCGAAAAATGCTTTATTTCTGCATCACAAAATCATGCCACACAGTTTCAATGGCATAGCGGTTTAAACTTTTGTAATACATGCTTCATAAACACACAAAACACGCTTCCTAAACAACACTATTGGAATGGGACTAGTGTTGTATCGTTCTGATTTTTTATTACGATAACCTAATCAGCTATCTTACATTTGAGGTAGACTTTTGACATGTCAATCATGACATTTAAGACAGTGATTTGTTTTGTGATCGTACGTAAGTCATGTGTAGCTTGGTATTTTTTCGGAGAGAGTGACTGAAAAGTGGTCACCCGTCTGGGGGTAATTCTAAAGGTAAAGTCTCTGATTGTAAAGGATCACCCGAAGCGTCCCTGTGGGCTGTGCATATACTGCGCACACGGCGTCGCATGACCACATGCGCGCCACAGTCTTCTCATGGGTCACTCTGCGGTCTCCTTCTGGAACATGACGCTCTCACTGAAGGAGACTACTGCGTTCCAATTTTCGTACTCTACCAACATAGCCGACATTACTGCCGGCAGAAAGAGATGTGGCCCTATCCGATCGACCAAGATCTGCCGCTCGGCAGCCCACGTACGGCACGCCTCGAGCGTGTGGTGTGCGGTGTCCCAGTTGCTATCATAATGTGATGTGGGATTGTTCCGTGGCCTTGCATCTGTACAGGTGTGCACCGAAACAACCGTGTCCGGTGAACACCTGTACGCGGCGATAGGTGACGCGCTTGCTCTTTTTGAGCCTGGGGAGGAAGCGTGTCTGATCGTAGTCCCGTCGTCCCATGCATTTATCTCCGCCAAGATGTCGAAAGCCGGAAAACGTGCCAGAATAGTTGCCATCTCGTAGGACACCTATCCTCTTACGATCCGTATAGCCGCTCCGTTCTGCAGACCGTGAAGTTTGGTTCAGTAGCACTGGGCGCCTGACAGTTGAGCTAACCATACAGGCGCCCCGTAGAGGGCCACGTACCACACGACCACCGTCGACGAGATCCCGTCGAAGAGACGGCAAACTTCCTCACATGGTCTCCCGAGATTAGGCAGCAGTCGGTGAAGTGCACCCACTACCCTCTCAACTTGGAGGACGAAAGATGTGTGCCTGTGAATTGTACCCCTGTAAATCCTAGTGACACACACCGTCATCCCGGAGGTCACTCGGTATGAGTACGCTCTACTCCCAAAATTTCCACTCGCGACTCCCGAGGCCCCCGACAAGATTATGGCAGGGCTCAGGCATGCTGGACACGGGCCTGGGGCAGGTTTTACCCTGGCACCGTGTGCTCTTTCTTTCAGAGGCATCAGCCGTCTCTCAATTCCCGTGCGGTCTCCTTCTGGAGCATGATGCTTTCACAGAAGGAGACCACTACACTCAAATTTACATTCTTTGCCTTTCAATGATAAACGAGTATTTCACTAAACACCTGTAGATCCCATACAGTGCTTTACAAAATGGTTAAATATAAATTAATACAACACTATGATGGGTGTAAAACCGTCGCCTCTGTGTGGTTTATGTCAGCAGCCTGAAGACATACTACATATCATAATGGAATGTGGCTGAGAATTATGTCTGATATGAGTTTACACAATGGCCAATTAAATGTACTCTTAGGCCAGCCATTGTCTGACGAATGCAAGCATATTTGGTTTTTCCTGAATATGTGTTTAAAGGTGGGGCAGGAAAGGATAGGGTAGACAGAATTGCATTATATGTGCGTAAGTGCTGGTATAGTATGATGTGTGCCACGTGTGTTGTTACTGCGACTTACGTGTCACACATATTGTATTGTAAATGATCCCATGAGGCTGACATAGTCACCTAGAGTGTACTGAAGCCTCATAAATAAGATGTAAAAAAAAAACTGCACTCATCTCAAAACGTATCAGTAGTATGATTATTATATCAACCCAAGAATGTTGCTGTTGTTGCTGAACAAAGGCATACCCCAAAGATGTCCACAATTGTGTCGTCTGCCACACCTAAGTAGTAGCGCTTACCAACCACGCTTCGCAGGCGGGTTGGTAAGCGCAGTATGGCTATTAGAGTCCCTTAGTCGGCTTTTACGACATCCGTGGGATAAGATGGAGTGGTGTTATATTCTTAATCTGGGCATCATACAGAAATAGTATGATTATATGGCTTTAAAATTTGTTAGTTTTAAAAGTTCTAAATTAAATAAATGCTACTGGTAGTAGGTTTCTTATTGTAAAAGTCGGGATAGGTAGGTACCACTGCAGTGCCAGATATTCTGCTGCCAAGTACACACTTTGAACATTACTGTTTCAGTTAGGCAAAAGGGCACTATAGCTAGTGAAATTACTGGGCATAAGACTAAAATCAATGTCTCAAGGTGACGAGCGCAGTGTTCTTCCACGCAGGAATAGTCCACTTAGTCCAATGACCTGTTTGTCTCGTCAAAAGTTAGTATCATCATTTTCGGCCGAATAAAGTCCACTTCTGGACATCTCAGACAAAGATCACCACAACGACTGATATGGGTGTGTTGTGTGCTCATTAGGGGGTTAAATTTTAGTATAGTGTATTATTAAAATATATAAATATATTGTAGTATTAAAATAGTACCAATGCAGTTTCTCCTGCCAAGACTGAAGCTTGCAAACGCGTTAGGGTCAGGCAAGGTGCCAGGGTCTAACCATCGCTCAGGTCTGAATTCAGCCGCGTCTTCGCCCCAAATTGGATTGCGGTTAATCCCGTATAACGCTATGATGGCTGTGCTCCCAGCTGGCAACGTGTAGTCCTCTGAAATGTACAGTTTGCATAAAGAAGTAAGTAGATGACTTTATGCGTATATGGTATACAAAAGCGTATGATGTGCTTGGAATCCCTGTACGCACTGCCTTGCGCCGTATGATGGGAGGGATAGCGAAAGTAAGAGTTCACATGAGATCAATATACAACTACACAGGTATAGTTCTTACGATATTGGATGACTATGGATTTAAAAAACATTTACGTCAAAATCAATAATTGAAATAAAAATATTTATAATTTTTTATATTACTAACTAATTAAATTAAGTTGGAACAAATACCTTGAAACTAGGAAATATCCTTGTATTTTATCAGCACGAATGTTAACCAAAATCTTATGGAGCCCAGACGATTCTATGGCTTTGCAATACAAATTGACAATTAAGTATATAGGTAACGATTGGTTCGTAGGAAAGTGCACGGTTGAAATTCAGAATATCTCTTCGCCCTTCCCCAGGGTAGAGGAAGAATTTCCACTGGTACAAATAAAAAAAGGAGAGTGCATAAATCCATCTTTTATCAAATACTCAATGCTGTACCGGCACTTATTTTTAATTTTTTATTCCATTTTATTTAATTTAGAGCATTTATTACTTATTATTTACCTATGGAGTTAGTAAGGAGCGAATTACCGTATTACCTTTATCTGCCACTTTTTGCGAGAGGCGAGGTCAACGCGTATAGCACACTACGAAAATTTGTCAATACACGCACACAGACAAGCTCTCTATTGCTACAAACGCACACTATTAAAAATAACTCACACATACACATCGTACATACTTAGCTTAACATCTGTGTCAACTTTCCTGGCAACAACAGGTACAACAGGATACAGTCTCAATGTCTCTTTTATCACCGCTTCTAAATACACCAGCCTTGTTAGATCGTGCTTACTGACATCCTTGTCATCATTTCCGAGTACTTCTTGTAATCTATACAGAAAAAGAAAAAAATCAAGATATGGAATCATTACTCGGTTGTAAATTCGGCAGTGTATTTAAAATCAAAAATGTTGAAGAATTCGGTCAGCTATATTCATGTAGTAAAGACACAACTGTTGCTGCAAGTCTATTTACATGTTACTTAGTTAAGAAATTAAAACTAATTATATTTACACTATTTACGATTAAACTAAAGGTTACAGAAAGAAAAAATAAATATATAAATGTAGAACATGTACTTAGGCTTCCAAGTACTCCTCCTCATCGCTGTCAGCTGATAATGTTCCTAGAAGACTGGCAAGCAATAAAACATTCAACGTGGCAATAAGCATAGCCACGTTGAATGGCAATGCTTATTCTTAGGCCAAAGAAAAAGCCAGCCTTCTGATCACGGAAAGTATCGACCAACCGTCTTGCTATATCTTTGAAAAGAAATCGTGCACTTGGACCCCATGGCCCAAGGGTTTCGACCCCAAACGGCTCAAAACAATAATTACCAATGAGGTTACTGTATTTACGCCGTTTGAGGGCTTCTACTGTAGAAGCGGCAGCGCCAGCACAGCCTGCCGTGCTTGGAAGATGGTATGGAGCAAAGGTGTCGACACAAGTTGTATCCCACACCAGAGGCCTACCCATCTTCCAAGGCAGTAACGACATACCGTCCGGTCTTTTGCCATCGTTAGGTGCCAAGCCATTGGGTTCCAAAACAGCTGGCACACCAGCGGTGGCAAGAGCACGACGAATAATGTCGTTAATATTTGCATGCCGTGCTATGCGACCTGCACTTTACTGCAAGATAAGCCATGGTGTCCGAGGCGGTCAACAGCATCACCACAGTGACACCGATGAGGGGCAACATAAGGAGCACCTAAATTTAGGCATGCAGCTAGCCGAAAAGTGTTGTCGTCCAACATAGTGCCTATGTTAGACGACGGGAGTGCCTGACTGAAGCCAGAGCCCCGACTCCCATTCACCCACAGCAAGTAGCCGAGCACGCTCTACAGCATCAGTGGACGTACTAATTATTTCATTTCGTACTAAACTGCAGAGCGGCTCGTCCCATTATCTTTGGGAAGAAGGATGGACGGGCAAACCCATTTTCGGGCAATTAATTTTCCAAGCATTCACAGCATCAGTCAAGCACGGTACCTCAAAATCAACCAGTGTGGATTGTAAGATTTTCCTCGTTAATTTCTCAGTACTATGGACCAAGGATGGGAATAAACTAATACTAGAAAATTTGCGGAAGTTTTTGTTAACTAGTTAGTTAAATGTGAAACTAGTAAAATGTGCTCCAATGTGATTTTCCTGTTTAGTATTTTACAAGAACCACAATAAACAAATTTATATTAGTGACATATTAAAAGGATCTCAAATCTCACCTTACTTGAAAAATGCAGGTAGGATTCCGGCATATCCCTCCACCCTCCCCAGGGTGAGGAAATTAATGATGATTTTCCAGCAACTTAATAAAAAACGTATAATTACGAGGATAGTGATACGTACTCTTTATAAACTCGCTCTTGTACATCCTGATACGATCCAAGCAATATCAAAATGAAAGTTATGACTGAAGCCGTTGTGTCGAAAGTGCCTAATACGATAGTGTCTAAGTGTTCCCTCATATCATCTTCTGTAAATACATGGTGTTTGTCAGCTAATTCTATTAATTGATTCAAAAGCGGTTTGAATTTATCTGAAATGAAATAAATTTAATATAAAATATTTGGGCTCCATTATACTTTTTAACAGTCAGGTCTACTGTGGTATCACATAGTTGCTGTAGCAACCCTCAGCTTTAGAGTACCACTAAAACCATTGTTATCTATTACCTCATTCACAGTGTTGAGTAACATTAGTAGAAGGAGAACAATAACAGCATTTAGGATTACTAACTAAATAATAGATACCTGTTGATAAATAATACAAAGTGGCACTTAGGTTATCACAAAATGGTATGGCGGTTAATACTAGGTAATATATTTCTGTTAAGTTAACCAAATAAACAATTATACAAATATTATAACAAATGTAAGTTTCATACCAAATAAATAGATTAGAAATAGACACGAAATAAAATATCATGATAATATTACTTTACTGGCCCAAAATCGATTCATGCGTAAGGCTATGGAGCACCCTGGTACGTTCGCAATCATCAACTACATATCGATTTAAACATGCTGATCATCAAGTACTTCATGTAACATGCGGCTAAGCGCTAGTTCGACTCTGCCGCTACACCCGAATGGGTTATAGCATCAGCCATCCAACAACGACCCTCCGGTATAAACCCTTGCCGCTACTCGAGACACGTCTCTTCGAGGTTCGGCGTTCGGCGCCCCGATTGGCTGAACAGTTTGGAGTGGGCCAATCCCAGCGCCGATCGCGGCAAACGTTTAGTTTTTACGTTTCGATAGTTAAAAGAAACTCGTACTAGGGCTACAGGACAATATAATTACCATCTTCAATTCAAAATCATTTGCCATCTCCTCATTTCTGCTTCGATCTCGTAGAGAAATACCAAGCATAGCTCTCTCCATAGCTCACTGAGTGACCTTGAGCTTTCTTATCGGGCCTATTGTGAGAGACCACGTCTCTGTTCCATATGTCATCACTGGTAACACACACTGGTTAAAGACTTGCGTCTTGAGGCATTGCGGTATTGTTGACGAAAAGATGTTGCGAAGTTTCCCAAACGCGCAGCCGAGTCGGATTCAACGATTGATCTCTTTCTCGAAGTTGGACCTACCTAACTGGACAGTTTGTCCCAGGTAGATACTCGTCAACAACTTCGAGAACAGAGCTCCCACCGGATATTGGGATAGGCACGACATGGGCATTTGACATGACTTTTGTCTTGCCCATGTTCATTTTAAGGCCCACCTGTTGGGAAACTCTGTTGAGATCATCGAGCATTGTGCTGAGCTCTTACAGCGATTCTGCCATGACTACTATGTCGTCGGCAAATCGAAGATGAGTGATATACTCGCCATTGATGTTACTGCCGAATCCTTTCCACTCCAGTAGCTTGAAGGCATCCTCCATTGTAGCGGTGAACAGGTTCGGGGTAATGACGTCCCCCTGTCTCGCATCTCTCTGCAATGGAATTGCCCCCGTGCTCTGTTCATGTACTCGGACCGACATGGTGGCGTTTTTGTATAAGCACTTCAACACTTCAATGTACCGATAGTCAATCTGGCACCGCTGCAGAGATTGCAGCACTGCCCAGGTTTCGATCGAATCGAAGGCTTTCTCATAGTCCACAAACGCCAAGCATAGTGGCAGATTATACTCCTCGGTCTTCTGTATAACCTGCCACATTGTATGGATGTGGTCTATGGTACTGAAACCTTTTCGGAAATCGGCTTGTTCGGGAGGCTGGAAATGGTCATCAAACCTGCGCTCGAGACGATTCGTGATGACCCTTGAAAACAGCTTATAAACATGGCTCAGAAGTGAGATGGGTCTATAATTCTTCAATAGGGTGTTATCACCCTTTTTGAAGAAGAGCACCACCTCACCTCTGTTCCACGCTTCCGGCGTTGTGCTCCGAACAAGACGGAATTGAATAGCTTCTGAAGGACTTTAAATACCGGTGTGCCACCCACTTTCAGAAGCTCTGTCGTAATTCCGTCCCCACCCGACGCCTTGTTATTTTTAAGCTGTTTCAAGGCCATCCTAATCTCATACAGGCTGATGTCCGGGATATCCTCGGTATAGTGTCGGGTTAGTTTGGCTCGCGGGTCTTTGTCAGAGCCAATGGTAGGTATATTAACCGAGGTGTATAACTGCCGGTAGAAGTTCTCAATCTCTCTCAAAACCTCTGGCTTAGTCGACGCTACACTGCCGTCCTCGGTCTTCAGCTTCATAATAAGACTTTGCCTAATAGACTTGTCTCTTGCGAACACTTTGGAGCCTTGATTCTGCTCAATCACCTCTTTAACACCGTTAGTGTTAAAGGTGCGGATATCGTGACGCAAGGACTTCCATATCCGTCTATTGAGCAGTCGGTATGCTTCAGCATCACCGGAGGACTGCAGCGTCATGGCGTGGCTTTCTGACCACACCTTTTTCACCTCATGGTCGAGAGTGTGATCGGAGAACTTTTTTGATCTACCTTTACGGTGGGTTTTAATGAACTTAGAAACGGTTGGGCCGTTTGGACAGTTTCTACAAACCTACCATTTAAATCGTCCACAGATAGGCAATGTTCTAGGCACTCGAAGCGGTTTTGGAGTTCGAGTTGAAAGCTCTCTGGGTTTTGTATATGAACACTAGAGGGCCGGAGCGTAGGCCTCATCAGACGAGACCTCTCAACTTTGAGATTAATATTCAATGTGCCTCTTACCATTCGGTGGTCACTACCGGTTTTCACCCTGTGGATCACAGAGACATCATTGAATATTTGTCTTTTATTTGTCATGATGAAGTCAATCTCATTCCTCGTGGAACCATCGGGACTCATCCAGGTCCATTTCCTGTGAGGCGGCTTTTGGAAAAAGGAGTTCATCACGAAGAGTCCCTCCTTTTCCAAAAAGTCGGCCAGCTTCTGTCCCCTGGGGTTCCATTGCCCATATCCAAATTGCCCCACTCTCTACTCACCATCGCATCGAGAGCCCAGCTTTGCGTTGAAGTCCCCCATCACAACAGTGAAGTGTGTCTTCGAGGTATGTATGGCCCTACTTACGTCCTCATACATACTCTCTACTTCATCATCTGGGTGTGTCGAGGTCTATGACCTTCAACGAATACCTCTGGGATATTCTAAGTATAAGGTACGCTACCCTGCTCGACACACTTTCGATGGCCACTATGCTGTTAATGAGGGACCTGCGGACGAGAAACCCGACACCACCTTGAGACACATGTTCGCCTTCCCGGTAGTAGAAAAAGTTGCCGGATTTCAGGGTTATCGTGTCCTCCCCCTCTCTTCGGACTTCTGATAGACCCATGATATCCCAGTGCAACTTATCTATTTCTTCTTCCAGCTCAACAATCTTTTTGTCTGCCCTCAGTGTGCGTGTGTTATACGTCACCAGGGCCAGTTTCCGTTTAGAGTGGTAGCCGGATCCCATCCGGAGATCCTTAGCACCCCCTGCCCCGCCGTTACCATGGCCGCTACCATGACCAGCAATAGCGGGGCTGCCGGGAACTGGGAGCCGGTGCTTGTATTGTGTTGTCATTTTGGGGGTAATTTGCCGATACTCACCACGCTTGGCAAGCGGGTTGGTGAGCGCAGAATTGCTACTTCTCAGCAAAAGGGACGCTGCTGCCCATCCCTCTGGTTAAGAGCACCCTAGTCGACTTTTACGACTTCCACGGGAGGAGATGTAGTGGTGCTATATTCTTAATCCGGACACCACACGGAATATTAATCCGGACACCACACGGTATACTAATAAATCTCGAAATATTTTTCGTTACATCATCACTTCACCAATAACTTTTAGCATATTTTCATTTCATTATCATCATCATCATATCAGCCAAGGGCGTCCACTGCTGAACAAAGGTCTCCCCCAAATAATTTCACAATTGTGTCATAATTTTGGGGGGATTTGCCAATACTCACCAGCTTGGCAGGCGGGTTAGTGATCGCAGAATGATGCGGTTCCACAGAAGTGACGCTGCTGCTCACCCTTCTGGTTTAGAGTCCTTTAGTCACCTTTTACGACACTTACGGGAGGAGACGGAGTAGTGCTGTATTTTTAATCCGGACACCACACGGACATCGTCTTTTCACCTAAACGTAATTTAAAGTAATGATTTATTTATTTCTCATTTCTTTTATTATTGTATAGTATATTTTGTTTTTTTATTTTTGCCTCTAATTTATTGCGGTGAAATAAATTAACTTTTGTCCAGAAATATTTCGAGAGATTTTTCTCTATTTCTTTTTTTATACATTACATAAACCTATATTATAACCTATTTCATGTGGTGCCCGAATTAAGAATATAGCACCAATCCATCTTCTCCCGTGGATGTGGTAAAAGGCGGCTAAGGGACTTTAAACCGGAGTGACGGTCAGCAACATCCCTTCTGTCAAACAGTAGCAATACTGTGCTCACCAACCCACCAGTGAAACGTGGTGAGTATTGGCAAATTCGAAATAATTGTGGTAATCTATGATGAAGGCCGTGTTCAGCAGTGGACGTTTGTTTAGCTAATAATATAATTACATCGATAACGACTTCAATAGTTTCAAAATACTTGTAAAAGCACGCATTTATTTGGATTTGGCCCGCTCGGTTCGTTCACTCGGCTCGTGTCTGGGCATAAATATCCTTTGCTTCGTCGTCACACGTCGGTTGATGTGTATCGTTTTACTCTTCACTGATATGTTACTTAACGGAAGCTAGTCCAAATTAAACAAGCCGTAATAATTTTGGAACATAATAATATTCTACCAATTGAATTGTTGAATAACAAAAATAAATAAGATTTTCATCATCATCATCATCATCATCATTAACGGAATCTGCTATCTCAAACCGAATGACGATTCATTCGAGAATAGAGTTCCCAACCGAATAAGAGATGGGCATGACCTGGGCGTTTGATATCATTTGCGCCCTGAGCATGTAGATACATTTTCAAACCCACCCATGTTGAGAGACTGTTGAGATCATCTAGCATTGTGCTAAGCTTCGTAGCGATTTTGTTATGATAATGGTGTCGTCGGCAAATCAATTAAAGTGATTTACTTGCCATAGATATTAATGCCGAATCTTTACCACTACAGTAGCTTGTAGGCACTCTTCAATACAGTGGAGAAAAGTCTCGAGAAAATAATATCATCCTGTTTCACAGCGCTCTGCAATCCTCTGCATTTACTCGCACTGACACAGTGGCGTTTTTTATGAGCATTTTAACATTTCGATTCGATTTCGAAGAACTGGTACACCCTAACTAAATAATATAATTATATCAAAAAGTACCTGTTGGTGATTGGTCATTATTGGGATTATTTTCCGCCTTTAGTTCTGATTTTCGTTTATTGATCACCTGAAAAAATTGTATTTACTAAACTTAATGTAGCATAATATAATGTCAACATAACTTCCGCTATCATAAATCGAGGAGCGAAAAGTTTTCTTTTTTTGAGTTTCATTAATTTCTACGTTTATGGTTCACAGCTATTAAAATACGAGTACAACTACTATAATTTACTATAATATATAATATAATATATTTATTAAATTATATTATACTATAGAGATTGCATCAGCGAATAAATTACATTTATAGTAAGTGATATCAGGTATGTCATATAAAGGTCCCAGTCGCATCCCTGTGTCACCATATTTATTGTCTAAACATTTAGATCTATAGTCGTTAATGACCGATTTTTTATCAATACCTTTAATTTCCACGCACTGTTGACAACCTGATAGATAACTTTTTTATCAATTTATGAGCAACACTCCTTATCCTCAAGTCTTCTGAGCAACAGTTGACGCGAAAGATGTCGAACGTTTTTGACATAAAAAAAATTACTGCTGCAATTAATTGGTTACGATCTATACTATTGATAACCTCAGTGTGTTCGATTGAAAGCCGCCAATGCGGTTGATTTCACTTTCACAATTCTTTTGTGTATAGCCTATCAAATATTTTTGGTATGATTGGTATTAAGGTAATCGACCTATAATTTAGTGTATCTGTTTTATCGCTTTTCTAATGCAACGGTTTAACAATGGATTTTGTATTGATTCAGAAAATATTCCCTGTACAGAATTTGTTATATTTTAACGGTTCTAACACCTCTCTGCAATGGAACAGCCCCGTGCTTTGTTCATGTACTTGGGCTGATATGGTGGCTTTTCTGTCTAAACACTAACACTTTGATGTACCGATAGTTAATATGGCACCACTGCAGAGATTGCAAAACTGCCCAGGTTTCGATCGAATCTAAAGCTTTCCCATAATCCACAAACGCTAAGCACAGTGGCATATTATACTTCTCGGTCTTCTGTATAACCTGCTGCAGCGTATACATGTGGTGTACAATACTAAACCTGTTCGGAAGCCTGGAAGTTATCAAACCTGCTCTCGAGACGTATCGTGATAAACCTTGAAAACAGCTTATAAACTAGCTAGCTAGCTCAGAAGCGAGATGGGTCTATAATTCTTCAACAGGTTGTTATCACCCTTTTTGAAGAAGAGCACCACCTTGCCTGTTCCTTGCTTCCGGTATTGTGCCCTCAAGTAAGATGGAATTGAATAGCCTCTGAAGGACTTTAAGCACGGGTATTCCACCCGCTTTCCGAAACTGTGTCATAATTCCGTTATCCGTGTCCGATACGTTTTTTTCCTATGTGACTCCACAAGTCTTCTTTATTTCTTATGACTAATTATAAACTGTGTTGCCGGAAGAAGATGGAACGATTCCCCACACTAGGATTTCTTCTATGTCGTGGGTGCGTTTACAGACATGAATTCCACATACAATACGCCCACACCCGGAACAACTACCTCCAGATCATACAAATATTTGTTCCGTGCGGGAATCGAACCTTGGACCCGGAGCGCAGCAGCTGGCTGTATCAACCACTGCACCAACCGACTCGTTAAAACATCGTTTTCTTGTGTTTTTTCTTTGCTTTGTTCTTTTTTCTTGTTTTATGCCTTCCAATTTATCCTTTTTTGCTTTTTATTTCATAATTTGTTTCGGCAACCACCACATGTTAAAACAAATGCATTTGCGTGCCTTTCCATCCTTCAGTCTACGGAAGAACTAAAATTTCATGGACCTTTATTGGTATTGAATTTGCTTTGGTTGAAATTAAATTATATAAACTTTCATGTTGCGTAGCAATTTGCTTGTTAATTATACTGTGACTTGAAGAAAGTTTTGGTGTAAGCGGTGTAATTTCTAAATGTCTTCTGTATTACTTCTTGGTGCGGTGGGAAAAGAGCTGCGATTTCATTCATTTTGTTGGTGTAAAATTGACTCGTATTTTAGTTGTATCATGGATTTTAACCTCAAGATTAACGGCCATGCAACAAGTGTTTACTTCCGATAAGTAATCTGTGAAATTAATTTCATATTTTTAATAGCCAGTTGATCATTGATTATTAGTGGTTCACCATTACGACGTTGTACTACAAAGTACACAGATTTATACATTGATCGAATAGCTTGTTTCTGCAGCACAAAAATAGTTTGGATATCGGCAGCATTACCCCACAACAGAATACCATACGACATTACACTATGAAAATAACCAAAATATAATAGGCGTGCTGTTTCTACATATGTTAAATAACGAATTTTCATTACTCCATATGTCGCCTTTTCGACAATTTATGTATGTGTGTGCAGTGACCCACTGCAGTTTTGAATCTAAAGTAATACCTAAGATCACTGCGGTGTCCACAAGGTCCAAATCCGCACCACTCATTAGTACAGTGGTTTTTACTGTTTTAACATAAGGTGTGGTGGAAGCTGAACCAGGTACCATCGAACACAGCCATCCGTCGTGCAATGCCCAACACTAAACGGTTACCGCTATCAGCACATATTAATTTACTGCCAATTTTAGCAATCGTATAAACCGGCCTTTGTCGTTCGTATGTTATAGCGACGGATAGACATACGGACTGTACCGTGTGATCACAGCAATACTATCCTCAGTAGTACTGTCTGTACAGAATAAGTTATTACTTATTTGTAACACGAAGAGTCAAGTGCCAATAATAAGGTGGGTGCTAACCAATGCGGTTACCCAATATATCAATACATAAAGCTTGTTTACTGATTTTATTTATTGATAAGGGATCTGAAGATGTTTAAATATTCTATTCTCTGAAAAATCAGGGATAGCTATTTTTTCTATATGTACTTTAAACGAATCTCATGTAGTTCCCAAAATGCCACTTGATAAGTCTTTGCCTTGCCTTTCACTCCTCGAAATTATTCTGGGACCCGTTCATCCAGGCTTGGATAACTATATGAACCTTAGTGATAAGTCAGACATAACATAGTATACAGAAAATCCTAAGCCTTACTATAGAACAGTGCATGCTAAAAACAATAAGTACATTATAAACTGCGTTTATTTATATAAATATCTACGATGTTTTAACGAAAAATGGGGGACGAGAAGAGAACCTAGCTTGCGATTTGGGGACTTTATTGCTATTCTGTAAACTTTTTATGTTATTAAAAACACATCACTATTTTATAAAACTTACCGCTTTCATGATGTCTTTGATTATCTTTATAAGTGTATCTTGTTTCCTTTTCAATGAACTCCTGTTATATATAAACGGGAATTGTAACCACAGTTTTTTTCCTCTTTCAAATATTGTAGCAAGTAGTTCTTCTGTTGCATGAGCGTATTCATGGTCAATTATATTTTGATCATCTTTATTCAGACCTAACGTCGTCCCTGAAAAAATAAAGCAAGTTATTCAAACTTTATCTTTTATTATTAAAGCTACACAACCATCCGTCACCTCTTAACGAAAAAGACCATATATCTATCATAATTATCAAAGGTTGAATAAAGTTGATATTTTGTTATACTTGTTGTTTTTGAAAGAAGAGAAAGGCGTTTAAATTCATAATGTATAGGCGTTTTGACATGTTATTATTCTTTATATTTTTTAACATTTATTTAGTCGCTTACTAGATTAATTTATCATCGACTTGGTACGTAATAAAGCCTACCACAATTTTTTTTGATAACATCGGTCTCAGGGATCTCTAATGGATTTCAGTTAAGCTATTAGCCATCAGAAAAGTTATATTTAATTACTTACTTTTTTCACTATGTGTGTTACTTATTTGTCAATTGACTTTCAAGTTCAATTATAAATGAACCAGTTTTACCAGTGATGAAATATGAGACAGAGACGTGGGCACTCACTATGGGCCTCGTAATAAAGCTCAAGGTCATTCAACGGAGTATGGAGAGGGCTATACTTGGTTTTATCTACGAGATCGAATCAGAAACTATAATATATGTAGAAGAACTAAAGTTGCTTACATAGATGAAAGGATTAGTGAACTGAAGTGGCAATGGGCGGGGCGCATTGCTCGTAGAACTGATAGCCGTTGGTGTAAAAAGGTTCTTGAGTGGAGACCGCGCACCGGAAAATGCAGCGTGGGACAACCTCCAACGAGCTGGACAAATGACCTGGTGAAAGTCGCTGGGAGGCGATAGATGCGGGCGGCATGTGACCGATCATTATGGAAATTAACGGGGAAGACCTTTTTTCAGCAGCTTTGGCTGATATGATGCATGATAATATGCATACAAACAAACAATCTCTTTATAATATTAGTATAGATGAGTAATACAGCACAACTGCTCAACGTGAGATCCGGAGTTATATCCTGGTCGGGTAGCCATAAGTCGGTTTTCTGTGAGAATAATGGATTATCCATACAACATTTCACCCATAGTAATGTCTTAGGTTTTCGTGATTTTTAGACATTATGATAAAACACTTTTAAATGGATTACATCGCGTTTTTTTCTGACCTTTCGAACACTTTGCAGGGTTCGTGGTTACAGGATGACTAAGGTAACAAGCGTCGTTACAGATTAAAAAAGTAATTTTATCTGCTGTAAAAAACTAATCAAATATCAAGTCGGCATGACAAAAGCCGCGGAGCATCCATTTTAGTTGTAAAAATCGTTCAGAATGCTAGAGGAATGCACTATGTTTATAATTAATAATGAAAAACAAAACTTGTCAAAATTGATTGATGATTTGCAGATATGATGATGATGGTGATGATGTCATCATCATCATCACCATCATCATCATATCTGCAAACGGACGTCCATTGCTGAATAAAGGCTCCCTCATAGATTTCCACAATAATCGGTCACGTGCCGCCCGCATCCAACGACTCCCAGCGACCTTCGACAGGTCGTCTGTCCACCTCGTTGGAGGTCGTCCCACGCTGCGTTTTTCACTGCGCGGTCTCCACTCGAGAACCTTTTTACCCCAACGGCCAGTAGTTCTACGAGCAAAGTGCCCCACCCATTTCCCCTTCAGTTTACTGCTTTCAAGCACATAGATGCAACTTTAGTTATACGGTTCTCCGCATTTCTGATTCGATCTCGCATAGAAATACCAAGCATAGCTCTCTCTATAGCTCGCCGAGTGACCTTGAGCTTTCTTATGAGGCCCATAATGAGATACCACGTCTCTGTTTCATATGTCATCCGTCACTGGTGACACACACAACAAATCGCCATCACAACATTGGTATTGATTTTAATTAGATAAAAAATAAGGGCTTATCGCCGGCAAGGACGGAGCCTTTAGGAGTATTTGAAAATATTGTTTTTAGTTTCGTGTATAATGGGCATATGCCCCCATGGGCATACTTACGACTAGCAGTCCTTAGTGAAAAGTTGATCAAGTAACGTCGTATGTCAAACGAGTCGTTTCCCACTTCAGAGGTTAGTTGGGAGACAAGAATCCGAGCCTGTACGTTATATTCATCTACAAATGTGTTCAGAACTTGCTGGTTGAATGCTGGATTTATTAGCTTACGGTGAAGCTTCCATGTAGACCCTGGAATTTAATATTATCAGAGAAATAAGGTAAAACAAACCTTAAAACCTCTAATTGAAATGGATTATCATGACAATTCCTAGCGGCTGGAAGGAGTTGAAAGAATTAAGTGCGTTAACAAAACTTACTGTAGCTTTCACTGCTGTGCTTATTATGCTTACCAATTTATTGGACAGCTTGAGAATATTAAATTAAAAGATGAAGAAATAAAGGTAGTGTACAAAAAAGCACGACTACAACGGGGAAGCTGACAACATTAGACATGGACCATTGATATAAAAATGTGTGTGTTTGTGAAGTGAATGACATTACCAAGTCATTATCAACCTATCTGAGATCCATTTTGGTAAATCATTAACGCTTTTGCTTACCATTCGATGTTATTAATCCATTGTTGTACATCTCCTTCGCAAAATCGTATAAGAATGGTTTATCCAAACATACATTTGCCACTACTAGACCATCATCAGGGTCTGTTATTACTGAAAGAGACACAATATTGGGAAGTTAAGTAGAGTTAAACCTACCGAGGGCGTGGTGAATACGTATATAATAGGATACCAAAGTCACAAGAAATCAACGTTAGATAACATAAAGAGATTCGCGTTGTTTCATTCACTTAACACCCGAACGTTTTACCGCCCTCGCCGCCGAGGATATCCGCCTCACCGACGTCACGGAGGCCTATGGTTGCGTTACGTTCTCGTTACTACTTCTCCCCCCGTCTCTCACTCGCGCCGGCCCGTACCAAGCCTGTAGTTTTAAATGTGTCCTAATACATTTTAAATAGTACCGATCCGGCTGTCCCCAAAACAATAACTTGTAATCCCCAGCAACGCCAGCCCTAATCCGAGGTCCGTGTCCAGCAGGGGGTGCCCTTAGCGCAAATTGCTTAGATTTTATTATTAATTTTGCGCCGCCAGAAACGACCATAGACCCACGTATTTATCTCCACCAGTATGTTGAAAGACGGAAAAGCATCAGGAATGTAGCCACCTCATAGGACACTATTCGGTATCGTGTGATCCGTACAGCTACTCTGCCCTGCAGACCGAAAAGTTTGTTTCTGAAGCGCTGGGCACTTGACAGCCGGGATGACCGTACAGGCACCCCGTAGAGGGCCACGGACCACACGACGAAGACACGCCTCCAAGGGCGTTAGTCAGGCTGAGGCGGCTAGCTAAGCGGCGCGCACATGTAATGTGGCGTCGCCGCCTGGGGATGTACTTTGCGTCCAAGCACGTCGTCGAGGCCATCTTGCCGCTCTTCGGAGCCTGGCTCAGTCACCTACCGCCTGACGCAGGTATTCACCGGGCACGGTTGTTTTGGAGCGTACCTGCACAGGAAAGGACATGAGGCCACGGCACAATGCCACCATTGTGAAAGCGACCAGGATATCTCACAGCACACGCTCGAGGCGTGCCCTGTGTGATCGATCGATCCTGGTTAATCGGATCGGGCAAGATCTCTCTCTGCCAGCAGTAGTGTCGGCTATGTTGGCAGATCATGAAAACTGGAATGTAGTGCATAACGCTCTCACAGAAGGAGACCGCAGAGCGGGATCGGGACAGGGCCGATCCTACTCTAAGACGGAGGAGACGGTGCCGGGGTAAAAACTGCCCTGGCGCTTAATTCCTAAACGCCTGAAACCCCTTGCCGTCGCTGTAAGGCGGGAAGCCTCTTGGTTCGCGGGTGCATAGATTGCGGAATCTGCGTGCCGTCACGCGCCACCATGTGCGCAGCACAGCACGGCGCACAGGGACATTTCGGGGGATCCTGTACAATCCCCTATGTGCCTATGGGTGTGGCACCAGTGGGCGGCTCTAGTGTCATCATACGAGGACCTCGAGCCCCCCTTAGGAGCCGAAGATGACCACCTCAGTGGTTTTAGCCGGTAGGAGTCCGGCCCCTTCGTCTTTTCCCGGGGCGAAGGAAGTTCATGAAGAATTTCCAAAGGGCCCAATAAAAAATAATTAAAAAGGACTACATCGTAGGCAAAGTTCCATAAGAGGGAGCCAAGAACTGACCTTTGCTCAACCCCGCACGTAATTTCCCTCAACTTTACGCTACCGTCCCTGCTCACGTATCAAATGTGTCTATTGCACATACAGGCCCCTATGATGCACTAGTGCCACCCTAATAGCACCCCACGGGATGGAGCTGAAGGCTTCGAAGCTTCGAAGCAGGCAAATGGGACGGTACGCAGAGGAAGACTCTGAGGCCCTTCCTTCCTTATTCAAGAAAATCAATCCGGCTTCGTTCCAGCCAGACGGGAACACGCTACACGGACCACATGGAAATGTGATCTTATCCGACCACGGAGTACACAGCCTTACGCTGGGAGTGCCTAGCCCGGAATGTGCCCGATGCGTCGCATATTGACGCCATCGTCTCCCGGAACTAGGACGCTTCATACTCGGGATGGGACAAGATCCCTTGATCGACCTCTGGCCAGGTCGCAACGTTGGCGGCTGTGTCGAGCAATTCGTGATCCAGCCGTGTGAGGGCTTATCACTGCAACTGCATGCTTGGAACTAGAACGGTTTCGGCAAGGCATGTGGAGGGCCACGTCGAACATGTCAGTGCCGCGCATGTCAGGTCCACGACCGACTTCCCCTACCACCGAACACAGATGCTAATGAACCCCCGTTTCGGCAATCGGAGGTCAAATGATGCCACTCAGTCTTGCATTATTATAAATTAAATCTTTGAAAATAATAATTACCACGAGTTCGAATAATATAATAAACTAAAATAGATAATCTTACAGCCCCTCCACAAAAAGAATAAACTAAAAAAATATTAATATATACATAAATCATACTCAATTAATCGTTAATAGGTAAACCAAAAAAGTTTAAAACTATAAATTATAAAATTAGTAATACTACTATGTCCGTGTATGTGTATTGATGGATAGATAATATAATATAATTATTTTATGTAAAAAGTATGAATGCTCAAAATTTACAGATAATTTAGAGTTTTTAGTAACTCGCTACCAGCTTGTGATTGCACACGTACTTCGCTGTTCATCAATATTATTCTTTAACGTTATTTGGATTGTTATTTGGGCTTTGTTTTTGCCTGTTGATTTGGACATTGTTTGGAGTATGACTACGTACAACAGCCATGAATATGCAGATATCCATTTCATTTACGGGTTTCGTGGAAATGCATGCCAAGTTGCAAGAGTGTATCGAGAGCAATATCCTTATTGGGACACTCCGCTTACGCAGAAGGAGAAATCCAGGAGTTAGGAAAGGTAGACCGAGCATTCCAGACCTTGGAGTAGAAGATGAGCTTCAGATGCTACATGAGAATCCAATGACAAGTATTTCGTCGCATGTCAAGAATGTCAAGGATTGCGAGATCAGTACATCGTACTGTGAACAGAATCAGTTTCCGAAGGGATTGTGTGAAGTGACCACTTCCAGCATCAGTTCGGAGTAAACATGTGGGCTGTGATAGTAGGAAAGAGTAGAGGAAGAGGAGTATCATTTGAAACCCGTCAAAACATGTGGTTGCCACAAGATGGGGCTCCACCACATTACGCAAGAGTCGTAAGAGACCACCTACACATAACTTTTGTATCGGAAGAGGGGATACATTCGATGGCTAGCACGTTCCCCTGACTTAACCCCATAGATTTCTTTCTATGGGGTTATTACAACGAAATGGTTTACGAGACCGCGAGTGGCACTATGGAACACCTTTGTCAGAAATCACAGTTGCAACCTCATAAAAAACAATTCCCATACATTTAGAAGATTAAAAACAAATTTCATTCAGCGATGCCAGATGTATTTGAAAGTAAGAGGAAAGAATTTTGAACATCTACTATAATTTCAATTTAATAAATTTACATAATTATTAATTTTGATATTTTATACGTAGTTAGAATGTTGTAAAAATACGACCTCCTTGTAAATAAAATTCTCTGACATTTAAACTAATTAGAATATCCCAGTGATTCATACCTCCAAAGATTTTTTATAACTTGAGCAAGTTTTTTTTATTTTTTTTGCCGTGTGGTGCCGGCTCAGAATGCCACCACCCCATCTCCTCCCATGGGTGTCGTAAAAGTCGACTAATGGATTAGCCGGAGGATGGGCAGCAGCGTCCTTCGAGTACATTAACAACTCAACTGCGATTGCCAACCCGCCTGCCAAGCGTGGCGATTATGGCAAAACCCCCCAATGAGCGAGAACAAATCCATATCGGTGGTTGTGGTGATCTTTGGGGGAGGCCTGTGTCCAGCAGTGGACTTCACTCGGCCGAAATGATGATGATGAAGTTTTTTTAATACGTTTCAACTTTCGTTATTGTAACTTTTTCTGCTGAAAACTGAGTAATTTTTTTGCCAGACCGAAGCCTTTGCAGTAAATGTTTTTTTCTTATTGAACACAGGATACAAGTATTACCACAAGAAAGGTCCACACTTCTACAAAGTCCTACTGTTTTTTAGCCCTGATAGATGTTTGTTTTCTTTGAACACTGAATCACGAAGTGAATAAAAAAAAAGAATGGGTCATAATTTTTTACCGTAAAAAAAATCACTTACATTCTCTGGGTTAAAATGTTTTGGAAATTACCGTGCCATCCCCCTTTTTTTTTATTTTTTTTTTATTGATGTCCAGTGGAAATTCTACATGGAACTTCCTTCACCCCGGGGAAGGGCGAAGGGGCATGCCGGACTCCTACCGGCTAAAACCACTGGAGCGGTCATCTTCGGCACCGAAGGGGGGGCTCCAGGTCCTCGTAAGATCACACTAGAGCCGCCCATTGGTGCCACGCCTTTAGGCACATCTCGGAAGGGATGACTGTAAAGCGGTCACCCCCTCTAGCGGAGGGAAGGCGACTGTAAAAAGGTCGCCCCCCCAGGCACTTCTCGGGGAGGATTGTAAACGATCCCCCCAAGCCTCGCATTGCGCTGTGCTGCGCACACGGCGGCACGTGACCACGTGCGCGCCACCGTCTTCCCGGGGGTCGCTCGGTGTGAGCACGCAGATTACCGTGCCATCCCCCTAAGCGATTTGATCCATACTTCCAGGGATATCTTGTATAGTTCCGGCCTCAAGGTGAAGATGTCGAAGTCCTTAATACTAATACACATGCATATATAATATCACTTACGGAAGTTATTATTATGATCTTTGTACCTTTTTCTTTTATTGATGTCCAGTGAAAATTCTACATGGAACTTCCTTCACCTTCACTTCGGGGTATGCCGGTCTCCTACCGGCTAAAACCACTGGATCGGTCATCTTCGTCACCGAAGGGGGGCTCCAGGTCCTCGTAAGATCACACTAGAGCCACCCATTGGTGCCACGCCTTTAGGCACATCTCGGAAGGGATGACTGTAAAGCGGTCACCCCCTCTAGCGGAGGGAAGGCGACTGTAAAAAGGTCGCCCCCCAGGCACTTCTCGGGGAGGATTGTAAAGGATCCCCCAAGCCTCGCTTTACGCTGTGCTGCGCACACGACAGCACGCGACCACGTGCGCGCCACCATCTTTCCGGGGGATGATCTTTGTACCTAAAGAACCCTATCACTACACACACTTTGCAGTGATTTCAAACGTTATACTTAATGGATTCAAATATTACAAATAAAGGCGTATATATCAAACGTACTGTATAAATGAGCTAATCCCAAAAACTAATTTTAGTCTAGATAACAAAAGACGAACTTATTTTCAACTAGCTGGGACCCGCGGTTTAACTCGCGTTTTATTTAAAAGAAATTAAGAGTACTTCGACATAGACACTTGAAATAGAATATATATATTGGATTTCAAGGGCTTTATTTTTTTGTGCGGAACCCTAACTATTTTTCTAAAATAAAAGTAGCTTAAGTTATTCCTTATAACATCAGGTATCTGCCAGTGAAAGTCCCGTCAAAATCGGTCCAGCCATTTCGGAGATTACCCGGAACAAACAGACAGACAGATAGACAGACAAAAAAATGGTTTTTTGTTATAGGTACCGTATATACTTTCATATGTATTTAGTAAAAAGCTGTTATTTTGACATTACAAACAGACACTTCAATTTTATTTATTTGTATAGATGAAGATTTTGATGTATAAATGAATTGTTTAAATTAGATGAATTATGACGATTTCTTTGAACGAATTTTTTTATGTTTAATTTATTATTGTGAATAACTTACTATAGAAAGAATGCAGCCCACCTCGGACTTCAATAACACCACCTTTTTGTAAAGAAGTGTTACAAATGTACTTTTCAAAATTCCACATATCTGAAACGACAAATGCATAAAACAATAAAACTTATGATTATGTAAGTTAGGTTGCTATGGGACAATTTTGTATATGTAAGCTTCTAATCTCATGAGCCAACTGTGTGTGCAGCTCTCAACATCGCGCGTAGAATTGAAATATTCTGTTGAGCGTGGAATTGCCCAGTGGAAGTGACGCCATTTCCACCTAAGATTTGACCTAAGATTTCTCGATATTTTACTATGGAACTTATGTGTATTGTTTTAAAATGCAGACAATATTTCCTATTAGTTGATCAAATTTACATGTTATTTCGCCGATTAAGTCGACGCAATCTAAATTTTAAGTATATGTTACAATCTTACGATTAACTTTAAACTAATATGGGGGATAAACAAGAACGAGTATTACCACTTGTATGGTTCGAGATATCCTTGTGGACCTAACTCCTCTGAGTTCATCAACTGCTTCAGCCAGTGCTGAAATTGTTGCACTTGTGAGCCTAATAGATGTAAGACTCCGCAACAATAAATTGGTTTTTTGCTACTGCAGATTATGTTTGTGTTGTGTTTTAAAATTGGTATTTTCATACTATTGAGACGCTAGACATCAATTTCCAAAACTAAATTGTTGAAAAAGACAATAACTTAAGCGTTTTGTCTTTACGTTCTATGTTTATCATCATCTTTTTGGGCATTGTCATGCTTCCTGAGAGTACTCTTGCAAGGAGCTCATAAGGGACAAAACGCATAAAAAAATAGCCCTTTACGACTCTCACTCACTCACTCCTATATCTTAGAAGCGACCTCCTATAACTTAGACAGTCCTCCGGCGCTACATTCAATCGTCTTCCAGATTCTAGTCTAATTGTAGAAGGATACTTTGCTCCACACCTTTGGATATTTGTAGCAAGAGCGGCAGACAGCAGCTGCCATCTGATATATATACGGTTCCCCGCATTTCTGATTCGATCGCGTAGAGGAATACCAAGCATAGCTCTCTCCATAGCTCGCTGAGTGACCTTGAGCTTTCTTATGAGGCCCATGGTGAGTGACCACGTCTCTGTCCCATATGTTATCACTGGTAGCACACACTGGTTAACTACATTCGTCTTGAGGCATTGCGGTATTATTAACGAAAAGACGTTGCGTAGTTTTACAAATACTGCCCAGCCGTGTCGGCTTCGACGATTGTGGTCTTATTCGAAATTGGACCTACCTAACTGGATAGTTTATCCCAGGTAGACATACCCGTCAACAACTTCGAGAACAGAGCTTTCAACGGATATTGGGATGGGCATGACATAGGCATTTGACATGACTTTCGTCTTGCCCATGTTCATTTTAAGACCCCCCTGTTGGGAAACTCTGTTGAGATCAGCGAGCATTGTGCTGAGCTCTTGCAGCGATTCTGCCATTCTGCCATGACAGGACTTTAAGTATGTTTGAATTTCCTTTTTTATATCCTTACCTACTCTCCAGCCTCGTTAATTATTCAGGTTTTTTAGATATATCAGAGTACCCTACGCAACTGCCAATAACAACAGTACAAAGACTCAGCTCAATCAGATGAATCGTATAGAACCGCACGCGGGACAAACAACGAAAAAAACATTCATTTATATATATATATATATACATATATAGATTAAATCACTTCGTGAGGGGTACAGAATACATGTGGTGATGTGGTGACTGGATTGAGAATCTAACACCACTTCATCTCTTTCCGTGGATGTGTTGAAGCGAATAAAGAGCTCTAAGCCAGAGGGATGAGCAGCAGCGTCCCTTTTATGTAACAGCAGTCTTTCTGTACTCATCAGCCCTCCTTTCAGATTTGGTGAATACTGGCAAATTTCACCCAAGATGACAACACAATTACTGTGGAACTCTATGGAGGAGGCTTTTTTCAGCAGTGGGCGTCTTTCATGATTATATGATGATTATTTAATAATAAACAATGAACAATTGTCATTATAATAAAAAACTTTTAAACGGATTCTATCGAGTATATTTTAGATTTATTTGACGTTTCGAAGCCGCCCGAAACCCACCACGGTTGATCGACGACCCGCTGTTTTACCATTTATTAAGGGAGTCATGGACAGAATTGGTCATATCATGAAGCATGCTTCTATTAAAACCTACTTCAAGCCGCATAAGAAGATCAGCTAACTTCTCAAACCGGTGAAATGTCACATACTTTTATAAGAAGCAGGGGTCTACAAGATTTACTGTGATTGTGGTTTGTTTTTTCACACATAGGGCAAACAAAGCGTAGCATAGCCACCCGAATAAAAGAACATATAGCTGACGTCAAGCATAAACGTTCCACAAAGTCTGCAGTGTGTGTACATGCCTTAGGCCTAACCATTATCTTCGTTTTGATCAACCTCAAGTCCTCGCGAAAGTGAACCGATATGTACCTAGAATGTTTCGTGAGGCTATTGAAATTAAAAAACATCCCAATTTTAATAGAGAAGATGGTTGGCAGGTACCACCAGTTTGGAATCCAGATATTAAAATAATAAAGTCCCAAACAACATACCGCACTAAGAAACATCAAAACAATGTGAGTGACTGCGTGCATCGAATCAAATTTTTTAATTAAAATTGTATGGTAGATTAAATAAAACAACTTTATAAATCTGTAACGACGTCTGTCACCTTAGTCATCTTGCGACCACCGATGCTGCAAAGTATTCGAAACGTCAGGAAAATCATAAATCTAAAATATACGCGATAGAATCCGTTTAAAAGTGTTTTATTACAATGTGTATTAATCCCGAAAATCTAAGACATTACTAACAATTGTCATGTCCCAGTAATGTTGATAATCAGCTTTGGATGCAGGCTTATAAAAAAAGCTATAATAACGATGACTTACGTATTGCATCTCCAATTAACTTATGGGCATGGCCTATGAGCGGCAGAGCGCCAGGCAACATTGGCGGCGAAGATTTCCGTGGTTTCATCCACAACCACACCGTGAATACGACACAACATGTTAAAAACAACTCAACAGGAAACATTGCAAGAGTTAAACGTAAATATCTTAATACTATTGGCATTAAAGATATACCTACGTTTTTATACGATCGTCAACTACAAGATACGGTTGAATAATATCTACTTTTTAATTTTAGTTTAGTGGATCGGTGGAAACAATAATATTAACTAGATTTATTATGGCTGGTTCCGTAGAATAATAATTAAGTTCTTCGGAACCATATTAACTTGAAAGTCATTGCTTTGTTAAACACCATATTTTTTGCTGAGTCTTGTACGTCAAGGCGTAACAAGGTATGAAATCCGCGGTACTAAATTTGATTCAGCTTTTTACAGTGATATGGTGGAAGTTAATTTATTTTGTATACTTAATTTCTTGTTTAAAAAGACGATTTGGACAATTAAAATTGGCGAACATTATTGATTAGAATAAACCAAATACATGATCCGTAAATTTGGCGAGGTAAATGAAAAGTTATGTTGTAAATATCAAAACGACATACAAACAGCAAAGGTGTAACAGCATTATGCTGATTTCTGTTGTACCGTAGATTTTTTTATTGTAGGTATTTTCTACTCACTCTCTAATCAATTCTCGAGTCAAGAGCATATAGGTCTGCATGAAAAAAGTAGGTTGTTCAATACTCTGAAGGGCTTTAGGAGAAGCTCTTGTAGGTTACTGGCAGCACCCTTGACGGTTTTCCAAACATAAAGCAAAAACAATGCTTGAACATGGCTTGTAATATATATATGTAATTGAAAAATATTCCAGTCGTAAAGATTCACCCTTCAAAAATCTTATAGCTGTTGGGTTGGGTAATCGTATATTTATATAATCGTCTTTGTTCAGCAGTGGACATGTTTTCGCCGATATGATGATGATGAAGTGATCTCTGGTATTCTGCGATCTGCGCCCTCAAACGTTTCTTTGGATTGTTATTCGGCTGTTCTGAGCTCAACACTTTTATATAAAATATTAGTAAATTAATTTAACTTTTAAACTGACAGAGATAGTTCTTGCTTCTGTATGTTTCCCGTACAATAATTTATTGTGACTTTGGTCTTGTAATCTGAGTGGCACCGAAACCTCACGTAATATGGTGCGTTTTTTTTGGAACAGGAGAATGAGCGAATAGTGACGTAACTGTTTGCTTCGAAACTTTTTCAAACAGCGAATTGTCGACCGTAACTTTTTTACCGAATCAATCTAGTCGATCCAGGATTCAACACCAGTAACTTTGTCGTTAACGCACCGAGATGAGCCTGCTTCATATTATATTACTTCCTGATCCGATTGGCATGGCTGGCTCAGTGGCTAAGTGATTGCCTTTCCAATGCATGTCACGGGTTCCACGGTAAATGCTAATTCCCCTTGAAGTTATAGATTCGAAATCAAATATTCAGGCTTGTTGTAAAAAATAGTACAGGCAAATCGGGTTTCGTAGTTTGAAACAAAAATATTATCACTGAACCCTCACGTTTTACTCATTTAGTGTGAAACCTTGAATCAGAACGCGCCAGTCTCGCGCTATTTTTGTATGCAGATTATGGAATTTTAACACAGTCAAGTCTACAGACAGATTTATTATTTTTAGGGTTCATGAGAAATCGGCACAAATAATGCTGTTATGCTTTTGCGAGATTTTTTTGTCCGTTTGATATTTACAACATGTCTTTTAACTTTGTAAGTTTATGGGCCATGGATTTGACTTCTTCTAACCAATCATTTTCTCTTGATATTATTTTATCTTTATTATCCAGAATAGATTATTTTTACAGCTTTATTATTAATGGATTATTTTTACAACTTTATTATTAATAGATTATTTTTACAACTTTATTTAATAAAGTAAATTCTAATTTTCTTATTTGTGATTTCACATTTAATTACAATTTTGCAGCAAAAATTTGGATGTGTAAAAAGTATTATATGGTTTCGCAGGATGTAAGTATTCTGCGGAACCAGACATAATAAATCCAGTAAATATTGTTTTATACCGTTCTGTTTCAGATTTTTCTTGATTTAATAACCATATAAAAAGAAAAAACATACATGCCAGTCGTAACAAGTGGAGGAATATATCATACTATACTAAGTCGAGAGATATTAATTTCCTATTCATTCATTCATTTCATATTCGATTAATTTCGATAATCTGTTAAAGGTTTGTATATAGATACTGAAAATAAAGTTGTTATAGACAATATAAACAGATTGTGTTTGCACTTTCACATAATGCTCAATTTCCAAAGAATATGGGTGGGGTGGGGTTAACGTGTTGTCGAGTGGAATAAGTATGAATAGAATAGAATAGAATATAACTTTATTGTACACCAAAATAATATAAAAGATTATTTACAATAGTTAGCGTGGCACAATGGGTGGTCTTATCTATTCTTAAAACTAAGACTCGGGACACATCACATCTCTCGAACTATAGGCCATATCGCTTGATACTGTCATGGCCAAGGTACTAGACAGTTTACTTGACAGGCATATGGCAACCCGAATCGAATTGCATGATGGCCAATTTGGGTTCAGACCAGGTCTGTCCACGGAGAGATCTATATTGTCTCTCAACCACACAGTACTGGAAAAGTACTACGCGTCTAGGAAAACCCTTGTTAACGAGTATTTCCTGGGCCCTTCCAAAGCGTTTAATCTGGTGTCGTATGACTGTGGCAGAAACTAATGGATAATGCTGCAGTGGACAGGGAACTTTATCGAAATTATAGAGAGAAGAACCCCAGATATCATCTCCAGCTGGGCGAATAAGCACTGCCGCTTACAATGTTAGAATAAATCGACAGTTAACAGACATAAAGACCGCGAGACTAGTGGATAGTAGTTACTTCCACAACATAATGTATGTATGGTAAATTATTATGGGGATGGACCACATACATTGAATCTATTTTTATACGACAGAAAAGAGCACACATTCACAACATAATTATAATCTTCGCAGTTGTGACTCTAAAGGAATTGTTTAAACAAATTAACATTATGACGGTACCTTGTCAGAACAAAAAAAAAGTATGTGTGTCGGCTCCGACGCACGACTGGACTTTACTCCGTAAGTACAATTGTCTCAATAAATAATAGGCAGTGAGTGTTAAACATTAAAAAGCACGGCTGTTTGTATGTACGATATTTAACATATTTAAAAATGAATCCTACAAAATATTATAAAACCTACCTAGAAACTGCATCCACGTATTCGTCGGATTTTCTTCCACCGTCACTTAAACTAGATGTTCCTCTATTTTATATGTTTTTATTTATTGATTTAGTCACTCCACTGCGTATAAATAATTATATTAAATATCAATATGTATATATATTAAATGAAATAATATAAAACTTTGAAATCAAACGCTCACTTTAACGCAGAAGGTGCGCAAGGTAGGTACGCAGATAATCGTAACGCATTATAGTTAATGCTCGACAAAATTACACTCCTCATAAAATTTTCATACCAGGGTCCTTATATATAAATAGATTCTTAAGGAGTACTAGTTACTGTAGTAACTCCAATAAAATATTATGTATGCTATAAAAATATCACATCTTTTAAATAATAAATGTCAAAAGCATAATAATACCAGAAGATAGAGATAAAAAATAGTTCTATCACGCTTTAAATAATCAATAGTACATAAAATTAAACCGGAGGATGGGCAGCAGCGTATTTAATTTACTGGATATTTAAGTGAATTTAGATTAGACAATTGATAGTACTTATTTGAAAATGCATTCGTCTTTTCATTTCAATATTTTGTCATCATATAAGAATGCATATAACTGTTATTATGACTATAATGTACCTACCTAGTCTTTGATGATATATTTACAAACATCATATGTACCTGATTATAATCTGGCAATATGAGCCTATCATGCTCACTTATATGTCTTGCTGATGGTGGTGTTTTGTATCACCATTTTAGGCGAATGAAGTCAACTGCTGGACACAGGCCTCCCTCAAATGATGATGAAATAAATAATAGTTTAAAAAAACTAAAAAAGACACGTTTTTGTAGATAACCGAACTAAAAAGTAGATAATAATTTTCAATAAGTTTAAAATAACATCAGAGTGATTAACAAACAACATATTTTATTGTAAAAAAGCGGGGGCTGCTTTATCAGATATCATCGCATATATTATAGACATTTGTTTTTCCTGACGTTTCGAATAATTTGCAGCATTCGTGGTCGCAGGATGACTAAGGTGACAGGCGTCGCTACAGATTTTAAAAAGTTATTTTATATGATCTACCGTACAATTCTAATCAAAACATTTGTTTTGATGCACGCAGTAATCAGACACAGACACAGTGGCTTGATGTTTTTTAGTGCGGTGTGTTGTTTGGGACTTAACTGGATTTCAAACTAGTGGCACCTGCCAACCGTCTTCTCTATTAAAATTAGGATGTTTTTTAATTTCTATACCCTCACGAAATATTCTTGGTACATATCGGTTCTCTTTAGCGAGGACTTGAGGTTGATCAAAATGAAGATAATGGTTAGGTTTGCCCAAGGCATGTTCACACACTGCAGGCTTTGTGGAGCGTCTATGCTTTCTCTGTCAGAAAAACAAAAATCTATAATAGACGCGATGTAATCCGTTTAAAATTGTTTTATTATAAAGATCATTCCATTAAAAAAACTTAACTTAAAAAAATCGAACGTCCGAAGGAAAAAACGGCGGTACCCTTATAGGATCACTGTCCGTCTGTCACAGTCAATTTGCTCCGAAATCTACTAAACCGATTGAGTTGAAATTTGGCAAAGACGTACGTGTAACGTAAATAAACGAATTTTGAATATAGGGGTCCTTTTTGGGGGGCAATATAGAAAATTTAAGAATAAAGTTTTGCGAACTATAACATATGAAATGGAAAGTCTTGTTGTGAGTCTCAAATGTATATATTTTATAATTTTAAAATATATCGTTTTAAAGTTATTTAAAAAAATATACGAACAATTTTCGTATATCCCTCGCCTATTTCCAAAACTACTGAGCCTAAAATTCTGGAAAAATATAGGTAATAGCTATTTACCTATAGATTACAGGAAAACCTATAAGAAGTATATGGTCTTAAAATAACATGGTAAATGTTACAATATAGTGCGTACAAGTGGAATACCAAGAAATTCTACATGGAACTTCCTTCGCCCCGGTGAAGGGCAAAGGGGAATGCCGGGCTCCTTCCGGCCAAAACCACTGGAGCGGTCATCTTCGGCACCGAAAGCGGGCTCCAGGTCCTCGTAAGATCACACTAGAGCCGCCCATTGGTGCCGCGCCTTTAGGCACATCTCGGGATGACTGTAAAGCGGTCACCTCCTCTAGCGGAGGGCAGGGACTGTAGAAAGGCCGCCCCCCGGGCACTTCTCGGGGAGGATTGTAAAGGATCCCCCCAAGACTCACTGTGCGCTGTGCTGCGCATGTACCAAATAGCCTGTCCGATCCATGAAGGTGACATTCAGTATCGATAAATGTGATCATATTTATGAAATACCTTTCTTTTTTCAGTCCAGCTAATTTAAATTAGTGCATTTTAAGAAGAATAAGTACATATTTGCTGCAAATATCTTTTCATTTTTCCTTTGGATATTTTCAAAATTCTAAGTATTGGTATTTTGTGTAGTATCACTATCGAAATATATACACCTTCCTTTAGACAGGGCTTAGTATCCATATTGTATATTAAAAATACTAGTGGTAAGAAAAGTGTTTATCAAATATGCACGGCAGAAATGACGTTATGCTAAAAGTATGTATGAAGTAAAACAACTTTTATAGATAAAGGAAACGACACGAAATTACCTTTGAATAATTAAATAACCGACTGCGCATAGCGATAATTATAAGGACAAAGTCAGTGTAGTGTGTTGTGGCTCTAAAATAAATTTTAAAAAAACGGTGGTGGATGAACATAAATCTATCTCACAAACGAAGTGATATCGGTGCATCATCATTCATCAGTCTGCTCCACGGTCGATGCAACCTGGTTGAAACGTCAAGCTACTCAAAGGAAATTTCGCGTTAATTCCCGTTTTCTTTAGATATAATCAAGCAACGCGAAAGTTTAAAAGTTAGTAAAACAACTTTTACTTCAAACATTTTAAGAAACTGGGAGTTGTAATTATAATTTATTGATAAGAATCGTTTATCGTTTTAGGAGAATTTTACCAGTACCCAGCACGTTCGGTATGCGGGTTGGTTAGCGCAGTATGGCTACTGGTTCACAGAAGGGACGCTGGTGCCAATCCCTCTGGTTTAGAGTGCCTTAGTCACCTTTTACAACATCCATGGGAGGAGATGGAGTGGTGTTATATTCTTAATCCAGACACCACACGGAATATGGCATCTAACCGGACGTTTGTGTGGACATCATAAGGCTGTATGCTGCAAACTACACCTCATTAACTTTATGCCATCATATCGGCCATTTATAAGTCCACTGCTGAACAAAGGCCTCCCCCATAGATTTTCACAACTGTGTCATCAGTTTAGGGGGTATTTGCCAGTATTCACCACGCTTGGCAGGCGGGTTGGTGAGCGCAGTATGGCTACCTTTTCACAGAAGGAACTTAATGCCAGCATGCAATAAATAGTACCGAAATTAAATCATCGTCATTATCATCATATCAGCCATATGACGTCCACTGCTGAACGAAGGCCTCGCTCGTAGATTTCCACAAAGTCCGGTCATATGTTACACACATCTAACGGCTCCCAGCGACCTTCACCAGGTCATCCGTCCATCACATTGGAGGTTGTCCTACGCTGCATTTTCCGGTGCGCTGCTCCGCATCATCATTTTTCTTGTATCGTGGGTACAATTTATAGACACGAATCTCTCATGCACAAAGAACCAGTCCTGGAATAACTATCTATAGGCCAAACACACATTTAATCCGTGCAGGGATCGCACGACGAACAGTACCGAAAGCCAAGCAGCTAGCCACGGTGGTAAATGTGCCGTAAATTTGTTCTTTTCTATATAGAAATAGTCTCCTGAATCTTCATATCCTCCACAGTACTATTACGGCTTTAGTCAACATTACCGTCGACATTCGATCAGGTATGGAGGATGGAAATGTGACGTTACTTTCCCTACTTGATTTTAGCAACGCATTTAACACCGTTGAATTTTGACATTCTGCTTGCTATTCACTGCCTCTCAATGTATCACCAACAGCGATTGACTGGTTTCGTAATTACCTGTTTGTCCGCCCACAACGTATTTGCATCGAAGATACTTCATCTTCTTAGTGAAGTAATACTTCTGTTGTTGCAGCACAGGGTGACATTCTATCTCCTCTAAGATAGAATGTCACCCTGTGCTGCACCAACAGAAGTATTACTCCTCGCGATATTTATAAATTCCATCTCTAATCAACTTCATTCTTCCTACCACCTTTATAATAATAGTAAACATTTACTTCAGACAAGGTCCATAGTGTAAGTAGCAATTTACTTAATTTATAGTGTTAGTAGGTATATACATAAAAAATGTAATTCAGTGTGGGGTTCCATCCATCTCCGCAGTATCGGGGTGTCCAACCGAGTGACAAACACACTGAGGATAGTGTTGGTACTATCGCGGACACGCTTCATTAGTGAAGCACACCTGTTCCTAATAATGGCGGCGAAAATATTAATATTTGCATCCGCAAACACCCCCAATGCACTGCAGCGCCATGGCATCCTCAGCAGTATTCTCAGTGCATTATTATATTGAACACGCAGGTCACTGTATGTCCGCTGAGTATTATGAAGATGATCTACAAATTTATTCACAAGATCCCTTAGGTGAGTTGGTTGAAGTCATAAACACTGTAAACAAAGACTTTGCGCATATTTGCAAATGGAGTAAGGCATATGGATTAAAAGTTAATTTATATATCGAGAATTAATTGGTCCTAACTTCCTTAGGTAATTTTTGACGGCACTATGGTCAATATATATAAGTGATACTGTTAAGAATCTGGGGATATATATCGATAGAAATCTTTCTTGGGGTCCACAGTTACAAGAAGTAAGTCGAAAATGATTTGCATCAGCAAGCTCCCTGAGAAGAATACGCAATTTTCTCCCAACTGCTACTAAAACTATGCTCGCACATTCCCTTCTCCTTCCTATACTTGATCATGTTGCTGCCAGTTATCTCGATCTTAGTGAGGCACAATTAGTGAAAATTGAGCGACTCCAAAACTTTTGTATTCGATTTATATTTGGTTTACGCAAATGTTTCAGAATTTCGTACAAAACTCAAGTGGTTTCCAATATGTCTTCGCCGGAATTCTCATATACTTTCGTATTCTGTTCAATCCTACAACCCCCGCTTACCTTAAATAACGTTTTAGGTTCCTTAATGAGGCACATTCAAGATTCTTGAGATCGTCGGAAAATCTGAGACTTGAGATGCCAATTCATTCTACCACATTTTGTGATAAATCCTTTAGCGTTCAGGCTGTCCGATTATGGAATGCACTGCCTGTGTCAATCAAACGTGCCCATTCATTGGTTACTTTTAAAAACCTAGTAAAGAATATTACTTGTCTATTTAAATCATCATCATCATTTCGGCCGAATGAAGTCCACTGCTGGACACAAGCCTCCCCCATTGATGTCCACAACGACCGATATGGATGTGTTGTGGGCTCATTGGGGGGTTTTGCCATAATCGCCACGCTTGGCGGACGGGTTGGCGATCGCAGTTGAGTTGTTAATGTACTCGAAGGACGCTGCTGCCCATCCTCCGGCTAATCCCTTAGTCGACTTATACGACACCCATGGGAAGATATGAGGTGGTGGCATTCTGAGCCGGCACCACATGGTTCTGTTTAAATGTTTGTTGTAATTACCAATACAGTACTTTCTTCTTATTGTGTATTTTTCTTTTGGATTATTTATATTGTATTGTATAAAGTATACTATTTGTTTATATATATGGATTATTTATAATGTATTGTATATAGTATTATATATGGTTGTATATATCTGTATATTATTAAGTAATTTATTGAGAATATACCTATTTGTATTATGTTAATAAAATAAATACACCACAGAATACCCCCTTTGTCTTAATCCATCTTTTTCTTGTCTATCCAAAGTTTGTCTGTAAGAAATCGTTAATCGCGATAAGACCGCCCATTGTACAATAACTAACTATTCATAAAATGTATCCTAGTAGGTAGTTGTTTCTAAAATTGTGTACAATAAAGAATATTCTATTGTGTTCTATTCTATTCTTTTCAAAATAATATAGGTAAGATAGAACTGGCTGATTGTTTATAAGTTTTGAAATACAACAATTCAAAAGCAAAATACGATACAGGTTTTTCTTTTTTATAAATATCGAATTTCCGTCAACTTTTTTCCTACAGTGATAAAAATATTGTTTCTTGCTGATGAATGTAATTGCGTGGGGAACACGAGATTATTTTTATGATTTATAAAACCGGAGGTAAGTTTATTGAACTTCAAATGGTATTTAAGGACAAAGCCCTTCCAAGGCAACCGTGTACTGTTGGTATAACTAATTTAAGCAGGATTGACTAACTTTGGCGGAAGAAGAACACAGCTGATACTAAACAATTAATATACGAATTATAAACTGAATTGAAAAGTAATATGATTTAAAGTAGGCTCGTCTCGGCTTCTATGACGACATTGTTACTGGTGATGAACGAATGAATGGATCGACTAATGTAATCCGGTAAGGCAGTGACAGTTGACCGTTTCGCTGTTTTATAATAGCCAAAGCAATCGCGCGAAAAGCGCATACAAGATGTTCTGTTTACGTCATCGGAAGATAGCCTAGCTAAATTCAGGCAGTAAAAGAGGTGCAAAGGTTCAAAATTACATAATAAATAGGCATAAAGTCAAAAAGCTTTGTATAGACACTGGTGAAGAGATCTTTAAACAGATACTATAAAAGTTTTTGCATGTCCCACGTATAAAACCAAAGTTTTCTTTCAAAAGAGCACGTGAAAAAAGATATTCGGGTGTTCAAATTGAAATACAATTACGGCGTAATTCGTGAAGTTGTGCTGCGGTTTGGATAACGGGATCAAAGCCACATTAAATTCTTACTTGTACGGAAACAAAGAGTTTATTTAGGGTAATATGCCGTTGATAATTTCTTTGATCAAAGAAATTATTTATTTTTGTTTTATTCGATCATAGATCATTTAATTTTTTTTCAGTCAATCATAGCTAAATGGCTATGAAAGCAATATTAAATGAGTATCAAAGCTACCAATGTCTTTATAATACAAGGCACTGAGATTATAAAAATAAAATAGTTTTAATTTTGAATTGAATATGACAAGCGTCAAATCTTGAACAAAAAATTGGATGATTGCCACGGCACCCTTAGAAATGTTTCGACTCAAGTATTACGCCAAGCACAACCAAATAACTATTCAAAGAAACGTTTCAGAGAGCAGATCACATAATAGACAGACAGACACAAAACATATCACTAGGATCACTACGAAAGCAGAAAAGGCTTAATACAGGCAAAAATAGCAAGGAGCAATAGTTTAAGAGGCAATTTCAATAAGTTACCACCGTGGTTGACCTAGTGTGATCGTACAAGGACCTGGAGTCCCCTCTATGCCGACAATGACTGCTTCCCCGGGGCCGAAAAGTATACGAGGTATTTCCATCAACAAAAAATGGTACCGTCCCAGTACCCGATATTTGACACTAAGCACTAATGTTTAAACTTTAGAAATTACTATGTTCTGGTTAGAAGGGCACTATAGCTAGTAAAATTATTGGACATGAGACTAAATAACTTAATGTCATGAGGTGACGAGCGCAGTGTGATACCACGCAGAACTAGTCCTGGGTAGCATTAAAATTGTTATGGACAGGCATGACGCTTCCCACCAGGCAAATTACTTGGTCGCCTCGTCACCCTGTCGGATATTAAACACAAAATTTTACAACATGTTTAAGCCTCGTTGAGTTGCCTTCATGGTAAACGGTGCTGCCAGTAACCTACAAGAGCTAGTAGATCACGCTCTGGTGAGCACAGACACACAGAAGTCAACTGAATATTGGGTCATGATTTCCTAACATAAAAGTTACCCTTTTAATTCACTTTTATTCAATTATTTTATTTTGTATGAAGAGCTTGCACTTGCCACGAGAATATGCAAACTTGAGAGTTGTTTTAAGAGAGAGTGAAAGATACAATAAATTTAAAAGTGATAAGTGATATTTTTTTCTGTCGCTACTACTTCATGTGGTAATTCCCCTTTACACTATAGATACCAAGGCAAATGCAAAAGCAAAAAAAAAAGACAGGCATGTAATAAAAAAAACAAACAAATCGAGTTTCTTAGTTTCAAACAAAAATATTATGACTAAGCCCTCACGCCATGCTCTTTAGTATGAAACCTTGGGTTAGAATGAGCCCGTCTCAAGCTATTTTTGGATGCAGATCATGGAACTGTAAGGCGAGTCGGCAACAGGTTTATTATTTTTAGAGTTCAAGAGTAAGAGTAAGTTTTTTAGGGTTAGAGAAATATGCTGTCATACTTTTGCTGTTTGAACGTCTATTTGATATTTACGTCTTTTAAATTACACTGCCCAGTTTATGGGCCATGTATTGATTTCTTCGTATCAATAACTTTCTACAATATTTGTCGTCCAGAATGGTATTTTTAAACATTAATAAATTAAAGTGAACAATAAAAAAAACTGCCAAGTTTCCGTTAAAAAGTAATATCCAATTTTGGTAATGCTGATTTCACATCTTGTTCCGACTTTCTAGTTTGTTTATCAAAACGATGACTGTGAGTTGATATAGTTTAACGGAATATAATTATTATTCTGCGGAACCAGCCATATTGCATCCAGTTACTTTTTACAACCGATACACTTAAATAAAATAAGAAGTATTATTTAACAGTAACTTGTAATTGACGATCATATAAAAGGGTAGGTTTACCTCGAATCCCAATAGTGTTGAAATAAATTTTCGTTTGACTCTTGAAATGTTTCCTGTTGAGTTGATTTTAATATGTTGCGTCGTACTCATGGTTTGGTTTTGGACGAAACCGAGAAAATTTTCGCCGCCAATGTTGCCTGGCGCTTTGCCGCTTATAGGCCATGCCCATAAGTTCATTGGAGATGCAATACGTAAGTTATTATTACTACGAGTATAAGCCTTTTCTTAGTAACTTTGCAAATCCAAACCTGATTATCCGTAATATGTAGTACATGAGTATTGTTAATTGTTCCTATTTATACATATAAAAACATGCTGACTGTCCAGTCGCAAAAAGTACGGCTATATTATATGTTCAAGTTCTGGGTTCATAAATCCTCAGGTAGTGGTAAGTGTACTGACTATTCTATCCCCAAATGGCAGTTGTTGGCTGAAGCCGTAAAAGTCCCCTTCACTACCAATGTTTAAGGGTGGGAAGCAAGTCAGTATTCTCCTGTAAGCCTAATGAAAACTTTGTGCTGTAGACTATTGATCCTGGCTCTGTAGAGCTGGACCACTAAGGGTCCCTGCTAGCACAAAGGAGCACAGTAAAGGGTCATTGATTGCATTGCAGCTTCAATATGCGTAATGTAAATAAATAATTGTTTGCATTTGTCGTTTCAGATATCTGGAATTTCGAAAAGTATATTTTTATCACTTCTTTAGAAAAAGGTGGTGTCATTGAGCTCCGGGTTGGACTACATCCTTTCTATAGTAAGTTATACAAAAAATCTTGTCAACATAACTAATTATATCTGATCCAGATTACCAGACTATGTCTTTTGCTAAATTTAGTTCATTAACAATGAATTATCCCATTTATCAAATTTGATTGTGAGATTTCCATTAAATTATTGTGTAAGAATAATAATGTTATTAATCAATAAATACACCAAAGTTTTAATTACCATAAAATTTCAGTAGCTAGGGTGAAAACACTTGTAGCTAATATTAAAAAAAAACATTTATTCCCAATGACGCACTTGTATTACATGTGTGTGTACATGTGTCTTCCCAACCGTAGGTGAAATAAAACAAAATAATAATATATTGATTAAGTTGAACTTCTAATGACCAAACAAAACTAATGAAGTGAAATTAATTAATTAAATTATATGATAAAAAAAATCAATGATTATAAAATACTGTTTTCAAAGATAGTTACTTAATCTTCTATTATTATATTTCATATTGGAAACATGAATAAGCATTCCATAAGATTCCATAAGCCAGTTACTAACTGAATAATCGTAATCAAATTTTTTATTCCATAATCAATACGATCCTTTCGTTTTCTATAAACATTACTATTTGTACAACTATATTTAGATTTATTTAAATGGATTATGGAATTCAATAATCCAAATCCAATCATGTCCGCTGATTGAAGTCCACTGCTGGACACAGGCCTCACCCAAAGATCACCACAATGACCGATGCGGGTTTTTTGTGGGCTCATTGGGGGTTTTGCATAATCGCCACGCTTGGCAGACGGGTTGGCGATCGCAGTTGAGTTGTTAATGTACTCGAAGGACGCTGCTGCCCATCCTTCGGCTAACACCTTAGTCGACTTTTACACTACTTACTTTTTACTGTTCTAATAATAATTGATTATTTTAAAAGTCAATAAGCGTTCTTTCGTTCAGCGACTTCTGTTTTTTGCCACCGAAAACTTATGAGCAAAGATTGGGAATATATGATTCCCCGATGACATATAACTGGGATCCAGAAGTTTCTTTTACTTTGGTATGATAACTTGCGACTGTGAAAATAATTTTCGTATGGGGTACGTTGTTGGCAGGCATGGTATACGGGTCTTCATAAAATAATTCCTGTATTTGTACTATCATTGCTTTTAATACATTAATATTTTTTAAATTTTTGTTCCCAACATATCTTTTTTCTGTAATCGTCATTTATTTTAGCCTTTTCTGCCAGAAATCGTAGTCTATAGAAAAACATTAATTTATCCTCGTCTTTTTTCTGACTACCTGTATGAAATTGATCTGCCGCACAATCCATATATGTTTTCATTTCCTCCGTTCCTCCACAATTCTACATGAACTTCCTTCGTCCGGGGAAGGGCGAAGGGGTATGCCGGACTCCTACCGTCTAAAGTCACTGGAGCGGTCATCTTCGGCCCCAAAGGGGGGCACTCCAGGTCCTCGTAAGATCACATTAGAGCCACCCATTGGTGCCACGCCTTTAGGCACATCTCGGAGAGGATGACTGTAAAGCGGTCACCCCCTCTAGTAAGATATTTCAGTACCTAGGCCTCTTCCAAGTATAAGACATATGAAATACAAAAACATCTTGTGTCTATATTTTTATCGTTCGGATTGAGCAAGCTGATATAGTAAGCCATAAACAATCAGAACGAAATATAAATTTCAGTGAAAAAAAAATAACTTCATTTAAAATGAATTTATATAGCGTATACTATTAAACATTATTTTTGTATTGGTTGAAAAGTTACTTTTGCTGAATTATTTTTGGGTGGATGTGTATATGTCAAACTAGTTGTTGCCCGCGGTCTCACCCACGCGTTTATTTTTATCAATATACATACAAATATAGCCTATATCACTCAGGTATAGTGTAGCTATCTATTAGTGACAGTAATTTTATGATTTGGATGAAGTTGTAGTGTAACGGAGTTATCAAATATGTGTATTATGAAATATGTGTTTAATTTTTCGAAAAATATTAAGAGTCTACTTTGAAAATGAATCGTAGTTTTCTGGGCGTGACTAAGCCCCACTTGCTGCGTAGCGCTTCGTAGTAAAATCGCGTATCGAACAGTAGCTCTACCATGAGTTTAAACGGCCAACACTCGCTAGCGTCTCCGTAAATAATTTATATGAAAGATTGTAAAGCGCCCCTAGCGGTCACCAAAAGAATTAAAATTCGTACCATACGCACTGATATTATAATACACTAGTACAGATACCCATCCCTACACAAAGAGATGCCACCCTCCTAACTCTGGATAGCGCACTAGCAAACTTTTTTTAAACAGATGGCAGGTTTTACAACGCGATCTATGAGTTCGCTTTATCAGCAGCATCTTCTTCTTCTTCTTTGTTTTATTATAATACACTCGCATATTAACTACCTATACTTTCAACTTTGATATCGCGTCGAGCAGTCCAGGACATAACGTATAATATAAGTAGTTATTATCAATACTCGAGTTGGTGAAAGTAGAATAGTTTAATTTATGTGAGCTAGCAATTTCTGGCAATCGGCAAGGTTAAACAACGTTAAGCACGGTCAGTCTATGGATGGGTGACCGCATAGTGGTATTGGCATATACCATTTCATTCGATGCGAGGTTAAGCAACATTAAGCGCTGTCAGTATTTGGATGGGGACCGCATAGTGATATTTGAACTGAGCGTAGTTGCATTCACTGATCGGTAAATGATCGGCAATGTTAAGCAACATTATCCGTCGGATTATTTCGTGATATTGACTGTCATAACATTTCCAGCATAGCAATACCACCATATTTTAAACATATGAGCTGTTCTCTCTTTTTAATGCTGTGAAAGAAAGAAACAAAACATAAGGAGTGCAGTTAGCTAGTTAACACGTTATGCCAAAGTAACATTTCAAAGAAACAATCTATCGAGCTTACCTTAGCGCCTGCGGAAGACTCCATAAAACTCTTGGTGCAAGCATTATCGAAATCTATTTGATCCACGTTAATACGCCAGCGAAGTTGAAGCTGAAGAGTAGGTTTTTCTATAAAAACTCATGATAGACGTACAGAACTATGGAGTAGACGAATACCATTATGTTTAAAGCAACGATAATGTTTGTTACAATTAGTTACTTACTTATCTTATTCTGTGATACATTATTGTTTATTATTAATTTATTACAAATAATTATATTTATGTTACTGGAAATGTGTAAAATAGCCATATCAAGTACATCATAAAACCTAGAAAGTGGTCTATCTGTAAAGTAGGTAGTTACAGATCTTATGGATATAATCCAATGAGTTATACCAAGATGGCTGAGCTCATGGACGAAAATGTGGCAATATTTTATTTAAACGATAAAAAAAATCGAAATATAGTACGCGTATAAAAAAAAATAGATATTACGATATACCTAGATTATCGATGTAGTGCAATTACCAGAAATTAGACGCTATCTGCTCTACACGTACTTAAAAACTATAATTAATAGTAAACTATTTAGACCTTATGAGCAAGCGTAAATTATAAAAGGATAATATAATATATTAAAAAAAAGTAAATTTACATAATAGTTATATGGAAAAAATTACAATATAAAAGTAAATAGAAAGCAAAGTCTAAACAATATAATATCTATTTTAAATTAAATAAGATAAGTTGATAATATATAATAAAAAAATATAAATATATATATAAAGGTGTCGAGCTTGACGTGTAGCCGTATGTACATTATGTAGTTTTTTTTTTATTATATATTATCAACTTATCTTATTTAATTTAAAATAGATATTATATTGTTTTGACTTTGCTTTCTATGCTATATGCGATGCAGAAAATTGTAGGAAATGGACTGGCTATCGTGACATCGGCCTATCACAGCATTTGTTGCTTTACGCTTACGCAAATAGACGCACTTTTTTTGAAGAAAAAAATTGCTCGCCTTTCGGATCCCAACGTGAACATTCGAATATGAACATTATTTATAAGCAGATAATTTTCATATACATATAAACGCTTGCTTTACTTAGCATAGTAGGTAGTAGAGCCAAAATTCATAATTTGATTTATCTAATTGCTAACCAACTTTTATTTTATTTATATTGGCAATTTTTACATCCGTTACTATTGTTGAATCCCGAGGTAACACACACAGGTTATGTTCATTTTGATAATCTGTTATAGTATATATAAGCAGCCCGTTACTGTCACACTACACCACACCACTGGGCACGGGCTTTTTCTCACGCCTTAGTCCACCACTCTGGCACTGCCACTCGTGATAACACCGGCAATATGTATATATTATACTATGGAATAAATACATAGTATGGAATAAAAAGGCAAAAAAACCAGTCATATATTTATTATTAAACACATAGTTATTAGAGTTATATATATATTGTAAAGGCAGGTCACTTAACCGTCTCTTCTCCGTCCCCCTTCATAAATAGAGTATAATAGAGTAGACGCCTATAGAGGCGTGGCACCAGTGGCCGGCTCTACTGTGATCATACGAGGACCTAGAGCCTCCGTTAGGTGTCGAAGATGACCACTCCAGTGCTGGTAGGAGTCCTACATACCCCTTCGCCCTTCCCCGGGGCGAAGAAAGTTCATGTAGAATTTCCACTGGGCACCAATAAAAAAAAGGTATAGGTCGCATATTTTATTAAGATAAATCAGCCACTGGTCACTGGTATGCCTCGGGTTTAAGATTATCAAATACACACATATAATAATACGCACGTTCGCCACGATCTTGGTTGGTTTTTCTCTACTTAACTACCCAATATCTTTTTATCTGTTTCAGTAATAACAGATCCTGATGATGGTTTATTAGTTGCTAATTTATGTTTGGATAAACCATACATATACGATTTTGCGAAGGAGATGTACAACAATGGATTAATAACATCGAATGGTAAGCGAAAGCATTAATGTTTCATTATATGGATCTCAAATAGGTTGAAAATGACTCGCTGATATCATCATTTTACAAACACAAATTTTCAATTGTTGATCCGTGACAATATTTCATCATCTCATAATTTAATATTCTCAGTTTGTCGAATAAATCATATCTTTATCCAGAAATGTATTTTACATGGCTAACTATTTCCTTTATATCGCAGCTACTTTGTTAAACTCATTATATTACAACAAAAATTGTGTTGTATGTGGAATTCATGTCTGTAAACGCACCCGCGACACAGGAGAAATCCTAGTGTGGGGCAAAGTTTTTATTCAAAAAAAAAAAATCTAGCGGTATTATAACAATATAACAATACTACATTGATTGACACAAAAGTCAATCAATGTAGTTTTTGTTATAATATTCATTCAACATCCTGCGACCCTGCAAGTGTTCGATATGTCAGGAATAACAAAAATCTAAAATTTACGCGAAGAATCCGTTTCATCATCATCATATCAGCCACAGGACGTCCACTGCTGAACAAAGGCCTCCCCCTTAGATTTCCACAACGAGCGGTTACATGCCGCCCTCATCCAACGACTCCCAGCGACCTTCACCAGGTCGTCTGTCCACCTCGTTGGAGGTCGTCCCACACTGCGTTTTCCGGTGCGCGGTCTCCATTCTAGAACCTTTGTGCCCCAGCGGCCATCAGTTCTACGAGCAATTTGCCCTGCCCATTGAATCCGTTTAAAAGTGTTTTATTATAATGTGTAATACTCGCGAAAACCTAAGACATTATTGGTAATTTGATCCACTTTGAGAAACTGCGAAATTTGTTATTACATTATTTCTCTAGTAAATAATATTATTAGAATATAACTCTAAAACAACATACTCTAGTAACATTATATTCCAGGGTCTACATGGAAGGTCCACCGTAAGTTAATAAATCCAGCATTTAACCAGCAAGTTCTGAACACATTTGTAGATGAATATAACATACAGGCTCGAACTCTTGTCTTCCAACTAACTTCTGAGGTCGGAAATGCAGAATTTGACGTACGACGATACTTGATCAACTTTTCTCTAAGGACTGCTAGCCGTAAGTATGTCTTCTAATATACAAACGTTATACATGAATCGAAAAATAGATACTCCTAATGTAATAAATAGTAGGTATCCATAATAAATTCATGTTTAGTTTTAACGATCACCTATTTCACTGCCAACAAAACCCATAACTTCCTCCTTGTCATAAATGAATATAAGGATAATTTAAATTACCTGTTCCTGCATATTCGCATTATTTAGACCATAAATAGTCGGGTCTAGGCTACATAAAATTTAAGCCGCAGTTTAAAATCCCTCCAATTTTTCACCATTAACATTTTGGTTTTCACTAAACTCTTTTATCATTGCTACGTTGTCAGCATCATGTTGTTATTTTAATACTTCACATTTTTAGTATCACCAAAATTCAAAGTCTCGTCAAAACCACACATTTCATTGAAGACTGTGGTCCTGTAGAAAGATTTTCTGCACAATATTAACCAGTTTTGCGTTAGCTGTCACTAAGACTATTGTATTGTATCATTAAACGTAATGTATATTTTTTACCAAATCTGCCAAACAAAATAGTTTTCAAAGTTTTTATTTATTCATGATAGTATTATTATATTGATAATGCAAAATACACAGGGCCACTTGTATCCAAAATAAGCAAAAATTTACCGAAAGTGCACTTGAAATAATGCACAATTCATATTTTAATGTGATTAATTATCATAATATTTAAGGCGATGTACGTGTTCCACTTTACTTGAAAGACGTACTATTTTTGAGTTGTTCACAAATTTTCTTGTATATACATATATATATATATATATTTACAAGTGGTCCCTGAGAACGATGTCACCAAGAAGTAGTACCGCACAAATACTGTCATATTTTGTGATGCATTACCATCAAGGGTTTTCAGCGCATGCACTATCGCGGCGTAATATGTCACGGATCATAAAAAAAACTGTTTACTCAGTGTGAATAGAGGCAATGTACAGTTAAAATTGTATTGCCTCTATTTACACTGAGTAAACAGTTTTAGGTTTTTGAACAAAAGGGGTTATTCACTACTAATAAACAATACGCTTATTACTAATCAAATAAAAAATTACTAGTTATCAAGAATTTAAAATCTCCTATTGATATCAGAGAACTGGCCAAAAATAAGCTAGTTGCTGTATTATGTAAATTTCTGGCAAAACCACTGAATCAGTTTATAAGAAATGTTGAACTTATAAGATAAATAGATTTATATATTTCTATTTATATACTCTTTATTATACACTAAAAATAGTCATACAAGTTTTGCATTGAATAAAACTACAATATCCTTATCAGCCTTATCGGTATCCACTTCCAGGCAACTTTAGGATGGAAAATGGTAGATAGAAAGTAATTATTAGGTGTAACTACATATCCTAATATAAATAAATATTATTATACCAATTACATGAAAACTAAATAACTATGAATATAATTAAAACAAAATTCTTACTTATGAATATAATTAAAACAAAATATATTTAATGTAAAGAGCTAAAGCAAGTCATAATGGAATAGATGATCATCTGTCGCTTAAAATTCTATTATTCTATTTTGACTTGCTTTAGGTCTTAGAGTTACTACCTTTTACTAGTTTCTTAAAGTTGACAATGACTGAGCGCATCTTATCAGTACTGGTGATGCATTCCATAAACGAGCTGCTTGAATGGTAAAGATTTATCAAAAAAAATGTGGAATGCAATGATATATACATATGGTATGGCATTTTAAGCTTTAAGTTTTCTGATGGTCTTTTTTTATTGGTGTTCAGTGGAAATTCTACATGAACTTCCTTCACTCCAGGGAAAGGCGAAGGGATATGCCGTACTCCTACTGGCCAAAATCACTGGAGTGGTCATCTTCGGCTTTCGGGGCTCCAGGTCCTCGTAAGATCACACTAGAGAATATTTCTGATGACCTTAGGAATCGCGTATGAGAGTCTCTAAGGAATTTAAAACGGGTTTTGAGGTATAAGTGAGTAGATGGATTAAACAGTACACTGTACAGAAGGAAAATAATGTTAGCATTCCAGCGAAGGCGAATTGGTTTTTTGAGTTTCAGACGAAATTGTAATACGTGATCATTTATTTTCGTAAACCAAATGCAAATCGTAAACAAACAATTTGAAGTCACTCAATCTCATAAAATTGGTCCTCAGTGAGATCTAGATCTAGCAGCAGCATAATCAAAGACAGGAAGAAGATGAAATTGTACAAGCGCAATTTTAATGGCGATCGGGAATAAGTTTAAAAACCTCTTCAGGAACGTCACTGAGGCAAACATCTTTTTACTTACTTCGCGTATATGAGTAGTCCAAGAAAGGTATCTATCCACGAGTATCCCTAAGTTCTCAACTGCTAAAAGGATTTTTTTATATTATCAAAAGAAACCTGGGCAAATGCCGTTCAATCAATTCTAGATACTATCCTGGAACTGTCTACCACAATGACTTTTGTCTTTGTAGGATTGACCTTCAGCCCGAATCTTTTACTCACTTATTCTGGCAAAGTCTAAGTTTATTGTGGCAATCGCTTCAGTCACATTTTCACGAGGTGATAGACAATAAATTTGTAGATCATCTGCTTATCGGTGGTAGGAAGATAAAAGATTATAAGACATGGAATTTATAAAATTGCTAATAGTAACGGGGATAAAACGCCACCCTGTGGTACACCAACAGAAGTACTGCACCAAGAAAATGAGGTATCGTCAATGCGAATACGTTGTCGGCGACCAGTCAAGTAACTATGAAACCAATCAATTGCCGATGGATATATGTTAAGAGAGCATAATATGCCAAGTAAGAAATCCACGGTATCAAAAGCATTCCTTAAATCTAGCAATGCAATAACTGTTAGATTTCCAATTTCCATACCCGACCTGATATCATCCGTAATATTAATAAGGGCTGTAGTAGTGCTATGCCCAGTGCGAAAACCAAATTGAAAGGCGTTGAGAAGATTATTTTTAAAGAGGATGAAGTTAAGTTCCTTACAGATGAGGCATTCAAGGACTTGACAAGGACAAAAAGAAAGGGTAATACGTATATAGGACGACATTCATAAAATGAGACAGGATTCGATTTTTTAGGTAAGGGAATGATTAGGGCTTCTTTCCATACAGATGGAAATATGCCACTGGTGAAGTAAAAATTAAGGACATTGCAGATAATGGGAAGAATTTCATCAGAAGATCTAATTATTAATCATATATAGATTAATATGCTAAAATGTTTTTGAGCGAGTGCTATAGTTGATTTCTAGAACATTTTTTAGGAATAATTCGCACGTCTGAACCTTGAATTTAAACTCTTTTCTGCTCTATTAAAACAATGTTTCTAACAAAATATTAGCTTGTTGTTCAATTTTCAGTGGATTCTTTGGCTTATATCGAAACCTGGGCAGTGCTGCAATCTCTGCAGCGGTGCCACATTGACTATCGGTACATTGAAGTGCTTATACAGAAACGCCACCATGTCGGTCCGAGTACATGAACAGAGCACGGGGGCAATTCCATTGCAGAGAGGTGTGAGACAGGGGGACGTAATTTCCCCGAAACTGTTCACCGCTACAATGGAGGATGCCTTCAAGCTGCTGGAGTGGAAAGGATTTGGCATTAACATCAATGGCGAGTATATCACTCACCTTCGATTTGCCGACGATATCGTAGTCATGGCAGAATCGCTGCAAGAGCTCAGCACAATGCTCAATGATCTCAACAGGGTTTCCCAACAGGTGGGCCTTAAAATGAACATTGGCAAGACGAAAGTCATGTCAAATACCCATGTCGTGCCCATCCCAATATCCGTTGGGAGCTCTGTTCTCGAAGTTGTTGACGAGTATGTCTACCTGGGACAAACTGTTCAGTTAGGTAGGTCCAACTTCGAGAAAGAGGTCAATCGTCGAATCCGACTCGGCTGGGCAGCGTTCGGGAAACTTCGCAACGTCTTTTCGTCAACAATACCGTAATGCCTCAAGACGAAAGTCTTTAACCAGTGTGTGTTACCAGTGATGACATATGGAACAGAGACGTGGTCACTCATAATGGGCCTCATAAGAAAGCTCAAGGTCACTCAGCGAGCTATGGAGAGAGCTAGGCTTGGTATTTCTCTACGAGATCGAATCAGAAATGAGGAGATCCGTAGAAGAACTAAAGTTATCGACATAGCTGCAAGGATTAGTAAACTGAAGTGGCAATGGGCAGGGCACATTGTTCGTAGAACTGAATGGCCGTTGGGGCAAAAAGGTTCTCGAATGGAGACCGCGCACCGGTGAACGCAGCGTGGGACGACCTCCAACGAGGTGGACAGACGACCCGGTGAAGGTCGCTGGGAGTCGTTGGATGAGAGCGGCATGTGACCGCTCGTTGTGGAGATCTAAGGGGGAGGCCTGTGTTCAGCAGTGGACGACCTATGGCTGATATGATATCGTAAAGAGGTTACCGTCCATTTTGTATAGCTTTGAAACACAAAAATAAATTTGAAATACCTCACTTTGTTTTTTCCAGGAACGTCGTTAGGTCTGAATAAACGTGATCAAAATATAATTGACCATGACTACGCTCACGCAATAGAAGAATTACTTGCTACAATGTATGAAAGAGGTAAAAAACTGTGGCTACATTTGCCGTTCATATTTAATATGAGTTCATTGAAGAGAAAACAAGATAAACTTATGAAGATAACCAAAGACATCATGAAAGAGGTAATTTGCTTATTTATTCAATAATAATATAATAACAATAATATTAACATCTTTATTGAAATAAAATTTTACGCTATGTCTGTAAATTCCCTGACTCCGTCTACTGGTTCAAAGACATGTGTTACAGAAGTCAGTGTCTTCTCAAGATATGCAGAGTTCACCTACAAAGTGTCAAAAATGTCAAGTATCTGTGTGTAATACAAAAAGAAGTAATTGTTTTTATTAATATCACAATGAACAATAAATATGAAAATGCAATGATTTTTTATATTATTGCATTTTCAGTGCTCATACTGCAGACAGTATCCAGAATGCGCAATGTGGTTTATAAACTACAAGAATATCCTCATAAGTCATCCTGCGACCACGAATGCTGCAAAGTATTCGAAACGTCAGGAAAAACAAAAATCTATAATATACGCGATCTAATCCGTTTAAAATTGTTTTATTATAATGTGTCATAATCGCGAAAACCTAAGACATTACTATAAGAATATTTTCGTAAGAAAAAATGTATCAAATAACGAGCAATTTTTTTTAATTTTCTTCCTGTAATTTATGGCTTTAAAACAAACAAATATTTTTTAAGCTAAATATAAAAAATGCGCATTTAGGGGTTAAGTACTTGTAACTGTCAGTTTGTATTGCTATCCAAGCCTGGATGAACAGAGTCCCCATTTATAATAGTCACTTCTATTTTCACATTGTATTATACTGTATTTACTTTAACTTTAACAAGTACACATTTTTCAGGTTGTCAATAAACGAAAGTCAGAATTAAAGACAGAAAACAATCTGGATAATAATCTATCATCTACAGGTAGATTTTTGTGTATTAATTTAGGGCAACCGCATTTTTACCGCAATGTTTTTGTTCGAATTACTTCCCAACCACCAATAAGCAGTAAATGTTTTCCATTATGCAATGGGTGTAAGTGCCATCGTAACGAAAACTGATACGGCTTCAGTACGTGATTCTAGAACCATCTAAGTTAGAATTTTGCGTCAGTCTTCTGCATAACTTTCAAAAAATAAAACGGTTTATGTAACTAATATCAGTAAAAAACAACTGTTTTAATCTATCCTAACGCTATTTGAAATAAAAACAAAAACTAATAATGTTGACTGCACTGCAATGTAAATAAAAACTAAACAGCTGTTGTTTCGCTACAGTTTAAGGATGAGGTCATCGCTCACATTAGCATAAAAATATCATATCACAGTACAATACATACATAACATACATAACATATAGCGTTTTGATCGCGTTGTTTACTATAAATTGCGTGCTCAAAAATGACAAGAACTGTAACTTATTATTTCCGTGATAAATGGACAACTTTTCATTAAGCAATATACAAATGAAGCGTAAAATGTCAGACATTCGACAGAAAAAGCTGAGTGAGGCTAAAAACATTTGCGATGGCAGAGCACGATACGATATTTGTTCCAAGTAATCGATGAAAGTGGGTCAAAACCACGCGTGCTAACTACTAGTAATTTACAATAATCGAAATCGATATCAATGTAACGTGTGCTTGTTTAATGTATTAAAAATAGACATATAGACACTACACGGACAATTTTAAAATAATTATAAATGATCATTAGGCAAAATGAAAATATACCAAATCGGTAAACCTATTATGCAGTTGGTAATCTTAATTGCTTTTTATTTTCACCGTGTATTAATGCTAGTCAATATTGGGAACAGGTTAATTGCTAACTATGGTGAAGGCTTCAGAGAGAAAAATATTAAATTAACAACACTAAACAAACATTTCACATTGGATTCCATTGTAAGAATACTCGCTGCTGTAATTACCCCTCATTGCTTGTTTCCTGAATGATGCCAAAGTAGACCAGACTGTTAGAAAATATAATATAGCCCAAACATGGTTTGTTCTATTCATTTAATTTCAGGTAAGTTCAAGCCACTATTGAATCAATTGATAGAATTCGCCGACAAACAAGATGCATTTACAGACGATGATATCAGGGAACACATAGACACTATAGTGTTAGGCACTTTCGACACAACGGCTTCAGCCATGACGTTCATTTTGATATTGCTTGGATCAAAACAGGATGTACAAGAGCGAGTTTATATAGAGTACGTATCGCAACCATCGTAGTTAAATTATAAAATGTCACTGAATTATATCCGGTAATGTTGCCGTGTGGTGCGGGCTCAGAATACCACCACCCCCACTCCTCCCGCGGGTGTCGTAAAAGTCGACTAAGGAATTAGCCGGAGGATGGGCAGCAGCGTTCTTCGAGTACATTAACAACTCAACTGCGATCGCCAACCCGTCTGCCAAGCGTGGCGATTATGGCAAATCCCCCCAATGAGCACACAATACACGCATATCGGTCACTGTGGTGATCTTTGGGGGAGGCCAGTGTCCTGCAGTGGACTTCATTCGGCCGAAATAATATGCTCCCTGTAAAAAACTAAACGTACTACTCACATTTAACATAGCAATAATACTTACATTCAGCACTATTTATTAGTTTCATGTTGAACTAACTTACATGTAAATAATCTTCCAACTCCGTTTTAACGCAATCCGGAACGTTGTATTACTTCAAATATTCTAGACCAAATAGCATTTATCTTTTTTGGCACAATATTATGATATTGGAATATAAAAATTTGTTACTAGAAATAAACCTTTTAAGAAACTCTATTTAGAAATTTGAAGAAAATAAAATAAGATTGAGAAACTTGATGTGAAATCCTAGTGGTCAGACTGATCCGTTTGATATAAAAATTTGTTGCTTGAGCAAAAATTTATTAACTGATACTTGTCTATCTACAATCGCGGACTCTGGCGGTAGTACACTGCTTAAACATTATCCTTTGCATGGCTGTGATACTCTAGCGAAGCATTCTAGCATTTTACTTCAGCTAATTAGGGTACTCTTTGAAGTGTGAGAAAGATAAAAAATATTTGTTTACTTTGTTGCAATGTGCACTTCGTAAATGTTGACGCGTTTGTTTTTGCTCCATTATTATGTTGTTTACGTTGACCTGTGTCGTGTTTTTGGACTGCAACATTTTTTAACATTTATTTCATGATTACCCATCATGATTAAAGTATATACAGTCGCCCTTGTTGTATTAGGCAAGGTCCAAATTTAGCAAATTCAACGTAGGTTGGTTTATCGGTGATTAAATTGTTTCACACCCTTAGAGTAGCAAACTAAATATTTTTTCTACCCACAAAAAGTCTTAATTTAATCAAAATAGATTAGGTATATTGAAAAATAATAGTGGTAGGTTGAGATTTACTATAAAATGTATAATTCATTCAATTAATCCGTGTGGTGTCCGGAGAAGAATAAAGCACCACTCCATCTCCTCCGTGAATGTCGTAGTTGCCACTAAGGAGATCTAAACCAGAGGGATGGGCAGCAGCGTCCCTTCTGTGAAACGGTATCCATACTGCGCTCACCACCAACCCGCCTGCCAAGTGTGGTAAGTATTGGCAAATCTATGGGGAGGCAGGCCCTGAACATGTAAATGGCCGATATGATTGATGATTATTATTCAAGCCAGATTTTTTTAGATCTATTATTGGAACTAAAAACGGGATATTTACCATGTTTTTTATTACTTTTGAGTTCCCGATATTTCGGCGCTGTTGCAAGTTTTTTAGATCTTATTAGGTCTAATACCTAATAAGATCTAAAAAACTTGCAACATTAAAGTATCTCCAGCACATTTATTTGCATCGACAAGTTTAAATCTATAAATCTACAACAACAGATAGGTATACCTAGACCAGTATATTGTAAATAGACGCTTGTCTATTTAGTTAGGTGTATAGTGATCGTCGAAATTCATTGTTTTTATCCATCTCCATTGGAAATTCATTATGAACCTCCTCTGTCCCAGGGAAATACAGAGAGGAATGCCAGACTCCTACTAGCTTAAGCCACTGAGGTGGTAATCTTCGGCACCTAAGGGTGGCTCCAGGTCCTCGTATGATCTCGGAGAGGGTGACTGGTATAGTGGTCACCCCCTGGGGGGGGAGACTGTAAAGGGTCCCCCCGAAGCCTACGCACTATGCTGTGCTGCGCACACGATGGCGCGTGACCACGTCCTTGCCACCATCTCCTCGTCGGTTGCTCCGTGTGGGCACACAGAATCCCCAATCTGCGTACCTATAACCCCAGAAGCCCCCCGCCTTGCAGCAACGGCGGGAGTTTCAGGCGTGTATGACCTGGGCACCCCAGCATCGTTTCATTCTCCTCTACGACCCTCTCCCGATCCCGCTCTGCGGTCTCCTTCTGCAGCATGAAGTTCTCTTAGAACGAGACCACTGTATCGAGCCTTCCAGCATAGCCAATACTACTGCTGGTGGAGAGAGATCTTGTCCAATCCAACTGACCAGAACCTGCCACTCAGCAGCCCACGCAGGGCACTCCTCGAGCGCGTGCTGTGCGGTATCCTGATCGCTTTCACATTGGTGGCACTGTGCCGTGACCTCGCGTCCTATCCTGTGCAGGTAAGCATCAAAACAGGCGACAGGTAACGCGCTCGCCTTGAGTCAGGCCGGCAGTACGGCCTCGACGACACGCAAATTGCAACCCGAGGTGATGTCGCCATATCTCGAGTATCCACTGCTGAGCCAGCCGCCCCAGCCTATCCAACGCACGTGGAGGAGCGCTTACGCCGCTCTGACAGAGGGAACGTCGCGCCAGTGTCCTTTTTCTTCCTTCCTTTCTTATTATCCACTCTTCTCTTATTTACTGAATTCACATCAGACTGCAATGCTAAACAATCGACCGTGGACTTTATTTCGCAGTAAAGCTATAGGTCATCAGCATATAAAAGACAATTAGAAATTTTGACCACTGTATATCGTTGATCATTAATATAAAAAGAAGCGGGCCCAGTACTGACCCTGACAAACGCCTGAATATGTGTGATAGGCTTGTGACACATAGAGTCCTTTTTTTTATTGATCCGGTGGAAATGCCTCGTGTACTTCCTTCGCCCCGGGAAAGGGCGAAGGGGCATGCCGGACTCCTAACGGCAAAACCACCGGAGTGATCATCGTCGGCACCGAAGGGAGACTCTAGGAACTCGAAAAATCTCCATCTAGAGTCACCCATTGGTGCCACGCCTTTAGGCACATCTCGGAGGGGATTACTGTGAAGCGGCCATATAAAGACGACAGGGGGCTCAGGCATGTTGGACACGGGCATAGCGGCGGTTGTTACCCCGGCTCCGTGTTCTCCTCCTCCGACCGGGATCGGCCCTCCCCCTTGGTGGCACTGTGCCGTGACCTCGCAAGCTGTACAGGTACGCACCGTAACAACCATGTCCGGTGAATACCTGCATCAGGCGGAATGTGACGCGCTCGCTCCTTTGGAGACAGGCTCCGAAGAGTGGCAAGACAGCCCCGACGAAGCGCTTTTGCGCGTACTCTGGCAGCATGAGCCGCTCGCACCACAGCTCGAGTGCACGCCACCGAGCCTGCCGCCTCAAAGTTTCGAGCGCCCCTGAAGGCACGCCTTCACCGCTCTGGCGTAGGGAGCGTGTTTGGTGATACACCCACATACAAAATACTTTACAGACATACAAAAGCTTAGCATACAAAAAGGTACATCAAAGGCATCTGAATTATTTAAAAGGTAATAAAACTATATTTTTTTGTTTTTTTTTTTTATTTTTTTAACAATAATTATTCGAGACCTAATAAATAATAATATAAATTTAATTTCTCGTACATATAACAGAAATTGGCTGTGTATTTGAGGGTGAGTTGAGGGTGACGAGTGAGTTAGAGAGTGTAGATGAGTATGTGTTGTGTATAGATGAGTATGTGTTGTGTGTAGAGTAGTGCTAGTAGCTGTGTAGGTTTCTGATTTTGGGTGTGTAAGTGTTGTGTGTGAGTATGAGTTCGGTTCGATCATATCAAGGCTATTAAGAGAGCTTCAGTTGTAACATAGTCTTGAGTTGAAAGCCACTTTATGACCTTTGTTTTGCATTTACGCTTAGAGCAGCCGATTACATCTAGAACGTCATTATTTTTTTTATAAATGTATGGGCCCACGTATCTAAAGGATCTTTGAGCAAACTTTGTACGGATCGTGGGTATGTTCCATTTTATATGCCTTAATGATCTGGTAGAACTGTATGGGTAAGGGGTGCTTGTCAATGAAAGCGTAGTACAATAGACAACACATACAGTTGTCTAACTCGATGAGTGTTGCTTTCTCGATATAGGCGTCAGTAGGATACCGGTAAGGCTTACCATATGCAACCTTTAATATGGCCCTTTGAGCTCGTTCAAGCTTTAACGGGTGGCTCTTCGCTGCTGTACCACATGCCCAATTATAGAATAATTTAAAATTGATTGGCATAAGGCGAAATACACACTTCTCAGGGTGTTGCAATCAGCTATGTTTCTAAGTTTTTTGAAAATGAACATTAGTTTATGGACCCCGGCAGAGACAGCATCTATTTGTTTGATCCAACTTAATTAATTGATAATCGATCGAGACGCCAAGGTATTTTAAATGGTTAACTTGTTCAATCTCGACGCATTGACAAATATCGATGTTAGGATTGTTGCAGGAGTGGAGTTTAATGCACAGCAGATTCTCGGGCTCTTAACGCTTAGATTTTTTGAAGGCTTACTTACTTACTTAGTCTTACGCCATTTAAAGTCAGTAGGTTGCATTGCAGCCAGCGCACCACACGAGCCAGACCCCGTTGGGCCATCAATGACGCCTGACCAGCTATTACCATGGAATACAATAGCAGTGTCATCCGCAAAGGTTAGTACTTTTGCATCTTCTAATCCAATGTCACAAAGGTCGTTAATGTAAGCCAAAAAGAGGGTTGGCCCCAGCACACTTCCCTCAGGAACATCATAATAAATATTTGACCACTCGCTTATTGCTTCACCATCCTTCACTGCATTCGATTTGAAAGGTAGGAATGAAACCAGTTCTGTGCCAAACCATCTTATACCCATCAATTCCAACTTCTTCAATAGTATAGGCCTAGATACTGCGTCAAAAGCCTTAGCAATATATATCAATAATAATAAATACACCTACGCATATTTACCTGAATCTATCTTTTGTTTGATAACTGCATCTTCGGTAGACGTGTTTTGTCGGAAACCATACTGGTTATGGGATACTAGTTTTTCTTTTTCCATATATTGTTGTGGGCGTTTGTTGGCGAGTTTTTCAAGTATCTTGGAGACTGAAGATAACCGAGAGATAGGTCGGTAATTAGTTACTTGCAGTGGGTCACTGGATTTAAAAATAGGACAGACACTGGCCACTTTGAGGCAGACTGGAAAGATACCGGTTGAAATGCTAAGGTTAATAAAACTTTTTAACAAAAAAAAAAATACTGACTTCAAAACCCTTACACGATAAAAATTTAATTAATTTAAAAAAAATTGTTTACTTGTTTCTTTTTAGTTTAAATAAATGTAAGGACTTTTTCCAATTTGGTATTTAACACTAATAATAAGAATGACTCAAATCTGGGGGCCTAAATAGGCCGCTTTAGCAGAATCATAATATGAATTACATTAGAAATCACAAAATGGTCACGTTAACGGTCAGTTATGATTAAGTGACCATTTTGTGATTGATGTGAATCGTATTGAGATCATTATTATGCCTTATAAATAAAACCTAATACGGTCTTTTTAGGCCTTCTGGACCATTTGGTGATATTTAATGTGATTCATATTATGATTCTGCTAAAGCGGCCTTTTTAGGCCCCCGGTTCTCTGATCTGAGAGGAATCTAAACTATTAAGACATCATCTAGATAAGCGTAGTCAAATTAACCTGTTTATTGAAGCTATTTAAAAAACTACTCAATAAAATGTAATGAAATTTATATGGGACCAACTTGAAAGCATTCTGCACCAGTTTGAAAAAGAATTGCTCAAATCAGTCGAGAAATCTCGGAGTAATCGATGTACATACATAAAAATAAAAAGAATCGCATTGAATTGAGAACCTCCTCCTTTTTTGAAGTCGGTAAAAATGTGTACTAGAACAGGGGAGAGAACAATTTTAATTTTTTTTAGTATAGTGTTACTAATCATATCATCACTTGGAGCAGAGCACTCTTTTAGGTTATCGATAATCATTGTTATTTCTTCCGGATCAGTAGGAGTAAAAAAGAAGAGTTCATGGTAGTGTAGTGTCGTTAACTGTTGTGTTATTTGCCAATTGTTGTTTAGTAATGTTCAGCTTTGACAGGATAACATCGGCTAGATTTTTTCCGACTGTACTAAAGAACTTATTGGAAGAATTCACTGACTCCGTTACGTCTTTAAATTTTTTGGTAATATCGGAACTGGTATTGGAGATTTACTTTTTTGATAACATCGTTACAATAATTTCTTTATTTTTATACTCGCGTTGTGTTATATTATCATTAGGATTTTTTCTAGCTTTATTATGCAGAACGTCTCTCTTACGGACGCATTTAAGAAAACCTGCCGTCATCCAAGGCTTGCGTATGGCTTCTGTACTACGCACATTGATCTTTGAGCTAAAGTTTTTGATATTTTCTGTCATTAGCTTGATGAAACATTCTGTGGCAACAAAGACATCTGATTCAGTTTCAATGTTTGGCCAATCCGTCTCCACAATACTCTTTTAATATTTTTGTTGTTAAGTGCACCGCAAATTCTTCCAGTCCCCCTATCCGGGGGTCGCAGTGTATTACATCTTTGTGGACATACCGCGGCGCCTTTACGATCGTGCGCAGCAGAATCTGTCGCTGTAATCGTCTGCGGTATGTGTCGCATGCAAGTTGTAGCCATGCCCGGCATCGCGTATGTAAGTTGCGACCGTAAGTATATTTTATAGATGGTTAGTTTATTTTTTTAAGGGGAGGTGTGAGGTAAGTATTGGGCGGAGCGCATAGCGGATAGCTCGTATCCGCGCGACTAGCTTTTGGACTCAATGTCGGCCCCTAGCATGTGGAGTTTTGAAGGCAGGGTCACTCTGCGCCCAGAGATGATAGTAGCTTGTGTCTTGCTCACGTTGACCGATAACATCCATTTGCTGAGCCAGTCCGGTAGGTCGTTCAGCATGCGCTGCATCTTGGCCGCTGCATGGCCGACCGATAATAACGTAGTGACGTATGCGACATCATCGGCGTACAGCGCGACTGTAGAGGTGTGCGTGGCAGGTATGTCATCGGTAAAACGTGAGTATAAGGCTGGTGATAAACAGCTGCCCTGCGGTACACCAGCGGCAAAGGGGTGGGCTGCAGAGTGAGTGTCATCTACTGCGACTATGAATGTCCGGTTGGTGAAGAAAGAGGAGACCACGCGTACAAGGCGACGGGGCGTTCCCGACGTTGCCAGCTTATAGATAAGGCCGATATCCCAGACCCGATCGAACGCTTTCTCCATGTCAAGGAATACTGCCACGGCGCATTTCCGCTTGCCATTGCCTACTAAATACTCGTAGTAAATTATACCTTTGAAATAAGAGGACGTAGACGGACTACGTGCATTTGGCCAATCATGACCCATGCCATGGTCATTGTCGCACACGCTGAATCGCATCCACTGTGTAGACTTCAAACCCTCCAAAATCATACATGCGCAAGGCCATGGGTGCGCCCTGGTTCATGCGCAATGATCAACTAACTACCAACAACAACTAACTCCATATCGATTTGAACTTGCCGACCATCAGGAAATTCAAGCATAAATGCATCTAAACGCTTCTTCGACTTCGCCTTGACCCCACTCAAATCCCCGCGTGGAATCGGCAGCGGAATACGCCTCTCGTATTAGTAGCGTACGCCACCCGAGCCACGTACTAATCGAACCAGATGACGAAATGGCCGTAGGATTCATGAAGAGACTCACGCAGACTCATTCACTTAACTGACCCTTATACTGCCCTTGTTAACGAGGATGCCTGGGCTCACCGACACCGCGGATGCCTATCGCCGCAACTTACGACCATACCTTTCAATCATCATCCCACAGCAGTTACTTTTTATACTATTAATTTTAATCCTGGCTGGAGGTATCTTGTGGCTTCGCCAGAAACCGCGCGGTTATGCAGCCATATTACACTGCAATTTTAGCTACAAGCTAAACACAAAAAAAACTTTGTCACATATCAAGTAGCTATCTTAATTTATTACCATGTGATCATCGCAATTTATCCATTTTTCATTGCTGTAATAAGGACACAAAAGTTCTTATTATTTTGACAGCATCATATCTTATGAAATTTAGGATAATGTTGCGAGACAGTGAGATAATCTAGGTTTTTTATCATAGAAACATCTGATTTTCTTGTTTCATAGAGAAACGATAAACAACATACTACATTTGCCTGGTTATTATTGGCCGAAATTAATAATCAATCTAATCCAAAATCTTTAGATTCAAGATTTTGAATTCACATCACATTTACCATAACAAACAGACAAATACTAAATCCAAAAATGTTGGATTAGATTGATTATTAATTTCGGCCGTATATGAGTATAGATATTACAATTCTTCAACAGTTTTGATATTATACACTGTATATAGGGATACAGCGGAGAAATAATTATATCTCATATTTGTTTTTTTGTTTAGATTACAAGAAGTACTCGGAAATGATGACAAGGATGTTAGTAAACACGATCTAGTAAAGCTTGTGTATTTGGAAGCGGTGATAAAAGAGACATTGAGACTGTACCCTTCTGTACCTGCTGTCGCCAGGAAAGTTCACAGAGATGTTAAGCTAAGTATGTATAAATTCGGAGACTTCCCCTTTTCTTTATTTATGAATAGGCTACTTAATTGCAATGCCTGTGAAGATTTGCGGGTTGGTATTTGGCTGATATTACAAAAATCTGACCATCAGGCGTGGCTATTGAAGTTAAACATATGATGTTTGAATTTCCATCTGCTGCTGGTTCACAGCAAAATCAATTTTTCCACGTTTCGCGAAGTATTTTGCAGAAAATTTTGTTTTATAATAGAATTTGTCTCTTAGTTAAATGGGAATAATGAAACAAAGACGTAATTGCGTTTATCTTTAAAAAATGTATCTATATACGATATTAATAACATTTAACCAGTTACAGTTGGCATCGCCACCTCTTTAATGTGTAAGGACTATTAAAATATGTCTTGCGCGGGCGATCATCCCTTCCACCTCCCCACTCGCACGCTAACCAACCGCGGCCGTTGTAATTGCCGTGACCTTTATCTAGTATAAAAAAACTCTTAAGCCTAATCGGAAGCTACTCAGAACTACTCACCGCGGTCTTTTCCCAATCTTACTGAAGACTATCGCCGTCCAGTTCGTTGGACTGCATTATAGACGTCCACGGATGTAAGACCGAGTGGTGTATTATGCTGTGCCACGTGTTCTTGCCTAGCGTGTGTGAATCCTCGCCAGCCATTTCGAAGAGAGAAGACCTACATCAGAGCCGTACTGATACTAAAGAGCGGCAAGCTCCAAGGTGAGGCGTGCACCTAATCCGCTCTCCGATGATCGCTCCGCCTGTATCCGTGTGTTTTCCATTTAATGTAAGCCATCTTTTGCCAGCATCCTTCGAATACAGTCTATTTACATACTTTATGAGTTTGTTCTCATTTCGCAACATAATCGCCAAATCAACAGTATTCACTAATTAAAAAGATTCGCTCACCTGCAATGATATTATATATTAAAAGAAGTAGATATGTTACATGCGCGCCAAAAGTAAGAACCAAAACTCCCCCAATTGTAGCACCTTGCAATCGGTTCACCCAAAACAGGACAACGAGCACACACTGTCATAATCTGTATTGTTTTATTAATTAAGTAATAAGTAATAACAATGCCGTCTTGAGTATAGAAAATGCACAAACTATCAAGGAAAAATAATTAAAGAACATGGGATCTCATACGTGAGTAACAAACTATATAAAGTAATTTAGTAAAAATACTATTCAAATTATCTATAGAATAATATTCTCGAATAAAACACATGCCAAGCAAAGAAAAGAGACAATACGTATATTCTATCACAGGTGCGACAAAGACATCGAGTACACGTGTTGTCATTTTAGATAGCTATCTATTTAACTCTCATAGTATTTTGTATCTTCCTTCTTACAAAATAGATGTGTAGTTTTATAGCTGTATACCTACATACAGCGAGACTGAGTTTTGTGCGCGATTTAATATGGAGGTAACATATCTATGGTATAATCACCTATAAACAAAAGAAACAAGATTTAATGCCTATATTTCAGGTATTTTTATAACTTAAGAAAATATATAAATATTATCTTTAAAAGAAATCGGATTATTTATATATAATTATTTGGATTATTGTTTTTTCTTTTTTATTGGATTGTATATTATTGTGGATTTAAATTATTTCGCGGAATCCTAATTCTTTGTTCTAAATTAAAAGTACTTCCAGTGAAGCCCATCAAAATCGGTCCAGCCATTTCGGAGATTAGCCGGAACAAACAGATAGACAGACAAAAAATTTAAAAATCATACTTCTTTATAAGTATAGTTTTATATGTGTACGAGTATTTAGTAAAAAGCTGTTATTTTGACATTATAAAGAGACTTAAATTTTACTCATTTGTATAAATTGCTCACTCTCATATTTTATTCAATGTCATCAATGTCAGTCGTGACATTTAGCAGGCTTTATGAATAACACAGCAAAGACAAATTTAAAGAAAATAGCTCGTATATGAGTGGTTTTCTTTACATGTAGGTATATTTAAAAATGTAGTATTTATGTATTTATTTAATGTAAGTCCAGATTAAGAATATTGCACCATTCCATGTCTTCCGGAAGTTTCTTAGTCACCTTTTACCACAAACAAAAAAGGAAACTCCAAGCTAGAGGGATGAGCAGCAGCGTCACTTCGGTGGACAAGTAGTCATGATGCGCGTACCAACCCGCCTGCCAAGTGTGGTGAATACAGGCAAATTCCCCCATAGTTACGAATCAGTTGTGGAACTCTATGTCCCAGGCCTTTGTTCCGCAGTGAAATTCTTTCGCTGATATTATAATGATGATGATATATACTTCAATTTATTATTTATATGGTAAAACTTTTCCTCTTACTAGGTAAAATGTATACTTAACAATTTTGTTCAGTCCCTTGTGTATGGTTAGCAATTCAGATACGCGTTTGTATATTATACGTATCAAGACAAATCAATCTGCTTCTTTATGCTACCTCTATATTTCAGAGCAATACACGCTGTCCGCTGGAAGCACCGCCATCATAGCATTATACGGTATTAACCGGAATCAGATTTGGGGTGAAGACGCGGCTGAATTCAGACCAGAGCGATGGTTAGACCCTACCACCTTGCCAGACCCTAGTGCGTTCGCCAGTTTCAGTCTTGGCAGGAGAAACTGCATTGGTACTTATTTAATTTAGTTTTTTTTTTATGATGCGCTTCTCGCACTCTTCCCGAGAGAGATCTAGATGCTTAACCGGACAAATTTGTGAAGCATTAAATAGCCTCCAGCCTAGCTTTATTTATATTTAAGTAACTTCGCCGAGGGCGTCCCCTGCGGAACACATTTAATTTAGAATTTTGATACCTAATGTTAATGCTATCTCGATCGTATTATTGATGAGTTTTGATGTTAGTCCTGTATTCATTTATATTTAACCAGCTGTATCAACGTTGTTGCTGAAGCGGATTTTTGTGACATTACACAAGAAGACCTTAACACACGAGCCTTGTAGCCAGTATAAAAAGCATACGGGGCAGTACAACGTAATAGTACAAAAGCAAACGAATACATTGTTAAGGTGACAATGAAAATGGAAAACAAGAATGCAGCGAACGAGTTCCGAAATTACCCGCATTTGTATTATTGTATGCCATCGTATAATTGGCAACCAACGTCGTAATCATAAAATAGGCTAAACTTTTTTAATTTATTTTATTGGTGTCTAGTGGATTCGCCCCAGGGAAGGGCGAAGGGCTAAGCCGGACTCCTACCAACTAAAACCACTGGAGCGGTCATCTTGAGCAGCGAAGGGAGGCTCCAGGTCCTCGTAAGATCACACTACAGTGGAGTCAACAGCTACAATCTACAAACTTACAACACACATTCCTCCATCTATTGCATTCAGTGTTACTCAGCTACCTCCTTTCAAGTTACTGATCAATCAGAAAAATTTAACAAGTATTATTTATATTGCAGGTAAAATATACGGAATGATATTTATGAAGACTGCGCTAGTGCACATTTTGCGGCGGTATCATGTCACCGGTAACATTAACAATGTAGTGATACAAACTGATATTATTCTGAAACCAGCATCTGGACATAAGATAAGTTTGAAATTAAGAGCATGATATGAAGATTTATGCTGTGTGTTATCTGTGCATTGATAAGCAACACTCAACCCCAATTCATCATCATCATGTCAGCCAATGGACGTCCACTCCTGAACAAAGGCGCGGGAGGCACTTTATATTTTCACAATAATCAATTCAAATTCATGCTCAAAGCAACAATACACGCTCGATAAGAAATATGCGCAGGTTACGGCTAACAAGCTTAAATTGTATAAACTATTTGGTCAGATTAAGGGTATGATAGTCACATAATCAGTTTTAGATGTAGGCCAAATGGTAATACTTATTTATATAATAAGTTAGCTTCAGTTTTTTATTTCTTATATTTTCCTTTAATTCTTTTTTTTTATAAAAACGTTGCCCCACACTAGGATTTCTCCTGTGTCGTGAGTGCGTTTACAGACATACATGTCACACACAATACACCCAGACCCGGAACAACTACCTGCAGATCATACAAATATTTGTTCCGTGCGGGAATCGAACCCGCGACCCGGAGCGCAGCAGTCGACTGTATCAGCCACTGCACCAACCGTGTCCCTGTTGAGTCTGAATCGTAAGATGTAAGTGGCCATTTTATTAGGATGCATCAAACTATAAATTAATTAAATTATCATTTCCTAGATTTGTACATCAGTATTTCTTTTGCAATTTCGTCTACTACATAAATTTTTGTGTAAGAGTTTTTTCACTTGACTCATACCAATGCCTAAACTTGCCCAGATCTGTTGATAAGTCATTACTTTGTTAAAGATAAAGATAAAAAGGTAAATACATTTTTATTCATATAAAACCATGTACTTATGAATTGTCAAGACTTTAGTTGCCGCGTTCCAAGGTGCGAATTTTCTATGGAGAAGAACGGGCAAGAAACTTCTGGGTTACTCTTTTTAAATCATATTGGTACAGTTGTTTTTGTAACTGCAATGTTCTCGAAATGAGGGTAATGTGAGGACAATTCAGGAGAAAAGAGTCTCATATCGGACATTTATACGTCCACTGCTGAACAAAGGCCTCCCCCATAGATTTTCACAACTGTGCCATAATTTTGGGGGGTATTTGCCAATACTCACCACGCTTCACAGGTGGGTTGGTGAGCGCAGTATGGCTACCGTTTCACAGAAGCGACGCTGCTGCCCATCCTTCTGGTTTAGATTCCCTTAGTCGCCTTTTACGACATCCACGGGAGGAGATGGAGTGGTGCTATATTCTTACTCTGGACACCACACGGAAAACGGAGAAAAGAGTCTAAACTTCTTAAAGGTGTACACAAAATATGCCTTACTTTAAAATTTACTAGAGTTTTTGATTCAATTGTCATGGCAGCGTTAAGATGACCAATCCCAACAGATGGCACTCATTCACGAGCATGGCGCATGCATCAGCGTCGCTCAGCCTAACCATATTGTAGGGAAACTTAGCGACCCTATACACGACGCCACCATAAGCAGGATTGAGTGAGCATGACATACCTAAACTGCCAGACCAATATTACGTCAATAAAGCAAAATAATGGAATAGCCCACATGGTACTCGCACTATTACAGTATTCAATCTAAATGCATAAAAACAACATAAAAATAACATTTAAAATTTAATAATTAATGTCATATAGAATAATGAAATGTTATTATATGAATTAATGTAACCCATTAGAAGAAATGATCCAATTTAAATGTCATTTTTTTAAAGTAATTGTATTAGAAACATCAATACCAAGAATGTCAATTTAAGCCTATGAACATCAGAGCAGCTCAATCCCAACCATTTTGTCGTCCATATAAGTTATCCGTATACGTTATAGAATCCTTTTCTACACAACTTCTGTTTTATTGTGGACATAAATTTATTAACGCTTAATTTTTGAATATGACTTGGGATTTTATTGTAAAAACGTATACATTGACATTTAAATGATTTGCTTATTTTGTGGATTCGAGTGGCAGGGACAACGAGTTTTGTTTGTTCCTGGTATTAATGCTATGAATATCACTGTTGTTTGCAAAGAGAGAGATGTTTTTAGTAGACGTATTGGTCATTATATTAATCTCTTCACATCCCATATTTAAAATTAATTTTAATTCGTAACACGTAACACGTCCGTCCAAATTTCAATTTAATTGGTTCATCAGATCCGGTGTATATTGGCTGTGACAGATGGACACACAGAGTCTACACTGTGTCTACACACACGAATAATCCTCTAAGGGGTTCCTCCGTTTTTTTCATTCAGACATCAGGAACCCTAGCAAATATAATGAAATTTGTATGCAGGGATAAATTATTTTTGTACAATAACGCAGCTTCATTTCAAGCAACATTGTTCCGGCTGTTTCTCATAAAGACCTCCGTTCTAATTAGTAATTTATTACAGCCTTGTCTGTCGAAATTCCTCCGGATCATTCCACCGTCGCTAATGATAGCACTTTTATGCGTCTTAACGTTCATTCTTTATCTTTTATCCATACAAATTAAATTGAGAAGGCAATTGGTTCTTTCAAAAATATTATTGGCGTGAATAATGTATTGAGTCGCTTTGATGATGTCATTAAGGGAATTATAATATAAAACGCACTGGGAATAAAATGAGCCTCTAGCTGTCTCAAAATTCTTCTACAACTTGACTGAGGAAAAGAATATCTGAAAATGTCATGTTGGCCATACGACTTAGTAGTCGAGTAGACTATTATCTAGGCTGTTGGTTTCAATATTTTATGCCTAATATAAAGTATTTGTGGGCCTCTGGAGTTTATTTAAGGTAAGTATAGTTCAACTTCAATCACATTCAAACTCAATACACAATTGTCATAATCAAGAAAGTACTACGTGTATACTAAGTAAATAAAGGGATCAAAATAAATGTGAAAAAGATAGATACTTGGCTACACATCCTTCTTACAAACCGAAACAAAAATCAACCATACCAGAAACCATTTGAAAACCCTAAAGATAAAATTTCGAAAACGAACCGAATTGAATCCAATTTCAACTACGACACCGAATTGTATTCGTAAATAACGAGCGCTCGTAGAACTGGCATTCTTTTTATATTATCTGTTAGTCAAATGTGCGGAGACATGGATATGTGGGCGTGGGCGTACCATTTCGACTACATCAAAGAATAAGTACCGAGAAGAATAGTTATAAAAGTATGTGTGAAGTGATGGCAACAAGACTACCTCTTAAAAGTGTATGTGAGCCTAGATCTAGATTAATTTTATAATTAAACTAGCTGTTACCCGCCCGCTCTGCTGGGCGAAAATTAGATTCTTAAACAACTCGACCACAGCGCCCCTATAGGATCATGTGATTATCTTTTTTTAACACTTAACCAACGTATACAGTGAATATAAGTAATTGTTGGCCATAAATATAGACTTTGTTAATAACTTGACTACAGCGCCACCCATTGGATTCAACATTATCACGACTATCTACCATAATCTCAACAAAACAAATACCTAAATTGTGTGAATATGACTTCAATCGGTAAAGTCGTTCAGAAGTTACACGATAACTCACAGACGTACTAACGATTATATATAAAGATTTCATACAATACAAGTACATTCGATCTGACAAAAGTTCTATTGGTATGCCTGCAGTTTTGGACAAGCATAGCTGTTCATATTTTTCAGGCTTTAGATACCATCTTTATTGGAACCCGCCTCCAGACAAGAATTACGTATAATGACAACATGATAACAACATTCACGTATAATGTGACCGTGTTTAGAAGCTGCCACTTTCACTAAAATCGAATTATTAAATAAAGATAACCTGCTTGTTATCACTGTCTAGTACTATGATCTTACTGCCAAACCTCATAATAATGTCTTAGGTTTTTGCGAGTATAACACATTATAATAAAATACTTTTAACCCTGCAAAGTGTTCGAAACGTCAGGAAAAACAAAAGCCTAAAATATACGCGATAGAATCCGTTTAAAAGTGTTTTATTATAATGCCTCAGTTTCGAAAGAAATAAAATGTTTAATTCGGCTATTACAAATTATGTAACACATCACAATAACATACTGTGTAAGTCAGCCTGCCAATTTCCAATAACCATTGATCTGGCCCTGGCCATTGGAGACTGTCGCATTTTATACGGGACACGAGCAATGGGCAATTTCAACCTCATCGCTGATTTGTTAGCTACCCGATGTGTGGAGGCGACACGTGTTGCGGCCTAGACTATCTATCACCATTGTCTCAAAGGACCATTTCCTTTTATCCTTAGATTACTGGCGGATTCTGTAGTGAAGATGATACGATGTGGTTATATTGTTGTTATTTTGTAGATACTTTTCATCTTTAAGTATGTGGCGGCACTCGGCACGGCACGCCGACTCATTTCTCTTGAACACTCACAACATTTGCATTTATTTATTGTTTCAACCAGTAAATGATTCATCATTCCGGCCGAATGAAGTCCACTGCTGGACACAGGCCTCCCCCAAATATCACCACAACCACCGATATGGATGTGTTGTGGGCTCATTGGGGGGTATTGCCATAATCGCCACGCTTGGCAGGCGGGCTGGCGATCGCAGTTGAGTTGTTAATGTACTCGAAGGACGCTGCTGCCCATCCTCCGGCTAATCCCTTAGTCGACTTTTACGACACCCATGGGAGGAGATGGGGTGGTCGCATTCTGAGCCGGCACCACACGGCAAGCCGGCACCACACGGCAAGTAAATGATTATAAAACCATAATGGAAACTTGTTACTAGCACGTGGTAGCTGATTAGCTGTAGCGAAGCCAGTACCTTTGCTGGTCTGCAGACGCAGTAACCCTTTACCACCATGGGGCGTTCGTGCTGGTAAGGTGAATGCCGTGTATTATCCAGCAAATAACAGCTCATCCTCTTTCTTACCGTGGGTGTGACGAGATTATATAAGAGGGATTATTTAAAGAGAGTACTACAGCGTTCTTGTGTGTTCTGACTTCTTACTGCAATGATTGACCCGTTAGCTGAGTGCTAGCAATAAATTGCTATAAGCCGAGTTGATTCAAGGATATCTTTACCAATTGATAGTCTCTCTCGTTTATCAGCTGGGCACACTACATACAAACATTTTGTTAACCTGACTTGTGTGTGCTTCTATGATTTATTTCCGAAATAAGGTGTAAACATGCCTAGACGGCACGGTTAGTTCAGTGGCTGACATAGTCGGCTGCTGCGCTCCAGCGGCTTGATTACCTAAGTCGCAGACGCTTTGCAACAGGCGTAAATTGCTGCAACGCCGCTGTCAAACGTCAATAGTAATACCATACTGGTAATACCACCTATTTGCCGATAGCGACTAAACAGGCGAAGATCTCTGACGCGCCTCTGTCGGACAATCAATGAATTAAAAACGTTCATTGTTTCTAGTTCCACTGGTGGCTACTGGCGCTAGTAACTATGCATCTTCCACAATAACGACAGGCAGGTGATACCTTACGTAATACCAATTTTTTTGACGCTTTGCCACCGGTGGATCCTTGGCTGTGCGATAGCTGCTATCGCGTCTGCTGTTGTTGTTTTTAGCTAATCAGCCTGTGGGTTGTTGATTAGATTCCCGCACGGAACAAATATTTGTATGATTTGCATATTGTGTGTGGAATTTGTGTCTGTAAACGCAAACGATAAAAAAAACTTGATGTACATATATACATATAAAATAGTAACTTCTGTACTTTTTAACCTTCTTTTGTGCACCTATATTATTATGACACAGCTATTGCACAGTACAGTGCAGAGTATTATTATGTCTCTCACACCCTCTACCCCATCATTCTGTGCAAGTCGAGAATCAGCTACCATAAAGTAAAATTGTTTCATAATTTCAGCCGTAAAACCTCCACTGCCGGACAGAAGTCTGCCCAAAAGGTTGCCACAACAATAACCAAAATGGTTTGTGTGCTCATTGGGGGGATTTGCCATAATCGCCACGCTTAGCAGACGGGTTGGCGATCGCACTTGTGTTATAAATGTACTCCAAGAACGCTGCTGCCCATCTTCCAGCTAATGCCATAGTCGCCTTTTACGACACCCACGGGATGAGATGGGGTGGTGGTATCCTTAGCCGGCATCACATGGAAAACACATACAGAACATTGTTTGCGTTATCAAAATAAAACATCTAAATACAAATAAGTTACTTAATAACTACAGCATATCATACGCATAGAAAACATGATAACATTTACTACTTATTCCACAATATTTTGGGTTCATAATATGCGGAAAGGAAATATAATATATGTTTATTCTAGGTCACCGTGGTAATATAGTGGTGGATAGAAGTAGATCACCGCAGCAAGTGACAACATCTTCGTTGTTGGATGGGCACACTCCATCCAGATTCCTATTGTTCTTGTTAACATAATTGTAACCGTAAGAAGTTGTGAATATTGAAATTTATTTATTATTTAAATATAAGCTCATAGTACAATTACCAAAGCGCTTACATTTTAGCGATTATATACTTAATTGAACATCGAAACAAAGATTATATAAAAAAACACAACTGAAACAAACAACTCTTAACAAATTATAAATTCTACAAATGACATAAAAAGCTATATATATATATTTGCCGCGGCTTATCATGGAAGATATCCAGGTTAGTGTGCGAGTGAGCAGGGAGTTGAGGAGTGTGATCGCTCTCACAGTGGGTGCCGCAGCAGCTCGGCGCGTGCGGACCCCCGGAGGATCCGCGAATAATTTCCTCCGACGACGCGGCCCTTCGAAGCCCTCCCCTCCTATGAGAAAGCGTTGTGGTACTCCTGATAAACCTACCCGCTCCAATGCAGTCGGATTGTCCACTTTTTTAGTCAAAAGATGATAGTAGCGGACTAAAACGAGTAATTTGCATCTAAGTTCCAGGCTGTCTAAACCTACCATCCCCGTGACGACCAAAGATGGGTATAGTAAATTGACTTATTAAATTAGCTTGAACTTCACCGTTCAAGTTAGTAGGGCAGAAGGAACAACCATCGCCGGCGGGTGGCACGTTATGTTGGGTTGGCTAAAGTCTCCCAGAACTGAACCCATTAGCTGAATGCTTATGGAAAGTCTGAGTAAGAACTACCTAAGTTCTGACAGCAGATGTATACAACACATAAGTGCATTTGACGGCACGGTTGGTGCAGTGGCAGATACAGTCGGCTGCTGCGCTCCGGGTCGTGGGTTCGACTCCCGTACGGAACAAATAGTTGTGATCTGCAGGTAGTTGTTCCGGGTCTGGGTGTATTGTATGTGGAATTCATGTCTGTAAACGCACCCACGACACAGCAGAAATCCTAGAGGGGGCAATGATTTAAAAAAAATTACACTATGTTCTGGGTCTTTTAAGTTGCAGCGTTATTGAGTATTCATAATATATTCATTTTACCTTAATGTGTTTCACTGACTACCATGTTGGAACAAAACAAGCGTGGCATAAGTATATCTTAAATAGTAAATACCCTGAATTCTATGATAAACGTGAAAACATACAAACCAAAATTATACTTCGACACAAAAATAGATTAAATCTACCAATTTCTCGACTAGCTATGCACTCCTCGGATCCCTTGGTGATGTCTATAAAAATATATAACAAGCTACCAAATGTCATAAAAACTGAAAACAAATTTAATATTTTTATATTTAAATGAAAAAAATATTTGCTTAGCAAAAGCTACTATAGCGTAAAATAATTCATCGACGATACATTTTAATTTCGATTTATTATTACTCGTAATGCTCTTCCTCTCTTCTAATTAACGATGCTGTGCCCAACAGGGTCCATAATTGGTCTATAGATATAAACCTACCATCTGTTTTTTTAAATAATTTACTTATGGAATGCAATAAAGAATTGAATTGAATCTTAAATCATTCCATGTATAAAATAATAAATAAAGGCGGGATGGGTTTTCTGTTAAAACATTTAATAAAATCCTAAAGTATCCAAGCACTAAATTAAGAAAAGTATCAGTATTGTCTGCCGTGTGGTGCCAGCTACGAATAGCACCAACCCATCTCATCCAGTGGGTGTCGTAAAAGGCGACTAAGAGATTAGCCGGAGGATGGGCAGCAGCGTCCTGCGAATACATTAACAACTCAACTGCGATCGCCAACCCGCCTGCCAAGCGTGGCGATTTTGGCAAAACCCCTCAATGAGCACACAATACACCGATACGGGTCGTTGTGGTGATCTCATTCGGCCGAAATGATGATGATTAGTATTGTGATTTGTATGTGTGAAGCTGGACATAACGGTTATATTTAAGAACGTAAAAATATAAATTCCTTTTATTGCACACTGTTAGGGTCTAATATATACATTCTAGACAACTGCAAATTACACACCTTAAGCACGTTACATTCACATAGCCAAAAAACTTCCACTGCTGAACAAAAGCCGTCATCCGTAAGACGACCGTTTACATGCCGTGTGTCATTTTGGCAGGAATTAATTTTGCCAGCACTCACCACGATGGAAAGGTGGGTTGGTGAGCGCAAAATAGCTAATTCTCCACAGAAGGGACGCTGCTGGTTTAATTTCCCTTGATCACTATGACGACATTCACGAGAAGATATAAAAAGGTGCTTAAGGTGCTTTAGGTGCTTTCTTAATCCGGACACCATACGGAATCCGGACACAATACGGAAGTGTGAGTACATCCTTGATACAAAATATGTATAGTACGTACTCGAGAAGCTGACGCAATAAAAGCGGCTTTTAACATCGGTGAAACATTGGAGTTGTCAAAACTAAGGCGTTTCTAGATTGCTACAGTAATTGTATGCCATGAATATCGGATGGCCAACAAAATCTTCTTTTTTCATAACTTATGTACTCTTCTATCGATTTTCAACATACTTACCATATTTATCAGCCCGGCAGCGTCAACTAATTGGATGCTTAATGACCGCAATCATGAACGGCTACAGTCAGTTCCCAAATATGGTCTACCTGTGACTGACTGGTTATGGAGAAAGGCCCCTCCCATAGATTTCCACAACTGTATCATAATTTTGGGGGGAATTTGCCTATACTCACCACGTAAGCAGGCGGGTTGGTGAGCGCAGTATGGCTACCGTTTCACAGAAGGGACGCTGCTGCCCATCCCTCTGGTTTAGATTCCCGTAGTCGCCTTTTACGACATCCACGGGTTGAGATGGGGTGGTGCTATATTCTTACCTGACACCACACGGACTTATTATACTTACTACTTAATTTGGATACCACTAACTACCTAGTACACAAAACTAATTTCAAGAGGGTTACCTTTATCTCCATTTTCGTCAGATTAGAACCGATGATCACTCAAAGAAAAGAATCCTTTGTGACAGAAGCCAGAAAAGTTATACTTACAAGACAGAAAATTGATTAGGAAAGGTAATGATATTAATCTTGACATAATAATTTGTTATATTAGCTTGATTTATTTTGTCGTATTTAGGAATAAAAATAAATAGTTTTTAGGTGTTTTCAATAGATTATAGTTATCTGTATTCATCATTTCGGCCGAATTCAGTCCACTGCTGGACACAGGCCTCCCCCAAAGATCACCACAATAACCAATATGGATGTGTTGTGGGCTCATTGGGGGGTTTTGCCATAATCGCCACGTTTGGTAGACGGGTTGGCGATCGCAGTTGAGTTGTTAATGTACTCGAAGGATGCTGCTGCCCATCCTTCGGCTAATCCCTTAGTCGACTTTTACGACACCCACGGGAGGAGATGGGGTGGTGGTATTCGGAGCCGGCACCACACGGCTTATGTGTATTACTGACCAACTTAAGCAATCTCAAGAGAGATTACTAATAAGTTCTTCTCACTGTCTTATAATTTTTTCATTTTAACTCGCTTTTATATTTACTCAGGTTAAATAAAATTTAAAAGGTTTTTATTAATGTAAACCATATACAGGCACTTATGACTTCAGATCTTTGGTTGCAACAATTCATTATGTAATTTCCAAGGAGAACGGTCCGGAACCTTTCGAATATATAACGATATTTATAACTACATTGTCCACGAAATGAAGGTTACGTAAGGACAATGTTGAAATCTTGGAGTCCTTAAATTAATTAATAATAGTACGATGTAAATAAAAAAAATTGATTAAATCATCATGGCAGTTTCAATCTGGATAATCCCAAGAAACCGTACCCATTCACAAGTATGACATCATCATAATAGAGGCATGTGCGGTGGTGGCGGCAGGACAGAAAATCCGACAGTCATAGAAAGGCAGCCTCCAATGTGTGAACTATACCAACACTGAAACATTACTGAACAGTGTGCTCTAAAATGTCATCATCATCGCATGAACACACACATGCACACGCACACACACACCCTTGAACACAAACCAAACAGAGCTCAAATACTTTTAGAATAAAGCTTACACCCTAGGTAGAAGTGTTTTGGTATCTACGGAGGAACATTGACTCAAAATACAGGTTTCCACTAGTTTGGGAGCCAGCAGTTTCAAAAACCTAATAAGTGGTTTACTCCAATTTTCTCATCTCTAACTAAATAGTATAAAACAAAGTCCCTACCTGGCTCTGTCTGCTTCTCCGGTTAATTCTTCTTAACCACGAAACGGATTTTTATACGGATTTCACTAATAGAAAGAGCGATAAACGGGGAAGATTTGTGTATAAAATTATTAAATGTTTTGTACAAAATGACTTAACTATGACGATGTTTATTAAAAAAAAACAATTGTTTTCGTACGTATAGGGCTAATACTGGCCCAATCTTAAGAGATACGTCAAAACAATACACTAGAAAATTGTAGGTCTTAAAAAGTCCTACAGAAAATTCCATGATCTATCTCCTAAAGCACTCTCACAATAACAATTTTAACCTATTACAGATTAGTAAAAATACGATAATTTATTTGCGAGGCTATTATTATCTCCAGTTCTTTATTAATCCGTATTCAGATATTATTAGTTACCTTGTGCATTTAATACAGATTAAAACTGTCTAGTACACTATCGGCCGAAATGAATAATCAATCCAATCCAAAATATTCAGATTTAAGATTTTGAAATTCATCCGTTGTCGTGTTACGATCACATTTATCACAAAAAATAGACATATCCGTAATCCGAAATCCAAAGATTTTGGATTGGCCACCGCCGTTGCCGTCCCCGCTACGGCTTATAAAATAAATGTTACAAAATAAATACACAGAATACTTTCCTGCTAAGCGCACTCCTCATTTTCTTTATTACTAAACGAACTCGTGCAAAGTTGTTAGTAGTTAATAAGAACCTACAGTAAAGCAGCTGGTTTTGAAATAAATAATTTATTATTAATAATCGATCTACATATATAATATCAAATTAAGTGTCATGTAATATATATATATATATTTTTTTTTTCTTTTTATATTAATGTTTTCACTGGTGGTAGGTCTGTTGTTGCAAGAGTAGGTAGACTGGCTAGGTAGATAGTAACCCAGTGCTAGATATTCGCCGCTAACCAGTAGTGTTTAAACTTCAGACATTACTGGGTTCCGGTTAGAAGGGCACTGTAGCTAGAGGGACTAAATAACTTGATATCTCCAGGTGACAAGTGCAGTGTGGTGCCACGCAGGACTAGTCCCTGATAGCATTAAAATTACTATGGGTAGGCATGACTGACGCGCGAGGACCTGGAGCCTCCCTTAGGTGCCGAAGATGACCGCTCCAGTGGTTTTAGCCGGTAGGAGTCCGGCATACCCCATCGCCCTTCCCCGGGGCTAAGGAAGTTCCATGAAGAATTTCCACTGGACTACATTTAAAAAAAAGGCATGACATGAACAATTACCGAAGCAAAGAATTTATTCAGAAAGGCCCTCATTTCCTACAATACTTACTTCAATGGCACGCCACCTATGTCAACAGTAGTAACTTTTATATCTCCAAGTCCAGCAATTCGTTTGTATCCGAGCATAAACAAATTTTGTACGATGAACTCTTCGAAATAACTTACCTACTTAAACAACAGATGGCGTTAAACCCAATGTGTTCTTGTAATTTTGTATAGTAATTGTAGCAAAACCCGTAGGCATATAATCACAAAACAAATACATTACAGCAAGTTCTTTGATACATTTTTCACAATTTCTGCACGGTTGTGAAATGCAGTGCTAAGAAGTGCCAAATCTATACACTCCTTTAAAAACTTAAAGTTTAATTAACTTGTCTTAAATGATTTGTCTATACTGTATGAATAAAATGTCTTCTTTTACACTTCGTTTTATTTTATTATATCACTTACATATATTTATAATTACTAAAATGTATGTTTATAAATATGTAAATAAATATGTCATATACCAGCACAACGACCGATATGTGTGTGTTGTGGGCTCATTGGTGGGTTTTGCCATAATCGCCACGCTTGGCAGATGGGTTGCAATCGCAGTTGAGTTGTTAATGTACTCGAAGGACGCAGCTGCCCATACTCCGGCTAATTCCTTAGTCGACTTTTACGACACCCAAGGGAGGAGATGGGGTGGTGGTATTCTGAGTCACGTTACTGATTAATTTATACAATTCTAACTGTTAACTGATTGATTACACGCTATGGAAAAAAACAGTTTAAATACGACCTGACTAAACAGATTATGATTTACTTAATTTAATAATAAAAAACGACTATAAAGATTATTCTTATCAAATTCACTACTGACATGATTATGGTTCGATTACTGTATGCACAATCACTCTATCGCATTTATTGTTCGTTACTAATAGTTCGATTACCGTGTGCACAATCACTTTAATCGCTTGTATTGTTCGTCGCCAATACTTCTGTTAAATAAGTACAATCTCATGGTACATTTTACATATTGCTTTACGGAGTATTATTATTGCAACAGGTATTACAGCAGAAACATAGCTCCTGTGTAAAGTCTATGTCTCCAAGGGTGAGATTCAGAAACGAGTCTAAGCGTGAACTTACGCTTCCATCTGTCAAAACGCACTACTTACGCTCATAATTTTGACAGATGGAAGCGTAAGTTCACGCTTAGACTCGTTTCTGAATCTGACCCTTATGGCCGAATACTCAAACGCCATTTAACGTTAAGTCCCCGCTTAAACTATTCAAGAAACCCAATGGTTCTATATAATATCATTGGAGAAATCTGTTTTTTGTACAAAACCGGGCGGTTAGTCTGTTATGACACATTTAGGGGTGGTATCCAATGATATTATACCATAGATATGTTACGTCCATATTCAATGGCGCGCACAATGATATTATACCATAGATATGTTACGTCCATATTAAATGGCGCCCAAAAATTCAGTCTCGCTGTATAAACCTATAAAACTGCTCACCTATGCTGTAAAAAAGAAGATACAATAACTACGAGAATAAAAAAGAGATAGCTATCTAAAATGACAACACGTGTACCTGATGTCTTTGTCGTACCTGTGATAGAATTTATGTGTTGTCTCTTTTTTTGCTTGGCCTGTTTTCTTCGAGAATATTGTTCTGTAAATAATTTGAATAGTAAATTTGTTCAAATATTTTATTTTATTTGTTACTCGCGTGTGGTATGAGGTCCCTAGTTCTTTATTTATTTTTGCTTGATAGTTTGAGCATCTTCTATAAACGCACGACGGCATGGTTATTACTTAATTAATAAAACAATATAGATTGTGACAGTGTGTGCTCGTTGTCCTGTTTTGGGCGAACTGATTGCGAGGTGCTACAATTGGGGGAGTTTTGGTTCTTACTTTTGGCGCGCAGGTAACATATCTACTTCTTTTAATATATAATATCATTGGGCGCGCAAAATACAGTCTCGCTTGCACAACCATGTCGTGAGGAAGAAGATACAAAAAAAACAAGAGTAAAAGAGATAGCTATCTAGGCGAACCGATTGCGAGGTGCTTCAATTGGGGAGTTTTGGTTCTTACCTTTGGCGCGCATGTAACAAATCTACTTCTTTTTAATATATAATATAATTGGTGGTATCTAATTTGGCCAGTCTGTCGAGCACCCCAAGTAATTTTATTCATGAAAGTATTCGGTGCAGTCATCGAGTACTTACTTACAGATTTAACTTTATGTAAGTTACACTCAATAACCAATGGAAAATGGTCTGACCAGAACACATCATATCTGAAAGATAGATACACAATTTACCGTTACCCGTGCCGATTTAGTTACTAAACAATGATCTAGCCATCGCTTGCAACCATGGGAGTCATTAATATATGTGTAAGGGTTAGATCTACCTAGCATATCTACATAAACACAATACCAATCCTGTACCGCACAAAAACTAAACATTGCTCTGTAAAATAACTCACCAGGCTGAGCGTAAGTCTCCCAGTATGAAGACAGCCTGTATAGCACTGTTAATGTCTATTATAGTGTTAATATTGGACAGACATTCTGTCTGACATTCTAAACGCCGGTAAATTGTTGACTACGTCTGTTGGCGTAAATATACACCGAATACTATCACTTGCCGTGTGGTGCCGGCTCAGAATACCACCACCCCATTTCCTCCTGTGGGTGTCGTAAAAGTCGACTAAGGGATTAACCGGAGGATGGGCAGCAGCGTCCTTCGAGTATATTAACAACTCAACTGCGATCGCCAACCCGTCTGCCAAGCGTGGCGATTATGGGAAAACCCTCCAATTAGCCCCATATTGGTCGTTGTGGTGACTTTTGGGGGAGGCCTGTGTCCAGCAGTGGACTTTATTCGGCCGAAATGATGACTATCACTCTGTCTGTTAACTTCACTCTTATCGCCGTAATTCGGGCGTTACCAAGGTCAATCACAAACACAGATGGAAACACACACTTCCTCCATAGTAAAGCTACGCCTTCGTGAAGCCTGCCTGTGAGCAAGCCCGCCATTGTATCCATAGCAGAAGTACCCGTACAGCCAGTTCTTATCGATTGTATTTAGTAGGCGTATATCACAAGGCAATAGCCAAGTATTTTGTAATGCCAATATGTCTGCAGTCTTACAGAGTATATTTATCCCTTCCAACGATTTCTTGAGGGATTTGCAGTTAAAACTAACAAGGTAACATTACTTCTATCCAGTGTAATTAGGTGGTAGGTATTCCACATACACTGTCCTTCTTCAGGCTATCAGGTTTTTAGGTTTTCTCATCCCGAAGTAAACAAATCATCTAAAAGTGATATCACTGATCAAAGATCATCCGCCAAAAACATGTCAATTTTATGCCTAGCAACAATTATTTTATAAGCACTGTAACTTCTTTCATTTTTCATAAGCTTTTTCGTAAAGACACCTTTTCCCCGTTTTAGCATAAATGTAGTCTAAAATATTTGTCTCTGAAACACCCTTATGCACATTAGACTTGAATAGGTGCCCCCTAATACCCGCCGCTTTAATCTTTTCGTTTGGTGCAGAACATGCCTTACCCAAGTTTACAATTAGTCTATTTTATATCTACGACGTCCATTAATTATCTTCCGGTAGTTCTTTCCATGTACAACTATTATTTACCATTGCTGCAAAGTTCAAGCTATTCGTTACAAGAGGTCGCGATGTTTTTTGTTCCATTTTTGTCGTCATAGCATTCGAGTCATTGGCAATAATTGTGATTGCACTCGGCACCTGTCCACACAGCTGATTGACTCCCACCGCTATATTGTGCACTCCGTTTAAAACGTATTTGGGTGCGAGCGGGACATGTATATACTCCTCCTCACTCGCTGGAATGGCTACATGTGCGGCGTATGATTCATTGACCTTGTTCATGGTCTTGGCCATACTTGGGAAGGTTATGCCAACCAACAACTGTCTAATGAAACCCATAATCAAAGTCTGATCCATTCGTGTTAACGTGAGATGGCTCCAACATATCCTTGGTGTGTATAGTCTGATAACCAACACTAAGCCAACGTGGTGGACTACCAAACTTTCTCATCGTGAAAAAGGCTCGTGCCCAGCAATAATGAGCTCCAGTTAAGTCGGAAACTAGCTGGAAACACGCGAAATATGAACTTGCAAAACTGAAAAATCAAAATGTGACTTGCAAAAGAGAAATATGACTAGTAATAGATCCCTAATTGCAAGAGTCCGGGTAGGTAGGTACCACCAGATAGTAGTACCAGATATTCGCCGCCAAGCAATAGTGTTAAAATTTTAGACATTAATATGTTTGGGTTAGAAGGGCACTGTTGCTAATGAATTTACCGGTGGTGACGAGAGTCTTGAGTAACATTACAATTATTGTGAGTAGACGTGACACTTACCACCAGGCTAATGACATGGCAGTCTCGTCACTCTATTGTATAAAAGAACATGAATATCTTCTAGAAAATTATTATATGAACAAATACGTTCAACGTGTAATTTGTTGGCACGGTTCTCCCCCCTCTTCTGAAACTGACTGTAAATCTCAAGATGGGTAGCAGCATTGTTCCGGGCACAGATTAATATATTGTAGGTTCACCAATCCATTGGCCAATGATTAGCATTGGATGTTTGCAGGTTGATATGATAATGGTTCCGTGTGGTGTCCGAGTTAAGAATACCCGTGGATGTCATAAAACGCGACTAAGGTACTCTAAACAGAGGGTTGGGCAGCAGCATCCCTTCTGTGAAACAGTAGCCACACTGCGCTCACCAACCAGCCTGCCAAGTGTGGTGAGTATTGCCTGATTCCCCCTAAAATTACGACACAACTGAGGAAGTCTATGGGGGAGGCCTTGGTTCAGCGGTGGACGTCCTTTGGTTGATCATGATAATAGTCGTCGTCGTTAACACCAGACGTGTTTATACTCGTACGGTGCATTTAGGAGATTGAACAAAATTTTCCCGGTAAATACTCTACGGAACTCTTGACTAAATATTGACTCCACCTGCCGTGTCACCCTTCATATCAATATTTAGTTGCATAATATTTAATTTAGTGTTAGCTGTGTCTTTGCTTTGTTGTTTGCAATCTTATAGTGGCCGGTGCTCTCGTATCAGTAAGTTTTCATTGATTATTTTCTAATTATCCGTCGCTGTTTTTGGGTAGGAAAAATATGAAAGAAGAAAGTAAGAAAGAACAGTAATTAATCAACAATTTCCATCCACATTAGACACAATAAAGGTGTACTACCTTAAAAAATGTACTTGATTAAAAACTATTTGAAAAATGCTATGAAATAGAAGGTTAAAAATAACAAAGTCAAGTTTTTCAAATAAACCAAATATTGGTTTATTTGAAAAACTTGAACAGAATCTAAGTTGCACGGTTCCAAATAGTTGATCTCGTGGAGAAGAGCCGGCAAGAAACTTGATACTCTTTTAAAATAATTGAGATTACAATGTTGATTGATACAAATTATTGTAATATATATATATATATATATATATTCGCCTTTTCTTCGGGACTTTTCCCACCCTACGTATTCACCACTGCGAATTCCTGCACGACGAGGTCTAAAATTTGTCCGCCGACGATAAAATAAGTAATGATGTTTGACGTATGACAGGATGACAGGATTGATTGAACTTATTGATTATCGGCCGATATTAATAATCAATCTAATCGAAAATCTTCAGATTTAAGATTTTCAAATTCATACGTTGTTGTGTTACAATCACATTTAACACAAAAATCAGACATATCCGTTATTCGAAATCTAAAGACTTTGGATTCGATCTATTATTAATTTCGGTCGTATATGAACAGAGTCAACGTTTCCTGCGCTATAGGTATGCACAAGTGACAAATGACAGTCAGCCATCTTCAAAATACTACTTTGGATTATCCTATCAGCCAAAGGATGTCCACTGCTGAACAAAGGCCTGCCCTATAGAGTCCCACAATAACGTAATTTTAGGGAAAGTTTGCCAGTACTCACCCCCTGAGCGCAGAATGGTTGCTGTTCCAAAGATGGAATGCTGCCGCCCATCGCTCTAGTTTCGATTCCCTTAGTTGCCTTTTACGACATCCTCAAGAGGAGATGGAGTGGTGTAAGAATAGAATAGAATTAATAATTCAGTCAGTAGGTCCTACCAGACACTTTAACACGTCATATTGACACAAGGGTGCATTTCGCTACATGACAACCTCTTAAAAGAAATGTCGAAAGAAACTCAGGGTTAGGTCTTTTAGTAATTTTTATTCAATGTATTTTATAAATCTGTTCGTTACAAAGTATTTATAATAGTTATTGATAAATGATAACTATGGCAGCTATACAATGCAAATATTTCTTTAGGTTTATTTGGTTTCTAGGGAAGCCACATGTTGTGCAGAAAAGAACGAACGTAATATGTCTCTATCGTCAACATAGTCTTTAATCGTGTAATATGCTTTTTTTATGAGAATTGATTTAACGTGCGATTTAAACTTCGCTTTTTATTAGAATTGATTTAACGTGCGATTTAAACTTAATGTGGAGCTTCCAGTTTCTGTGTTTTATTAATATACCAGGTTGTTTTAATTATATTACTAGATAACTTTACTTTAGTTTTTAAGTGTATGGATTTAGCAGAGGAACAGGCACGTTTGAAAGATTTTGAATAATTTTTAACATATTCATGAAAGATTACATCATGATTATGTGACTTTTCAGAATATAATTCATACAACTTTTGCCTACTTTTATAGATACCTGGTGTTGTCCAGTCACTAAAAGTAACAAGATCACAAAACGATATAGATTTTTGGGTAAACACCTTACTAAATTGACTAATAATTATATTAAATAACAAAGTATATGCTTGATTAGGGTTTCGTAGGTAATTATTTTTAAATAGTTCCAAACGGTATTTATTTACAGGTATAGAATTAAACGTTTTCTTTGAGCTTTTTTTTTAGGATAGCTCTCAACTAGCCACCGTTATCAGAGTATAACTTATTTAACATTAGATTGTGATAGGGGTTTATGTTATTAAAGATATTGTCAATACATGTTCCACTTGTAGCAGCTATTCTAGTTGCTTCAAATAGATCTTCATTTGATTTCCATAACGATCGGTTACATACCATTCGCATCCAATGACTCCCAGCGACCTGGTCGTTTGTCCACCTCGTTGGAGGTGATCCCACGCTGTGATTTCCAGGGCGCGGTCTACACCCGAGAATATTTTTGCTCCAAGGGCCATCAGTTCTACGAATAATGTGCCCTGCCCATTGCCACTTCTCATTCTTTCAGATATGTCGGCAACTTTATCTCCTCTACGGATCTCCATATTTCTGGTTCGATCTCGTAGAGAAATACTAAGCATAACTCTGCCTAGCTCTCTGAACTATATTATAAATTTTATAAAATTGGGTGTTCATTATTTATTAGTTACATAATACGTTTCTCAGAAAATAACAAGCCACCCTCTCCTCCCATGAGTGTCGTAAAAGGTGACTAATAGTTATCAAGACGATGGGTCGTAGTATCCTCCCGCAACCTATCCACTTGCTAAGCGTGGCGATTATGGTAACATGTCCACTCGTTGTGGTGATCATTGGGAGGCCCATGTTCAGCAGTGGACGTTTACGGGCTAATGTGTATGTAATATAATGTCAGCTATGGCCATGGATCCACTCACTGCAAGTCCTATTAAAATCAGCTTAGCAGTTCACAAGTGATGCGGGAACCAATCTCTAGACAAACAAACCGGCGATAAGACAAAAATTCTAAAGCGGTTGATTCTGTTTCTATCACGCAGATATGATTAACATATGATATGGAATAATAGTCGAGTGCAGATTAGTAGGATTAATATATTAAATGATTAAATTTTAATCCATATTTTATCGATCTCTATCATAACTTTTTATATTACTTTTCTTAGTGCCTTTGGTGTCCGCAGTTACACAGGATAGACGGCACCATATATGTAAGCTATGGCCTACGGTTTTCACGATTACTTAAACCTCTACTTAAAACTTGATGAGAACAGTTATATGAACTTAGATTAGTCATTAGGTGATAGTGTGAGAGTGTCATAGTGTGACTGAGAATGTAGTCAGCTAATGAATCAGATATGTGATTTTAGTCTATAGATCTATCTTTACATATAAAATCGTTAATAAGTCTTTTTTTTATTTATAAAAAAAAGACTAATAATTGGGACAAGCCCGCCACGCATTCTCAACCACTGCAACTCCGGTAAGCCAGGATCTTCAATGGTGACCACCGAAAAGAACACTGACCAATGAAGGTCGGTGTGTCCCAGAGAAATGAATAACTGTCTTGGAATCCGCAACGAAATTAATCAGAAAAGAAAAAGGAGGAGTAGGAAAGAATATACGTTCCACTTCCCTCCATGGCAAGCAGGAGACAGAGAATACACTTGGCCATAGGCACAATAATTGTGAGTGTACATCTAGGATAAGCCTAGTTGCCAAGCACCACGGGTACAAAATATTAATTACAGGTCCTATGTTGTGGGCTATTGTGACTGATTCCAATAGTAGGTATGGCAAAAACGTCTGAACGCACGGAAATTCGTCCTTGTTGCAACAAGGTCTGTATAGTAAACAACTCCGGATGTAACTTGCAAGCTGTCAAACATAATATTGCGTTCATCTTGCCAAAGAATACACTCCCACAGAACATGATGTGCAGACTGTTCATATTCACAGTCCGGTGTTGAACATTTGCAGAATGGTGAGACAACAAGCTTGAAGCTAAATAATTTACTCTTAAAGTTACCATGACCGGTGAGAAATTGAGCCACGCAATGATCGACTTCCAACCATGCACTTTCCAGCCGCTCTCGAACGGATGGAAAGAACAGGTATAGGTGACGGCCCTTAATAGATGTGTCCCACCTGCATTGCCATTCGGCCAAGAGTTCTTCCCAAACACCAGCCTGTGGTTTAAACAGTCTGCAGATCCTAACACGATCGCGCTGTAGTAGAAATTCCGCGTCCATGTTTTCTCGCATTGAGTAGTACATAGCAGCACGTCGCTGTATCTCAAGATCGACTGGCAAAACACCTGCCAGGACAGGCAGAGCTTCAGTACTGACTGTCCTATATGCCTTGCACAAGAATATCAACGCCAAGCGCTGGCTTTGAAGCAGTTTACGTCGTACCGCGCCGATAGTAGCCCTATCATACAGGTGAACCATAGCATAAACAACGTTAATAAGTCTATTGACTTTCGACTTGACCGATTGAGGGCATGATAACACAATAATATATCGCGCCACCTTCCGGTACGAGCAGAAAGAACAACCTCTGCCAGGTCAGCTAGTTGTATAAATGTATATAGAGATATTAAATTTGAACAAAAATGTCTCATGGAAAACAGAGAAAATATGGAAACGTAAAACACAGCGTGCTACGACCTTATCTCGAAGGCAAGCAGCTGCGAGTCGTTGACGGCATGTAACCCTTGGTTAAAGAAACCTATGGGGAAGGCAATTGGTCAGCAGTGGATGTCACTCTGTTAATATAATGATAATTTTTTTTTTTTTTTTTAAACACGTTGCCCCACACTAGGATTTCTCCTGTGTCGTGGGTGCGTTTACAGACATGAATTCCACATACAATACACCCAGACCCGGAACAACTACCTGCAGATCATACAAATATTTGTTCCGTGCGGGAATCGAACCCACGACCCGAAGCGCAGCAGCCGACTGTATCAACCACTGCACCAACCGTGCCGTCGAAATAATCTCATAAGAATCTGCTAAAAAGGTATGCAAATCATCAGCAGGCGCAGAGGCTTCTGATGAAAGCTACAAATTACCACACTGAACCCACTTATATCTTAGGCAAGGTTTCAGTCGTGGTGCCACCACCAGTTATGAGAACAGTCAGAATAGTGTCGTGGGTACAGTTCACATTTCACGTACACTATCACCCATCTCCGGAATAACTACTTGTAAGCCATACAAATATTTGTCCATGCGAGAATAGAACCCGCGATCCGTGGCACAGAAAGCCAGTCGCTTAGCAACTGTACCACCTGTGCTCTCCGAACATTGTTACGGTGTATGCCTTGACTACTACAATATTTGTCTTATATTACCTGACTACGGCGTAGCCTTTTCAGGTTTACGAATAATTCGTGTTTTGTGTCTCTATCCATTATAGCTTTATTACGCATTAAGTCAAAGCCTTCTTTTATTTCTTTAATAAGATTTAAATGTATTTGTGTATCTTATTACGGGCCTTAGTCACCTGAAAATAATAATAATAACTGACGAGAATCAAGCATACTAGCTAATTGGTAAATATCGATAACAATTTTATTGACAATGTCAATTGTCTTGTTGTATATTAAGCAATCATACACTCGGCATGATTGGTGGGTGTATTTTGGTATGAGTAGCCAATTATAATGTTGTGTTCATTAAGTTAATTAGATGTCCGTGTGGTGTCCGGATTAAGAATATAGCACCACTCCATTTCCTCCCGTGGATGTCGTAAAAGGCGACTAAGGGAATCTAAGCAGAGAGAGGGATTGGTAGCAGCGTTCCTCCTGTGAAGCGGGAGCCATACTGCGCTCACCAACCCGCCTGCCAAGCGTGGTTAGTATTGGCAAATACCCCCCCCTAAAATGATGACACAGTTGTGGAATCTATGGAGGAGGCCTTTGTTCAGCAGTGGACGTATAAGTTATGCCGATATGAGTTAATTAGATGATAGCTTGGAACCGTGTGCGATTTAGCCCCATAAGGTGTTTGTATATGTTATTGTACTCAACACCACAGCTCTTCAAAGATCTCTTTGGACAGTCAGTCCAGAGCTGACACATTGAGAAACTACGAATCATCTTATTTATAGCAGCATAACACCTAAGAAAATCAAATTATAGGTAATCTGTAAAAGTAAATTAAGCGATCATGGACTGATAATATCGAATCTTGATATCAAAAACGGTTCGTAAACAAGTGGTTCTTATTTTCTATAAACGAAACTGATTTCTATCAGATATGATTAACATCTCCTGGGAAAGCGTTGTGGAATCTAATGATATCAATGAAAATGTGTAAGTTTTAATGAAACTCTTCTCAAACTTTTTGATAAGCACGCACCCCTATGTTATGATCGTCTTAATGTACAACCGCAACCATGGCTTACAGACGTTATTAAGAAAATTCTTTCGTAGGATAGGACAATAGATACATGACCTTTTGTGGCATATTTAGGTTTGAAACCACCCGGAGCTTGTAAAACTGGCCGCACTTATACTGGCTATTACAATTTTACTTATAATTTATCAATAGTTAGTAATGTCTTAGGTTACCGTAAACCGCCCAAACCGAATCTTCCTCGCGACGAGTATCTTGCGCTAAAAAACGTTACTAAAGACCCAGAGCTGACTATTCTCCGTGCTGACAAGGGCAATGCCACGGTTATAATGGACACGTCTGATTACAAACAGAAAATTCAAGAGCTTTTGTCGGATAATAGCACATATGAAAAGGTAAACAAAGACCCAACTAATAAAATTCTCAAAAAGACCACTGAGTTATTATCGAAACACTCCGACATCTTAGAATTGGACGTGAAAACACTAATTCCATCTTGCGCAAAACCACCAAAACTGTATGGGTTGCCGAAAATTCACAAAAGCAATGTCCCCTTACGATCAATAGTAAGCCAGATTGACACACCAACTTACAAACTAGCACAACATCTAGCGAAGATACTCTCAAAACTTCGTGGAAAGTCTAACACATATGTGAAGGATTCCTATCACTTTGTCAGCCAAATACAAGATCTTAAACTGACTGAAAGTGAAGTGATGGTTAGTTTTGATGTGCAGTCTTTATTCACCAATTTACCAGTAAAAGACTGCCTGGATATTGTTAAGAAACGGTTAAGTGACCACAACATGCCTCTTCAATATGCAGAGTTATTAGATCACTGCCTAACCAACGGCTACCTGGTGTGGGACAATGAATTTTACCTGCAAACACTATGGAATTAGAGGACAACAAATCCTTGGCCTTTCTTGACATATTTCTCATCCATAATCCTGATCATTCTGTTAGTCACACTGTGTATAGAAAGCCTACCCATACAGATAGGTACCTTAACGGTGCATCTCACCACCATCCTTGTCAGTTAGCTACGGTGGCCAAATCTTTGTTACAGAGAGCACATGGCATCTGTGACGCCGACCATCTGGCAAGGGAACTCAACCATATGAAGCAAGTTCTTCAAAATAACAATTTGAAAGCTCCACATCCCCGTCGCAGAAGCCGCGACAGCCGCTCCACAAAGTTTGCAGTGTGTGAACATGCCTTAGGCAAACCCAACCACTATCTTCGTTTTGACCAACCTCAAGTCCTCGCGAAAGAGAACCGATATTGGTACATATCGGTTCTCTTTCGAATGTTGAATGTTGAAATGTTTCGTGAGGCTATTGAAATTAAAAAAACATCCTAATTTTAATAGAGAAGATGGTTGGCAGGTACCACCTGTTTGAAATCCAGTTATTAAAATAATAAAGTCCCAAACAACATACCGCACTAAAAAACATCAAGACACTGTGAGTGATTACTGCGTGCATCGAAACAAATTTTTTGATTAAAATTGTACGGTAGATAAAATAAAATAACTTTTTAAAATCTGTAACGACGCCTGTCACCTTAGTCATCATCAAAAACAAAAATCTATAATATACGCGATATAATCCGTTTAACAAGTGTTTTATTATCAATATTTACAATACATATTGCATAAAATTTAATAAAACATTTAAACGGTAGGTAACAAAAGACATATCGTTGGGGATAGTACAATATCGCGTAAAGCATTAGTAAATACCGCGTATGTGACGAAAATAGCCACATTGAGATCTTGCGCCAGTGCAGAGTAAACGCCATGATATTCAGGTTTTTCAACCTCCTGGAAAAAAAATGTATTTGACATTTACCCGTTATTAAGCTATCACCAACGATGTTTCAAACTAACGACTGATATGATAGAACCTATGGGACCTTTTGGAAACCCCAAACTGACCAAGTGTCACGATTTTAACACGAGAATTTTTTCCTCAGTCTTAGCGGCAGAACATCGGGTGTTAGCCAAACATCCACCTTCAAGCGCTGCTCAACGTAAACACAGCGTGACGTCACATGGATTACGCTTACGACCCGGAAGGTACCGGTCCACCAGTTAACCAGCAAACGTATAAAATGGAGGCAGGACAACTGTGGCGACAATACATCATTGCCGGAATCGGTATGTGAATTATTTTATTTTTTGACTGGCTGTGCTCTGTGGTTTCACCCACCGTTTAGTTTAAAAGAAATCGCAGTACTTATAATAGACAGTTGATCTGTCAATTTTAAATGTTAGCGACGCGAGCAATGCTGACTATTGCGAACTAGTGTCTGAGGCATCAGCATATCTGTCAAAAATTAACGACCTTGTTAACGATCAGGGGTCACGCATTAATATAGCGAATAAGTCCGCGATTATGGATATAACTCAGCGAGTAACGGCCATAGTATCTTTGTTAGCAATTAAATCGTCTTGCAATGAAACGAAGTTAGCGAACACGGAACGTGAATTAGACAAAATTAAATCGAATACATGTGTCAATAACAGTCAGCAAGTAAATAAGGTATCATATGCCGATTCATTAAAACTCCGTTTAGCGAAAGTTGCTCCGCCGATTGAGTCGCGCGTTCCGCTTCCCTGCGTAGTGGCATATCCAACCGCGGAGCGATCAGCTGATTATGCGTCATCGTCCGCTACAAAACAGGCCTTAATGAAAGCTATTAATCCTAGCGATGATGGTTTTCAAATCGTAGGCGTTAAAAAAACAGCGAAGTCTGGTGTTGTATTACGCGTCGCGAATGAGAAACAACTCGCAAAGCTTCAATCGGTCGACGCTATTAGATCCGCTGGCTTACGGCTTGAAAAGCCAAAAGGTCGCAAACCGCGAATCTTAGTTAAGGACGTCCCTTCTTCAATGGAAGACCGCGCTTTTCTGACCGCGTTATACCGGCAAAATATTAAAGACGAGTTGTCAGTTGCAGAGGATGGTTTTATCAAATCTACTATAATCACTCGCAGGCGTTCCTTAGAAAACGGGCGGAAATGGATAGGCATAGAAATTGAATCCGAAGTGCGTAAACACCTGGTCACTACCAAGGATAAATTATTTATTGATTGGGCCACTTGTCGTTTTATCGATGATGTCGAAGTAGTCCGCTGCTTACATTGCCAATATTTCGGCCACGTTAGGAAACATTGCGTTAATAAAACACCTACCTGTGCTAACTGTGCCGAGGCACATGAAACGATGGAGTGCCCTCAGAAGGACAATTTGGAGCATTCACCAATATGCGTGGCGTGTAAACGCTTTAAAAAACCGTGCGACCATCGTTGCGGGTCACAGGATTGTCCTACCTATAAGCTCAAGCTCGAACAGTTAATCCTAAATACTAACTACTAAGGATGGCTTACACAGTAAATAATCTTACCGTTGCGCAATTAAATCTTCATAACGATAGGGTGGCCACGTCGGAGTTAGATAAATTAATTTTAGATTATAATTTAGACATTGTCCTTATTCAAGAACAATATCAAAATGCAAGCTTACGTCAAAAAGTAGTACAACTAGATGGCAGGGCACGGGCTGGAATTTACGTTTCGCGTTCTACTAGTTTTTCAGTGACATCGTTACAATATCTTATGACGCCACACTGTGCTGTCGCGGAGGTTTCAACGGCACTTTATAAAGTTTACGTTGTGAGCTGTTATTTTCAATACTCAGATCCTGTTGCCCCACACATACATAATCTTCGCCACGTTCTGCGGTCGCTTGCAGGCCGCAAAATAATCATTGGCGCCGACGTTAACGCGTCATCATCACTCTGGTATGGCAAAGTACGGTCCACTGATTTTGAACGCCGTTGTGCTGTCGAGGATTTCATCGCTGAGATGAACCTATCAATACACAATACCCCTGACGCACCACCTACTTTTTGTAGCCAAATGGGCGAGTCTTCTATTGACGTCACACTATCTAGTGCAGACGTTCGCTTGGACAGGTGGCGCGTCCTTCCGGACGCGTCGTGTAGTGATCACCGCCTGATCGTGTACGAATTTGTACCTAGATTGACACAAATTTATCAAAATATTGGATCAAATTTTATATACAAATCTAAAGGGGCGAACTGGGATTTCTTTAGCTCGCTTTTTGCATCTCATGCCAAAGACTTCACTCGCGATGGGTTGTCAGCAGAAGAAAGTGCTAAAATCATGTCAGACACATTTACATACTGTGCTGATGTTGCTGTAGGTCGCGGATCAATAACCAACACTCGTAGATGTGATTGGTGGAATAGCTATTTAACTGAACAACGTAAACGTTTTCGCAGAGCGCGCAAAAAACTAAACAAGCTTAAAAAACAGCAAATCACGGGAGATATATTTATTGATACATTAAATAAATTCAGAATTGCCAGATCTAGTTATAGAGCCGCGGTGGCAAAATCGAAGGGAAATCTGTTACACAAGGTAGTGCAAACACTAGATAGGGAGGGTCCGTGGTCTCCTCTGTACCACGAGTTTAAAGCCAATAGATCAGTCGATCTTGCTTATATCCAAAATATTAAAATTAATAACATGCATACCACTGGTATTGAGGAGACCACGGAGGCTCTTCTCAATACTCTTATACCTGATGATCTACCTGGAAATGATAACGAGTATCATCAACAGATCAGATCATGGGCTGCTGAACCGCCGGAATCCCCAGCGTCTGACCTACCATCCACTGACGAATTCATAAACGTTGTCAAAAAACTACCACTTAATAAAGCATCTGGAGAAGACAAAATATCGAATAGAATGATTAAAGAAGCTTGTCAAATATCGGGTGACTCTATACTGACCGTTTTTAATCGCTGCATTGCTGAAGGCATTTTCCCTCGTATATGGCGTTCCGGTTTTATACGCATAATACCAAAAAGTGGTGACAACCCCCCGGATGATCCTAAATCATACCGGCCTATAACTTTACTACCATCTTTAGGGAAACTTCTCGAGCGCCTTATAGTTCCACGTTTGCTGCCAGATGGACCGAAATTTCATAATAACCAATTCGGCTTCACAATAGGAAAATCTACTATTGACGCGGCAATCTCTGTCAGGAAAGTAGTAAATTCATCTGAACATAAGTACGTGATAGGCATCTTCCTTGATATCTCTGGTGCCTTCGACAACGCGTGGTGGCCAATGCTACTACTTAAAATGAAAGCCCGCGGTTGCTTCAGAAACATCTACACTCTCGTTTACTCATATTTTGCACACGGATCTGCAAAACTTAAACTTGGTCATCACGCTGTGTCAAAGGAACTCACGATGGGATGTCCTCAAGGATCCGTTATTAGTCCTTATCTATGGAACATGGGTTTCGATGATTTTCTAGCGATTCCATTACCATCCGGCTGTTCATTGACTGGTTACGCAGACGACGGCCTTCTGCTTATTCAGTCAAGTACAAGGGCGAGCCTTGAAAAATTGGCGGATACTTGTTTACGTTTAATCTCTAGTTGGGGCGAACGAAACCGCTTAATGTTTGCACCACAAAAAACCTTTCAACTAATTTTAAAAGGCAATCTTAAGACATCACCGAGCATTAAATTCAATAATGTTACCGTAAAAAGAAAGGAGTCCGTGTGCTACCTTGGTCTGGTATTGGAGAGAAATTTTTCATTCGTTGAACACATAAAATCTGTAGGCGAAAAAGCTAAAAGGAACTTTTATGCCCTGACAAGGATATCAACAGCTACATGGGGTCTTTCATTTAATACTTTGAAAACTATTTACAGCGCTACCTACTTAGGTTGTATTTGCTATGGTTCACCTGTGTGGGCCGATAGGGCTACTATCGGCGCGGCAAGACGTAAACTGCTCCAAAGCCAGCGCTTAGCGTTGATATTCTTGTGCAAGGCATATAGGACAGTAAGTACTGAAGCTCTGCCTGTGCTAGCAGGTGTTTTGCCAGTCGATCTTGAGATACAGCGACGTGCTGCAATGTACTACTCAACTAGAGAAAACATGGACGCGGAATTTCTGCTACAACGCGATCGTGTTAGGATCTGCAGATTGTTTAAACCACAGACTGGTGTTTGGGAGGAACTCTTGGCCGAATGGCAATGCAGGTGGGACACGTCTATTAAGGGCCGTCACCTGTACCAGTACTTTCCATCCATTCGTGAGCGGCTGGCAAGTGCATGGTTGGAAGTTGATCATTGCGTGGCTCAATTTCTCACCGGTCATGGTAACTTTAAGAGTAAATTATTTAGCTTCAAGCTTGTTACCTCACCATTCTGCAAATGTTCAACACCGGACTGTGAATATGAACAGTCTGCACATCATATCCTGTGGGAGTGCATTCTTTGGCAAGATGAACGCAACATTATGTTTGACAGCATGCAAGTTACATCCGGGGTTGTTTACTATACAGACCTTGTTGCGACTAGGACGAATTTCCGTGCGTTCAAGTGTTTTTGCCATACCTACTATTGGAATCAGTCACAATAGCTCACAACATAGGACCCGTAAATAAAAAAATTGTACCCGTGGTGCTTGGCAACTGGGCTTAACCCTGTTGTAAACTCCCATTTATTGTGCATATTATGGCCTATCGTTTTTCTCTGTCTCCTGCTTGCTACGGAGGGAAGTGGAACGTATATTCTTTCCTACTCCTCCTTTTTCTTTTCTGATTAATTTCGGTGCGGGTTCCAAGACAGTTATTCATTTCTCTGGGACACACCGAGCTTCATTGATCGGTGTTCTTTTCGGTGGTCGCCATTGTAGATCCTGGCTTACAGGAGTTGCAGTGGTTGGGAATGTGTGGCGGGCTTGTCCCAAAAGACAGTTGATCTATAATATTGGATTTCATGCCTTTTAATCTTTCTGCATTGCCAAGCGATTGCATTTTTATAGTGTATCCATGTAGATACCCCAGTTAGTGTAATTACCTACATTTGATTAAAATGATTATTATTCACGGAATTTTATTCTGATTAAAATTAGCCTTATTCCCTAAAGAGAGAAAAATAATAATAAATTTACATTTTGTCTATTGCCTTCTGTATGACGTATAAAATCTTGATACATAATCATATACGTTCTATAAACTAAAAAGGAGATATAATATATTTATTTATTGTTATATCAAGATGTTGTCTGCAGTGAAAGTGCGTATTCATGGGGTGCAAGATGATAACTGGGTATAAAGGACAAAATCAACCAGTATCGGGGCTTGATAAAGTTATAGTAACGTATTATTCATCAAGAGAACCCTAACAAAAGAAAACAACTTGATAGAATCAGATACACGAAGAACAAGAAAATGGAAAAAAAAGAAATACAGGCTTCAAACTAGTTTAGGCACCAGTCTCCCACAGTAAATTTCTATTATACTGTAACTTTTTCGTTTTTGTGGTGAGAAATAAATATCTAAAATAATAAGGAAACTGTGTGATTAAATTATCGCATTCCTTATCAGAACTTGCCATTATCTTTAAACCATATCACGGGTACCACATGGTAAAATTGTATAGTGTCAAATTACATTCATCACGTTTTTTTATCTATATGATTATATTGATTATTAATTCCTAGTCCACGATACGCCCACGATAGTATTTTTATTCGTCATGCCTTCTAACGTTTGTATATCTACGTTAGAATAATTGCGGGTCTCAACACATATAATCATATTTCAAGCTATAAAAGGGGTGAAAATATAGCTAATCATGTTAACAATTGAATAATGACAGTGGTTGTAAATTCGGTTACACGTGATCCAAATTACACGTGCAAAAGTGACGAATTTCTAAAGTTAAAACTATCATCTACGTCATAAAATAAGTCTAGCAACAAAATATAATGGGTGTAAGTAATAGTGATGTGGTCAATGATCGCATTCGCATTCCCATTCGCGAACATTCACATATATATTGCCGTTCGCATTCGTATTCGCAAGAAACGAAGCGAATGTATGGCGAATGTATTTGACGAACAAAAAGGAAATTATATTAATAATATCTAGGTCTAATACCACCGTATAGTGCCGGCTCAGAATACCACCATCCTATTTCCTTCCGTGGGTGTCGTAAAAGTCGACTAAGGAATTAGCCGGAGGATGGGCAGCAGCGTTCTTCGAGTACATTAACAACTCAACTGCGATCGCCAAACCGTCTGCCAAGCATGGCGATTATGGCAAAACCTCCCAATGAGCACACAACACACCCATATCGGTCATTGTGGTGATCTTTGGGGGAGGCCTGTGTCCAGCAGTGGACTTCATTCGGCTGAAATGACGATGAGGTCTAACAAGTCTTATTACTGTACTTATTTACCAGATTATAACTACTGTATTAAAATTAAGTTTCCAGACTTACTTGACTAGAATTACTCGATACTCGCGATATTTAATAATATAGACCTGTTAAGACACTCAAACTCTGATGATCTGTACTCTTTGATATGTATTGCAACCCTAAAAAAAGGCTTAAGAATAACATGCTATTAAGGACCATAACGCCTAATACGAATTAATAATATCTACTTAACTATGCCAGTATTGATATATGTATAAGTAATTACGTAAAGATAAAATTGTAATAATGTAGACACGCCGAGCGCCCCCTTAGCCAACAAGTTTGGCGAATTTGTATTTATTGTTAATGTGTGTTATTTTAGAAAAATATAATTATTGTGACGTATTTTTTATTGTTAAGTTAGAGTATTGCCGTATTTGTAATTCAATATTTTATTGGTTTTAATTTCATTACAATAATGTTTCTATTTTATTTTGTTGTTTGTTAGATACATGAAATTTCCATTTTGTAAAAAATAAAGAAGAGTAAAAATAATTCTATCTTTTTTATCGATTTTAATCAAAGTAATCAGCCATGCAATCGATGCATCTTTACTAACGCAGTGGCAGTTTATCGATGTTCTCTTGAAGAAACCAGATGGGCGGAAGGCGACAAACTCTTCAAAGGCATTTTTTACTGCCTCTTGGATACTGAATTTTATCCCGCCAAAAAGTTATCTAAAGTCTGTAAAAAGTATAAAGTAGGCACCTGGTCTGGTGAGACCGCTGATGGAGAGCTTACAACCCCGGCTATTGCAGCTTGGAGACCATCTGTTGTGCAGTATGGGGTCGTGCGTTGTTGTGCAGGAGTAGTGGGGACGAGCGATTGATCAAAGCTGGTTGCAGATGTGCGAGCTTCTCCATCATAGTGTTCAATTATTCACAGTACTCATCAGCAGTAATGCTTATCCTGTTTGGTAAGAAGCTGTGATGAATCGAACCGGCCCTAGACCACCAAGCAGTGACCATCACTATTTTAGGGGTCATTTGTTAGATGAATGAATAACAACATGTGACTAGCAGCGCCACCACACAATCTTTCTTATGTAATAACTTTTTTTATAAAACCGTCAGTCGTTGTCCAGCCATATGGCGTTTCACTATAGGTTATGGACTTATCACGCGAGTTATAGCAATTCTGGTGGAAATATAGTGCAAAAAAATAATAGCTGCCATTTAACCTCTAAAAAAGAATGGTTGTTGAACACACCAAATCAACACCAAGTGCAAGAGATTATCATCGCTGATAAGACGAAAATTTCTGTTGAAGTCCATCTCCACAGTAGATGTGCAAATAACTACAGTTGTTAGAGATACCGAGCACGAGAACACACTGATGGGAGTGTTATATGTGCCAAACTTGGCTACGAACTTGTTATCTGTTAGCCAGTCAATTAGCAAAGGAAACACAGTGACATTTGATGCGAAGCACTACTATTATATTTATAACCAAAAGAGTGTACTTGTAGCAACTGCAGATTTGGTTGGAGGTGTTTATAAGTTGAGAATCAAGCAAGTAGATTGTTTGTTGACTTCAGTGTCTGGAAGTGTGTGGCATAGAAGATTTGGTCATCTGAACAGCAGAAAACTTAACGTGATGAGAGATGGTGCTGTAAAAGGAATTTCATACTCGGACAAGGCTCAGGTCAGTAAAACAAACTGCATTGTGTGCTGCGAGGGAAAGCAGGCCAGGTTGCCATTCAGTCATGTTGGCAACAGAGGCAAGGAACTTCTCGAGGTCGTACACGCAGATGTTTGTGGGCCTATAAAAGTTTTTTTTTTTTTTACAATCCCAACAATAACAGTGTAACTATAGCAAGAGACATTGTTGTGATTGAGGAGGGGATTGAACAGAAGCAAGATGTGATACACTTTGACATTAGTGAGGGCACTGATGACTTCTTTCCAATGAAGGAAAAAATAGAAGAATGTATCCAAGAAGTAGTCTTCCAATCATAAGGTGGGGCAAGCTTAATTGACATTCCTGTTCGGATATTCTCTAATATCATCATTATATCAATCAAAAGACGTACACTGCTGAACAAAGACCTCCTCAATAGATTTCCCATTTTAGGGAAAAATTGCTTGTATTGTAATTATTATTATTATTGTTGTAAATATTAATATGACCCACAGATTGTTGTTTCGGGTCTGGTTGTTTGTGCATGTAATATTTGTGTGTGAAGATGAGTCCGTATAGTGTTCGGATTAAGAATATAGCACAATTCCATCTCCTCCCGTGGATGTCGTAAAAGGCGACTAAGGGAATCTAAACCAGAGGGATGGGCAGCAGCGTCCCTTCTATGAAACGGTAGCCATACTGCGCTCACCAACCCGCCTGCCAAGCGTGGTGAGTATAGGCACATACCCCCCAAAATGATGTAACAGTGTGAAAATCTATGGGGGAGGCCTTTGTTCAGTAGTGGACGTATAAATGGCCGACATGATGATGATGATGAAAACATGAGACAATAGATTACGTACTAGTAGTAATAGTAAAGTTATACAATATAATGTATCTCATGGTTGCACCAAGTAGGCGTCCAGTTCAGCATGTACCAGGCAGCTGGTGCCTGGCGCTGGTTTTCAACTAGAACCTACTTTGAATTTGAACAAATGTTTTATTTATTACAAAAAGTTATTTTATTTTATCTACCTTGCACTTTTAATCGTACTTCGTCGTAATTTTAATCGTTAATTAAAAATATAATTACTTTAATAATTTCTTTCCAAGCGAACATTGCGATGGCGTCGACGGGTTACTCCTTGGGATGGACGTCTCCCATCAATCTCAAGCTGAAAAATTCCACTGACAACCCCTTGGGCGAGGTGATCACTGACGACGAAGAGGCATGGATTGGCTCACTGCTTACTGTTGGCGCTATATTCGGTAAATAAACTTCTTGAACCATCTACGTCCTCTTCTCTAAATGAGCACAATTGATAGTAGACACTAAGACAGATTTTTATATCTGCAGCCTCTATTATAATATCAAAAACTATGTTCTAGAGTAGAGAGTAGTGTTTTAAACACTTAGTGAAGAACCGAGTAGAGTAGAGAGTAGTGTTTAAACACATAGTGGGAGCTCCGCTGCACTTCGCTCCCGCCTTGACCTTCTAACCTAAATTATCCGAGTCGGATCCGCCCTAAAAGAATTTAGAATTCCACCACCCCATCTCCTCCCATGGGTGTCGTAAAAGTCGACTAAGGGATTAGCCGGAGGATGGGCAGCAGCGTCCTTCGAGTACATTAACAACTCAACTGCGATCGCCAACCCGTCTGCCAAGCGTGGCGATTATGGCAAAACCCCCCAATGAGCCCACAACACATCCATATCGTTGGTTGTGGTGATCTTTGGGGGAGGCCTGTGTCCAGCAGTGGACTTCATTCGGCCGAAATGATGAATACTCTGTACTTGGATATTAAGGTCTTTTGATGTCGTTTTTGTAGATAACTCGATCTTAGATATATTGGACGTAGGTTATTTAACCAATCGACAATATAAACTCACGTTTGTTTTTTCGGTTTTATGGTCGTTCGATATTTAAATTTTTGATGGTTTCAACATCAACATTTTACCCGTAGGTAATTTAATTTTCGACGTTCAAATATGTACCCATCCTGATGAATATTTGCTCAGAGCTGTAACTGCAGCATTTCATGAGAACACTCATTATGACGTTGGGTGTTTATATGCTTATGATGGGTTCCGCCATTTATAGCAAAATCAGTGAAAATATATCTCACCAGTGTTCGCAGTTCGTAGTTGTCGCAGTATTTTGTCAGAAGCACATATTAAGACGCTGCTGTCCATCCCTTTGATTTAATTCATCACTTTTTTGACACTCGCGGAAAGACAGGAGGTGGCCTCAGGCATTCCCGCAGACATAATAATTCAATTTAATCAGCGATACATTATTGATCTGTGGTCGCTGTATAATGTTGGTGATACTCAGATGGACGGGACCAAAGGCGAAGCTCCTGCGTCACTCTAGCACGTTTTTTACCGTATATAACCATTTTCTCGAGAATTCAGTGCTAAACAATGTTTCCTGCTAACCGAGAACATAACAGACAGCTATATCTGTGGTCCATCATCATCAGCCAAAAGACGTCCACTGCTGAACAAAGTCCTCTCCCATAGTCGACCGGTTTGATGATAACCACGCCTGCCTGGGCCTGGGGTTAGTGAGCTTCGAATTGCTGCTGTTCCATAATAGGGACGGTGTTGCCCATCTTTGGTTTAGCGTCCCTTAATTGTCTTTTACGGCATCCACGGGAGGAGTGGTGCTATGTTCTCTTAATCCGAAAATTACACGGAATATCCGTCGTTATTAGTAAAAAATATATCTAAATCCAAAGAAGCGAGATAGTTTCCAGCGTCTAAGGTTGCGATTGAGAAGCATAGAGTTCACCCCACTAGCCGCATGTTGTGTAAAACAGTTTCTGCTATGGTGGAGTGATTTTTATTTATTTATTTAATGTTGAAAGACCAACAGCATTTAACAATTACATTAGTTATTTTACACTAGTTACATTCAGCCAATAACAGGTCTTCACGTGTAGTAATTGGTTACAATAAAGTGCATACAAAAAAGTGGATACAAAAGTAGAGACATTAAATATGATAATAAGCATCACAGAGCTAAAAACTTGAAAAGAACTCTAGACTAAGTGCCCGTCTCGCCGATAGCAGACTTGTTTCAAATATATCAAAATTGAGATGCAAACATTTTTTGTTTATGGTATTGCTCGCTCGCCACAGGAACGCATTTTGCCGGTAGTTGGAGGATACCACGGGCAAGTGTATGGGCGTATAATGTCTTGAGATCTTTGTGGGCACAACAAAGGCAATTTTTGAAAGAAGATCAGGACAGTCAACATATCCCGATATGATATTCAACATGAAAGTGACATCCGCTACTTCTCGCCGTATAGTCAATGGAAGAATATGAAACTTAGCACAGAGTTTTAAGTAATCATTTGATGTGTAATTGCATTTCATGCGGTACAATAAGTATTTCATAAATTTAATTTGGACTTTTTCAATCCGTGAGATATATTTATTGTAGCGTGGGTTCCATACTTGATTAGCATATTCCAATATACTACGCACAAATGTGCAGTATAAATTTTTTAATGTCAGCCTCTTTAAAGTTGTTCGACATACGCATTACAAAGCCCAGTGCCTTAGAAGCTCTAGAGATAATATTGTCGACATGGTCTTCAAATAGTAACTTGGGATCATGGATGACACCCAAATCACGTATGTTAAAAGTCCTCTGAAGTGTGTGCTCCCTTAATAAATAATCAGACAGTATGGTATTTGATTTCCTGCTGTAAGTATGACCGAACATTTGGTAGGGTTTAGATCAAGCCTATTTTGAGTGCAAAAATCATCCAACCGAGTAAGATCTGCCTGTAAATCACACACATCCGCAACTGTTGAGATAGCCTTGAAGATTTTCATATCGCCCGCAAAGCATAGTAGTTGAGAATGTTGAAAGCATTTTCCGATGTCATTTACAAAGACCAAGAAGAGCAATGAGCCAAGAAGGGAGCCCTGAGGCACCCCACTAGGTATGATAACCCAACTTGATACGTAGTTATTGACTACAACAGCCTGATATCTGAATTTGAAATATATGACGAGAACCATCGAAGAAGGTCTCCTCTTATACCTATTTGATCTAACTTGAAAATTTGTGTCTCGTGATCGATTCTGTCAAAGCACTTGCTGTAGTCAGTGTAAATGACATCGACTTGCTTACCTCTACTCATTGCTTCAGATATGAATTCATTCAGGAGTATAAGATTGGATGTAGTTGATCGCCCTCTCATAAACCCATGCTGAAAGGTATCGAACGAATGTTTTAACGCAGCGTACAATTGGTTATGTACTATTCTTTCGAATACCTTAACCAGTATACATAATTTTGAGATCGGTCTATAATTTGTAGCATCTGTTATAAGTCCCTTTTTGTGAATAGGGGTTATGAAGGCAGACTTCCATATGGACAGATTTTGTGAAAAGTAAACCGACAGGTAACGAAATAGTGCCGGCACATTTGACCAAGAACATAGGAGGAATCCCATCCGGTCCTGCTGACTTTGTGAGGTCCAGTGCTTTAAGAATCTCACTCACCTCAGTATGAATTATGTGCACGCTAGAAATATCTGATAGTGATTCATGTGTTGTACAAATGTTACCGAGAGGAGAGGCTTGAGATGAAGGTTATTCTTGGAAAACTTTTTATCTTGCCTTCATTGGCAGTTTTTCTCCATAAAACTGACACTGAATACACCGCGTCATGACTATCCTGAATAGAAAGTGCAAAGTAGGTATGTATATTAAAAATACTAAACTTAAATGTCTCCAGGTCCATTTATCGCTGGCTTCGCGGCGTCCCGTATTGGTCGCAAATGGGGTCTGCTTAGCACTTCAGTACCACTATTCATCGGCTGGATTCTTATAGCGGCAGCTAGAAACGTGGGCATGATTTATGGCGGTAGATTATTCTGGGGTGTGGCTGTCGGCATGCTGTTCACAATCTCTCCTATGTACTGCGCGGAAATTTCTACGGTAAGATCTTTACAATTTTAGACTTAGTCAGAGGTGTATTCAGAAGATTTAAACCATCTTCGGCATCTAATACATTTTATGATATGTTTATACAGATTTTCAACTTATGTTTTCCAGTATGTAGACAGATAATAATAATAACATTTATTTCAAGTTTCATAGACTCATAACAAATTCATATAACACACACAGCCACATTAAAATAAAATAACATAAAATTTGCTGTCTGATATAAACATTACTAGCATGATTTGTTCCTTCATTCCCGACGTGCAACGTGTAGTCTACAACAGTGGGTAATATAGGAACAATCAAGCCTTTCCGCAAGCGCGGCCAGCATGCTATTGGTGCTCCCCCGCACTCGCCGCACCAGCGAAGTGCCCCTCTTTTGCATTGTTGTGTAGAAGCAATCTACACCCGATACTGCAAACATTGTCGATGCGCTGCAATAGCGGGGGAGCCCCAACATCATCCTGAACGTGTTGTTAAACTGGATACGAAGGTGCGATTTTTGCGTGTAGTCTGCCCAGAGGCTGCATGTGTATAATGTAGTGCAGTATGCTCTAAAAAGAGTAATCTTTACATAAGTTGAGCATCGTGCAAATCTGCGGATCACCATGTTTGCTCTGACCGACAGCGCCCTACGCTCCCGTTCAATATCTGCATCATCTTTCAGGGCAGATATAACCAAATGGCCAAGGTACTTAAAAATATCTACCCTTTTTATTGGTGAGCCATTTAGATTTACGGGTGGTATATCTGTTACCTTTCTTGGCCCGCCCTGAAAAACCATACAATGACTCTTATTTACATTATAAAGCAGCCCGTGATCAGCTGCATAGTCCTCACAAATACTCATCAACTTTCTGAGTCCACAGACCGAGGCGCTCAGCAGCACCATATCGTTCGCATAGCTAATGTTATTAAAACTGACACCGTCTATGTAACAACCTATATGTTGTTTGCTGAGCGCCTCGATCAGTCCATTAATATACAGGTTAAAGATTAAGGGAGAGCTCAACCCCCCCTGCCTCACACCACATTCTAACCAATACGGATCCGATAATGTGCCCGCCCACTTCACGTTGTTCACCTGGTTCCCATACCAATACTTAAAGATGTTAATAATTTCATTGGGTATATGTGATGATCTCATTTTATTCCACAAGATAAAATGAGATCATCACATATGATAATAATATATAAATAATAAAAATAATAATATATCACATAGAATGATATATAAACGAAACAAAACTTCTGAATGGATCACGAACGGTATTAAAACAAAAAAAAACTTGCATTTTAAATATTATAAACTCAAAAGTCTATGTCAAACTTAATTACAGAAAACAGTACAAATATTTAAAGTCAAAAAGCAAATATGAGGCATCTTGGACATAAAATATACAATTACTAATTATTACATATGACATTTCTAATACATTTAACAATTATTTTATCGATATGAAATCCAGTAACAACAATATCTATCATCTACAGTTGGACCTTAACATTTAATATAACCACTCAGTGTTAGTTTATTCATCTATCCAGCAAGTAATTATGAAAGTTTTACAACAACAAAATCTCTGAACTTCATTCATCTGTGGGATTTGATGACCTTCTTGCCTATATTCTAAAACTCAATGCAAATCACTCAACACCAGTGTTAACGTATCTAATTAATATATCGTTGTCCCAAGGAACCTTCCCGGATAAAATCGTCCGTTATCAAACATATCTACAATCAAACTTTTTTTTCAAAAATAGACGACTTCTAAAACCCTACACGATATAAAAATATTTAAGTCACAAAACTAAACATTATTTATTTAGTCAGGCGAGGCCATGCAGCGTAACATGCAGACCAACGAGAAAGTATACTTTATACACACAAAACCACCAGAGGTTTGACTCGCGCGGTGACCCTGTAAAAATCTTTTCACGCCCTTTTTGAAGAGTTCCATGCTATAGTCTCTTAGGAAAACCTCGACAGGGAGCTGATTGCTCGGGGATCCCTTACAATCCCCGCGGAGGGTGGCCGCTTTACAGTCACCCTCTCAGAGATGCGCCTACAGGCGTGGCGCCAGTGGGCGGCTCTAGTGGATCATACGAGGACCTGGAGCCCCCCTTAGGTGCCGAAGATGACCGCCGCAGTGGTTTTGGCCGATAGGAGCCTGGCACGCCCCTCCGTCCTTACCCGCGGCGTAAGGTCTTTAGCCGCTTTTAACTGTCAAGAATGATTGAAAATATTGTTAAGTGACACGCACCTGCAATTTGTTCTTCGATATGAGCAAGGCATTGACTTTGTTAGCCACAATATCCTCAGCCTCAATAAATGTGAAATGGCGTGGCGTATCATTTAAATGGTTTTAAAGTTACCAATCAATTAAGTGCAAGTATTACACAAGGTAGCTTACCTCTTTCTATTGTATATTAATCACCTATGCAACCACCCCCACCACCTTGCTACAAATCATTTTTACTCTCTCGTTATGGATGATGTTCTCGTTATTATCACAGAAAATAAAATATATAGGTAATTACAAATTTACAACACTGAAATAACAAACGGTTAATACTATAATAACTTAAAAAATAACGATCAATCTATCAAAGACAAAGTCAAAACAGCCCTCTTAGCTTATCATGGATACGTGGCTTCTAGCGTAAGATACGGCTTTTTTCTATGCTGCGTATTCTTTTTAACCTTTGGTCGTATATTACTTGTGGCATACGCTAAGAGAGGCATATAATTATATCGAAATATGGATTGTAAACATTGTTCAGAACCGATGAACACCGATGAGGTGATAAAATGTATGAACTGTCAATGTTCGTTTCACTATGGGTGTATGGGAATGTCGGAGGCAGACTATAAGAAGATTCTACCGATGAATAAAGCGAAATGGAAATGTACAGACTGCAAACAGACCAAGAAAGCTAATATAAAAAACTCAAAAGCCGCGGATAGCGCTAATTCGGACTTGTTTCAACAATCTTCAATTGTTCCAGCGGATTTCAAGCCATTACTGGCCCAATTTGATGAGCGTTTTAGTAAACTGAACTCCACGATTGAGTCATTCAAATCTTTTATTACACAAGAATTCAAGCAACTATTGGATACTGTCAATACTTGGACTTCAAAAATTTCGCTAATGGAGACTTCTGTTGGTTCAGTAGTGGAGCGCATGAATGATATAGACAAAGACTTAAATAAAATGAAAACATTGGAATCCGAATTTAACGACTTAAGTAACAATTTTAATGAGTTATTAATTAGTAACAGAAAACAGGAGCAGTGGGTTCGCCGTTCAAATATTCAATTTAATGGTATCCCTTATAAAAAAGGGGAAAATTTAATCAGTATTATAAAGTCTTTGGCTGTGCAAAGCGGTTTTGAACTGAACCCCACTAATGATATAGATTTTGTGACAAGGATCGCCGTGAAGGATGATGAGAAAAATGACAGGCCGAAACCCATCATATTAAAGATGCAGGCTAGATATCGCAAGGATGACTTTTTATCATGTCTTCGGAAAATGAAGTCCTTAAAGGCATGTGATATCGGATTTCACGGTGTAAACACACCTATATATGCCAATGATCACCTCTCCTCTTATAATAAGGCTCTGTTAAAAGAAGCTAAGTGTAAGGCCGGTGCAAAAGGCTACCGCTTTTGTTGGGTCCGTAATTGCACAATCATGGTACGTCGTATTGAAGATTCGCCTGTTCTACATATAAAATCAGCAGAGTGTTTAAAAAAAATCTCATAGGTGCTATCAACTTAATAATAATGATAGTTTCTATACATAATATATTTGTGTTATTGCATGCATTAAGTAAAAAACATTGTAATGGTCGGGGTGAACCTTTTTTGTCTATGATACAATTATGTAGTTTAATACGGTATTTCCGCTTAACCAGTTATAATTATAATAATATTATTTATTTATTTAAATATCGATTCTGTGCACTACCGTTCTCATCACATTATAGCGATACGATTTTGATTTATTTACTACACACAAATGCAGGTTTTTCTATTCGGATTATAAATGGCACTTAATATTTTTTACCAAAACGTTCGAGGTCTACGCACAAAAAGTACACAGTTCTATTTGAGTGTTTTACATGCCAATTATGATATCATTTGCATCAGTGAGACTTGGCTTCTGTCGGGAATATTTGACGAAGAACTATTTGACAACCGATATAGCGTGTATCGAACCGATCGAGACTACGCACGTTTAGGAGTTAACCTGGGCGGGGGTACTTTAATTGCAGTCCGTAACGGTATCACGGTGGATACACGTCATCCTCGATGTCTACCAACATTTCCGGATGCCGAAGTAACATATATTGGCATCGTTAAAAATCGTGGCTTATTTCAAAACAAGGTACATATATTTTGTTGCTATTTCCCTCAGAATGCTAATCAGATGGATTCACAGTCAAGCTTCTTTGAATATGTCTCGGATCTATATTTTGATCATCCTGATGATGATTTCATCATAATAGGCGATTTCAATGTCAGAGATGCTCTCTGGAAATCTAATTCTAATGAAAACACAGTATATGTTGTATTAGAAAATTCCCAAAATAACAATCTTGTGTCTCAGTTGGCTCACTTTCTGTCTGTTACTGACTGTTATCAGTATAATAGTATAGCTAACGTAAATTTTAGAATGTTGGACCTTGTTATGTCTAATCTAGTATGTGTCGTTACACGTGCTATTCCACTATCATTACCTGAGGACGGTCATCACCCTTCTTTATGTGTTAACGTAAATCTTGGTATGAGTGAGCAGGTATTGCAATCTCCACCTCGAACAGTTCGATGCTTTCATTTGGCTGACTACGATGCAGTTAACGCGGAACTTGCTAGGTGTAACTGGGAACAGTTACTTTCCGTGGATGATATTGATGAAGCTGTAGAAAGTTTCTACTTGGTTATAAACAATGTAATTGACTCACTCGTTCCTTCAATAGTTGTACATGAACGTCGTAAATACCCTCCGTGGTATTCACGTTCTTTAATCAAAATAATAAAAAGGAAGTTAAATTTACATAAGAAATGGAAAGCTTATGGCAGACAGAGTGACTATGATCATTTTTGTGAACTTAGGCATTTAACTAAACTAATGCAAAAATCGTGCTATAAATCATTTGTTGCAAAATCTGAAGTTAGTATCCAAACCTGCACCAAGAAATTCTGGTCTTTCATCAAATCTAAGAAGTGTAGTAATAATATACCAGACACAATGTACCTTAATAATCGGGTAGGATCTAATGGCCAAACTATAGCAAATCTGTTTAACTCGTTTTTTCATTCTGTGTTCGAGGCAAATTATAGTCCATCAGCAGATTGCACAACACATGAAAATCAAATTAACATTAATTCGGTTGAGTTTAATTGTTTCCAAGTTGAAAAATATTTATCCAAACTTGATACGACTAAAGGCAGTGGCCCTGATAAGTTGCATCCTTTATTTTTGAAACGTTGCAGTAAGCAGGTCTCTGCTCCCTTAACTAGACTATTCCAAATATCTTTTAATACGAAAGCTCTACCAAATGTTTGGAAGCAGAGTCTTGTTACGCCAATTTATAAGAGTGGGGACAAACATGATATTAGAAATTATAGAGGTATTTCTAAACTTTCAGTAATACCAAAAATGTTCGAGAAAATGGTGTATGATATTTTGTTCCCACTGTTGAGACCTATATTGATAAATCAACAACATGGGTTTGTCAGTGGGCGTTCAGTTGAATCAAATCTCTGTGAGTTTATCGATAGGGTCTTACGGGCTTTTGAAAGAGGGTCTCAGGTGGATGTAGTGTACACTGATTATTCCAAAGCCTTTGACAAGATTTCTCATTACCTGCTTATTAAAAAGCTTGAAAGTGTCGGTGTACATGGCGATCTCCTGAGATGGTTGGAGTCTTATTTGCGTAATAGAACACAGGCAGTCGCAGTTAAGGGATACACTTCTAGTTTTGTTCCGATTACTTCCGGTGTGCCCCAGGGCTCCCATCTCGGCCCACTGTTCTTTAATATTTTCATTAATGATGTCATTAATTACATTCATAACTCTAATATATTATTATATGCCGATGACACTAAAATTTTCAAAGTAATTGATTCTAACTCAGATTGTGTTTGCTTACAGAATGATTTAGTTAATCTGGGTGATTATTGTATAATGAATAATTTACATTTAAATGCTGATAAATGCTGTGTAATAACATTTTCCCGTAAAAAGAATCCCATTTCGTACGATTATAAAATTTATGATAAACCTTTGAAACGTGTTACCGAGGTGAAAGACCTGGGAGTGCAGTTGGATTGTAAGCTTTTGTTTGATAGACATATTGGAAAAATTGCAGACAAGGCATATAAAATGCTGGGTTTCATCTTCCGACAATGCTCTGAATTCACTCATGAAAAGACTCTCATTATGCTTTATAACTCGTTAGTTAGATCTCAGCTGGAGTATGCCTCAACGATTTGGAATCCTCAGTATGATATATATAGTCATGCTATTGAGAACATTCAGAATAAATTTATCAAAAGACTAGCATATAAGTTTGGATCCTCTAACATCAGAATCGTATCCCTTGAAAGACGCAGAGAACAACGTGACCAGATATTTTTGTATAAAATCATTAATAATATAGTAGACTCCCCCTATATTTTGAGTAACATCTATTTCAATTGCCCACGCAGTAATGCCCGCAGTAAATCGACATTTTACACCTCAATATGTAGAACAAATTATTATAAGAATCGTTTTATTGCAAGAGCGTGTCACATTCATAACAAATCATATAACCACATTGATGTATTTAGCAAAAACCAAACAAATTATATTAATTCCGTTAAGGCAGTCACAGATTCACCCCTCCAGTAGTATTATTAGTATTTTTAATTTAAAAATTGTTAAAATATGTATGTCCGTCTTTCTTTTTACTTTCTTTGAATATGTTCACTCCATGTTTACACAACAGTGAAAACTTTATTGGCTTTGTGTGTCGCTGATATGTTACTTGGTTCATTGTTATATTGATGCTGTATGTTTTCCTATGAATAAATAAATAAATAAATAAATAAATATGTTCAGCAGTGGACCGATATAGGCTGACGATACTGATGATGGGTGGAGGGGTTGGTCGATAATTGCCACGCTTGTGGTTGGCGATCTTAGTTGAGTTGTTAATTTACTCGAAAGACGCTGCTTCGGTTAATCCTATAGTCTTCTTTCACGACACTCACTGTATGATGGGATGGGATGGGTGCTATTCTTAGACGGCACGACACTGTAAATGTTGAGAACTGCTTTACAATAAAATAACTACCTGACGTGAGAATCATACCCAGAACTTAATAACCATGGTTGTGACATTTACGGTCGAGTACTGAAACGCCACTTAATATTTAAATCCTGCTTAGTTAGCAACTAAGCAGGATTCATATTTACCGAAAGTAAGAAGGCGGTAGAAAGGCGTCTCAAACTGTCAAGCGCAATTTAAATCTTAAGTGACGTTTTAGTATTCAGCCGTTAGACCGATAAATCAGATAAGAATGAACCAAAGACCAAAAAAGTATATAGTTATGCAGATTTTTTTTATTATCCGTAAATATGGTGTCCAGATTAGGAACATCGCACCACTCCATGTCTTCCTGTGGTAAATGGCGACTATAAGCCAGAGGGCTGGGCAGCAGCGTCCCGTCTGTGGAACAGTAGCCATATTGCGCTCACAAACCCGCCTGCCAAACGCAATGAGTATTGAAAAATTCCCCCCAAAATGACGCCACATGAAATCTATGGGGAAGCCTTTGTTGGCGCTGCTGAAGTGGACTTTTTTAGGTGATATGATAAATGCAATGCAATGACTTGCGTTTTCACACAATTTCACGTTAGATTTTGGTTCCAGGATGACTCTCGCGGTGCCCTGGGTTCGTTCTTGCAGGTATTCATCGTGTTGGGTTACCTGCTGGTCTACTCCATCGGCCCCTACACGTCTTACAATATCATAGCATATGTGGGGGTCGTGTTCGTCGCTGTGTTCGTGGTATCGTTCTTCTTCATGCCGGAGACCCCTTTCTACTACTTGGGAAAAAGTAAGAATCATTTACTACGTGTGTTCGGTATCGTGCAGTGTCGGAAGTTTTTCTTTTCATATGGTTAGTGGCCAACCTTGTGCCTAAGAATGTTCAAGCCACCCAAAGGCCTCCAACTTGGCTTAATGACTGCCGTGTAATGACAAGAATCGGGACCGAGGGTTTTACGTGCCCTCCGAAGCATGGAGACGCTCAGTTCAAATACTACTATGCGGTCACTCATCCATTGACTGACCGAGCCAAGCGTTGCTTACCCTCACCAATCCTTTAGTGTATAACGGGCTATGAGAATAAATTTGCAATATTTATTTTATAATATTTTCTGAAGTTGATGCGATGACATCCACTGTGTCTAAATAGCTCACGGAAATAGATCGCGTTAGTTTGGTACATTATATATACTTTTTTATGGTCTCCATTGGAAATTCTACATGAACTTCCTCCGCCCCGAGAAAGGGTGAAGGGGCGTGCCGGACTCCTGGAGCGGTTAGCTTTGGCACTGAAGGGGGGCTCCAAGTCCTCGTAAGATCACATGAGAGCCTCCCATAGATGCCACGTTTATAGGCACATCTTGGAGGGGATGACTGTACAACGATCACTCCCTCTAGCGAAGGGAAGGCAACTGTAAAAATGACGCCCCCAGGCACTTCTCCGGCAGGATTGTAAAGGACCCCCCAAGTCTCGCTGTGCGCTGTGCTGCGAACACATCGGCACGTGAACACTTGTGCGCCACCGTCTTCCCGGGGGTCGCTCGATATGAACATGCAGACTCCCCAATCTGCGCGCTCAAGACCCCCGAGGCCCCCCATCATCTAGCGACGGCAGGGCGCTCAGACTTGTTGGACCTGGGAGCCGGAGTGGATGTTACCCCGATGCCGTATCGTCCTTCTCCGTGCGGGATCGGCCCTCTCGTGATCCCGCTCTGCAATCTAGTCTAATTTCTAGTCTAGTCCAGTCTAATTTCTGGAGCATAACGCTCTCGCAGAAGGAGACCACTGCACTCGAATTTTCATACTCATGACATGCTCTGTTAACATAGCAGACACTTCTACCGGCAGAGAGAGATCTTGCCCGATCCGATCGACCAGGATCCACCGCCCGGTAGCCCACGCAGGGCCCTCCTCGAGCGCGTGCTGTGCAGTATCCTGGTCGCTTTCTCGCATCCTATTCTGTTCACTTATGCACCAAAATAACCATGACCGGTTTATACCCGTGTAAGACGGTAGGTGACGTGCTCACTCCTTGTGAGCCAGGCTCCGATGGCCTCGACGACGCGGTTGGTTGCAAACTGATATGTAGGTGATGTCACCACATCTCGTGTGTGCGCCGTCAAGCCAGCCGCCTCAGTCTGTCAAACGCCCATGAAGGCACGCTTTTGCCGTTTTGGCGGATGGGGCGTATCTGATCATAGACCCACGCACGCACGCGCCTGCATGTTGAAAGGCAGAAAGTTTGTTGTTGTTGTTGTTGCCGAAGTTGCCGCCTCGTAGAATGCTGTCCTGTATCCCCGTGCAGATACGTATAGCCACTCTGCGCTGCAGACCGTGAAATTTGTTTCTGCAGCACTGGACGGATGACCATACAGGCGACCCGTAGAGGGCCACGGACCGCACGATGCCCCCGTAGAGACTGCGAACTTCCTCGCGCGGTCCCCCGAGACTGGGCAGCACCCGATGCAATGCACCCACTACCCCCTCGAATCGGGGGACGAGGCGCGCGAAGTGCTCTTCGAAGCCCCAACGACTGTTCAGGGTGAGCCCCAGGTACTTCATGTACTGGCCCACCCTGATTTGCGCATCACCAACGCGTATCCACGAACTGGGTGGTTCTCTACTCCGCGGCAGTTTGTGGAACCATAGCGCCTCGGTTTTATGAGGCGCTATCTGCAGACCCAGAACGTGGATTTTTGCCACGACAATTGCCACCACTTGCTCGGCAAGCCGGATGGTTCCCTCGAAGGATTCCCCGCTGGCCAACACAAGAGTGTCGTCAGCGTATGATGCCCTGCAGGTAGGGGGGGCATCGATGATGGACTAGTGCCCCCCTAATCGTGCCCCACGGGATAGAGTTGAAGGCATTGACGATGTCTAGACTGATAGCCAACGCCAATCCACACCTCCCCTGCATTAAAAAAAATATTATAAGGACAAGAAAAGAGCTGCCAAACACGCTATTGAGATTCATAACCATTTTCTCTTGTATTACAGGTGATAGGGAGTCTGCAGCCAATTGCCTAATTAAGATCCGCGGTCGTTCGCATGCGGGCGTGCAGGAGGAGCTCGATAAGATGGCCGCCGAAGTTAAAGCATCCATGGAGAAAACTGCTACGGTAATCGGATCCCTCTCTTTCTTAAACGTCGGCTGAACGTAAGAACTTGGTTTTGAATTAAATAGCTGTGGCTGCCAGTGCCTCAAAGAGGACTGCTATACTGTTTTCTTGCACTACTGACGCTGCAACTCATTATCAGCCTTAAGATTGTTGCTGCAAATTGCATATCTTTCTTGCATCTGTGTCATTACCCATTTATTGGTGTTAGGTCTCTTATTGCAGCCCCCTGCCGTAGTTAGATGGCGAGGGGCCTCGGGGGTCGCGGGCACGTAGATTGGTGAGTCTGAGTGGTCATACCAAGCGACTCTAGAAAGACGTTGGTGCGCAAGTGGTCACATGTCACCGTGTGCGCAGCACAGCGCACAGAGAGCTTCGGGGGCAAGCTTTACAACCCCCCGACAAGAATAAAATGCCTGGGATGCGCTTTTTTTACAATCTCAGTCCTCCCTTCCGCGCGGGAGTGACCGATTAACAGTCATCCCCTCTGAAATGTGCCTAAAAGCGTGGCACCTGGACAGCTTGGGACGGAGAAAGTTCATGTTGAATTTTCACTTGGGACCAATAACATTAATAAAAAAGTACCACGAGTGTGCCAGATATTCGCCGTTAAGCGGTAGTGTTTTAACTTTAGACATTGGATACTGTGTTCCTGTTAGAAGGGTACTGTAGCGGGTGAGACTAAACTGTTACTATTTTTCGGACAAGTTCCAGTGTACCCAACAAAATATCACTTCCAGTGTACCCAACAAAATATCACTGATTTAACACTGAGCCATTGCTAGCATATTTGTATTTCTTAAATCCGTATGATGGCCGGATTAAGAATATAGTACCACTTCATTTCTTTCCATGGTTATCGTTAAAAGCGACTAAGGGACTCTAAACCAGAGGGATGGACAACAGCTTCCCTTCTGTGGAACAGTAGCTATACTGCGCTCACCAAACCACTTGTAAAGAGTGGTAAGGACTGACAAGTTTTCCTCAAACGTGATGACACAATTGTGGAAATCTATGGGGGAGGCCTTTTTCAGCGAGGAACGTCCTTTGGCTGGTAATATCTAAAGTTAAACTGACTTTCGACGACAAGCTTCTGACTGCCCGTAACGAACTTCTAAAGTATAAAACAAGTAATCTGAGTAATATCGTATCTTTTTCAGATAGCAGACGTTTTCCGCGGCAGCAACTTCAAGGCGTTCTACATATCGTGTGCGCTGGTTTTCTTCCAGCAATTCAGCGGTATCAGCGCCGTCCTCTTTTACATGACGAATATTTTTGAGGCAGCTGGTTCTGCGCTTGACTCAGCCATTGCTACCATCATTATCGGTGCAGTCCAGGTAAATCAAAACTTCCTGAAAGATTTGTAAGCTGAAGCAGCAATGGGCGGAGCTCATTGCTCGTAGAACTAAGACCGTTAGAGCAAAAAAGGTTCTCGAGTGGAGACCGCATACTGGCCTTTGTTCAGCAGTGGACGTTCTTCAGCTAATATGATAACATTGTCCTATTGTTTTATGTGCGCGAAAAGTATGCTTGAAAATATAACTCTTGCAGGTGGTAGCGTCCTTCATAACGCCGTTCGTGGTAGACAGGCTGGGCCGCAGGATCCTACTACTCATCTCCTCCGGCGGAACCGCTCTCGGTGTTGTAAGTAACACTTAAGTTTTATTGGGAGATGGAGAATTATGTGGTAGACCATTCTACTTCTTCTTTTGTGTATTTAGTGGCCAACCTAATGTCAGAGTTATTCATACCGTCAAGCCGTCAAGGCTTCCGACTTGACTTAACGACTACCATCTTATGGAACCAGAATAGACGATGTTATGTGTCCTCCGAAGTACGGAGATGCTCAGTCCAAATACCACTTAGCGGTCACTCATCCATAGACTAACCGCGCCAAGCGTTGCTTTACCTCACCAATAATTAACCGATCAGCGAGTGTGACTGGATATGAGTGCCTCAAGCCAATACATCCAGGTCTAATGGCACTATTTTGACGGCTGATTAGCGCGAGGTCCACTTGGGTCCTGGTGTTTAGTAAGATTAGCTTTCCCGGCGTTCTAGAATATCCAGATGCTCGAGTCAAATAAATAATAAAAAATATACCACCCCTCTCCACCCATAGGTGTCGTAAAGGGTGACTAATGGTTGACTGTAGTCATCATTGGGCGTCCCATATCAGTGGTCGCTTACAGTTATTATTTACGTTATTCTTAATCTGGACACCACACGGACTAGGGACTAAGGAGTCATTGAGTACAAGGCGGGTTGATGTGCGCAGAATGACTGCTGCTACACAAAAGGGACACTGGTACCTAACCCTCTAGTTTAGAGTCCCTTAGTCACCTTTTACGACATCCACGGGGGGGACATAGAGTGGTGTTATATTCTTTACTACTACTACTATATTGTTGGCATTGGAGGTAACTTCGCCAACAATTCGGCTATATATATTGACATATAAAATAATTTAAGTTAGAAATTAAGGCAATAGAGGCTCTTGCAATAATAAAAAATATAAACTACATAAAAGGCCGATATTTGTCTTAGGTTTTTGCGAGTATTACACATTATAATAAAACACTTTTAAACGCATTCTATCGCGTATATTTTAGATTCTAAAAAATCTGAATCCGTTTAAAAGTGTTATATATATTATAATTTAAATAAATTTTGTTACCTGCGCCGAAATGGATGCTGTTTGACAATTGCAAGCGCTCAGGAAGTTGGTTAGATCCTGGTTCAGCACCTAAAGTAAAGGACACTGTTTGGTGGTCTAGTGCCCGTGTTATTCATCACAGCTTCTTACCAAACGGAATAAGCATTATTGCAGATGCGTACTGTGAAGAATTGAACACTATGATGGCGAAGCTCGCACATCTGCTACCGGCTATGATCAATCGCTCTTCCTCGTTGCTCCTGCAAGACTATGCGTGACCCCGTACTGCACAACAGATGGTCTCCAAGCTACAAGAGCTGGGATTGGAAGCTCACCGTCATCCACCGTACTTACCAGACCGTGCGCCTACAGATTTCTATTTCTTCCAAAATTTGTAAAACTTTTTGGCGGAAAAAAAATCAATATCTGAGAGGTAGTACAAAATTTTGTACTACCTCTCAGATATTGATTCTTTTACGGTGGATGACGGTGAGCTTCCAATCCCAGCTCTTGTAGCTTGGAGACCATCTGTTGTGCAGTACGGGGTCACGCATAGTCTTGCAGGAGCAACGAGGAAGAGAGATTGATCATACATAGCCTTTGAAGAGTTTATCGCATCCCGTCAATCTGCGTTGGCAAAAAGATGGAAAAATTCTACTGTACTTTATTTCTTATAAAATGGCAATTTCATAGGTAAAGACATAATATGAATAAAAATATTTTTATCTTCATCTTTAATCTGGACACCACACGGATATGCTCCTCATGGATATCGTTAAAATCTTACTTATTCTGGTTTTTATCATGTTAATCTTTAATAATAGGTGTGCCTATAAAGTTGTGGTTTTTGATAATGCTTTATAATTCCAGGGTCTCTTGGGCATGTACTTCGTGCTAGACGAAAACGAGAGCCCATTGGTAGCCAAGATTGATTTCCTGCCAGTTATGTCCCTGGTCCTGTTCATCGTCACGTACTGCTGGGGTCTGGGCCCTCTGCCTTTTGCGATCATGTCAGAGTTGTTGCCCATCGAAGTGAAAGTCATCGCCACACCCATCGCGACAGCGTTCTGTTGGGGGAGTTCGTTCTTGGTCAGCAGGTAAGTCTTAACTAGCGTTTTAATTTATGTGGATGGTACTGGATTCAGGACCTTTAACGTAATGTTTTTTATTCAGATAGCAATTTAGACTGGGACTAGATATTATGACCACCAAAATAATCATCGGCAGACCAAAAGAATAATGAAGAGTCCCATACATTATTTGTACAAAACAAATCAAGAGTTATTGAGAAATTGCAATGGCATGTAGATTTATGCTGGACTTTTACCAGCAAAAACGCCTGGAGTGGTCGTATTTGGCACCGAAGAGGGGCTCCATGATCTCGAGAACGAACACTAGAGCCGTCCATAGGTGCCACGCCACGTTTTGGAGGGCATGACTGTAAAGAAGCACCCCCTCTAGCGGAGGAAAGCTGAATGTAAAGTGGCCACCCCGAGGCTTATATCAAGGATCGCGGGACTTGGCACGTGTATACCACTGTCTTCTTGGGTAGCCATAGTCCTATTGATAAAGAGGGCAATATGTGTCGCAATGGCTGGTGTCCTGAAAGCTGCTTTGGGTATTTATAATATTTTAAAACCCTGATTTTAAAAGTATAATTTATTTTATCTAAATCTCAGATCGTAAAATTCGAATTGTAAACTTCAAAACGAGTTTATATTGACATACTTTATAAACACAATACGAAATTTAAAAATATAATCAAATTATAACGCTTTTTCTCTATCAAAATAATGATTTTTTTTTACCTTTACGATATAGGACAAATCCAAAAAGTTAATATCACCAAGGAGATTTCATCAATTTTTTTGAAGTGAAAACTTCTTTTAGCACCGTACGCGTATTTTTAGATGAGATAAAATCTCTGGACTCACGACACCGTTACGAGACGCTATTTGAAGTGAAAACTTCTTTTAGCGCAGTACGTATATTTTTAGACGAGATAAAATCTCTGAACTCTCTGCTTACGAGACCCAGCTATACTGTGTGCATATATGCATGTACTTATAGCAGACCGCGAACGATAAATAAAAAAAATAGTTTTCACTTCTGTCGGCACTCCCGGAGTGCAACCCGTAACGTCCTTAGGCTGATATTATTATGATGATGATGGCCATTTACTATTTTTGGCAATAAAAGTATTTTTTTGTAACTTATGTTTTACAATATCTGGTGGTCAGTTAAACAGAAACCCATTTAGATTGCACAAGTGGACTTCTGCAACCCACTTTCACTGTATTAATACTCATAAATTAGCCAAGTTTAAGCAACTTGCCTGATTTTCTGAAGCTGCTGGACATACACGAGTATTTGTTTGTATTGTTTTGGCCATGTTTAAGAGTGAATCCTCTAAATGGGACACTGCTTGCCAAACGAAGTGATAATGGATTTTAGTAAAGTATCAGTTTTTTCCATCGTGGTGGATATCCTCGTCACTCACAATGGGCCTCATAAGAAAGCTCAAGGTCACTCAGCGAGCTATGGAGAGAGCTATGCTTGGTATTTCTCTACGAGATCGAATCAGAAATGAGGAGATCCGTAGAAGAACTAAAGTTATCGACATAGCTGCAAGGATTAGTAAACTGAAGTGGCAATGGGCAGGGCACATTGCTCGTAGAACTGATGGCCATTGGGGCAAAAAGGTTCTCGAATGGAGACCGCGCACCGGAAAACGCAGCGTGGGACGACCTCCAACGAGGTGGACAGACGACCTGGTGAAGGTCGCTGGGAGTCGTTGGATGACAGCGGCTTGTGACCGCTCGTTGTGGAGATCTAAGGATCTAAGGCCTTTTTCAGCAGTGGACGACCTGTGGCTGATATGATGGATATCCTCGTGGGCTTCCTCCACCTTGAGGACTTGTATACTTGAGGAGTGTGTATGTGACGTTTGCTGGTTATGCTTACCAGCTAAAGCCACCCCTGTGGACCCCCTTGCCTCTTAATGCTTGTGCTGCGCACACAGCGGTGCGTGCCCACGTACGTACCGCTGCCTACCCGAGTATCCATAAGCCTATGTGCCGCAATGTTCTTCAAGTTCACACACAAATACCCTCAGCACCAACTCTTGTTTCACAGATACTTCAACACGGTCGCGGCCGCAGTCGGCATGGGCGCGAGTTTCTTCATATTCAGCGCGTGCTGTGTCGCCTCGTTCTTTTTCACGCTGTTTCTAGTGCCCGAGACCAAGGGTAAGAGCTTCCAGGAGATACAGGACATTCTGGCTGGGAGGTCAGTATTTAATTACTATTACAGTATTTAGTATCTACTTACTTACGTATTGACTTATTTTCCAGCAAAAGCCACCCCTCTACTTCCCTGACTGTCGTAAAGGGTGCTAGTAACAAAATACTCGGATAACCTGTTATCCAAGCGTGGTCATTACTATGGGAAGATAAGAAACTCTTCAAAGGGGAGGGCCCTTTCCCCTTGTCTAAATTTCTTAGAATGAATCGAGTTTCCCTTTATAGATTTTATATATTATACCTACACGTCTTAAATAAACGGAGAACGTATTAAATTATATAAAACTTTAATTTATTACATTTATAGAAGACTTAGCACTTGCTTATGTAAATCGAAGTAATCGTATAAAGATACGGGTAGGTTATTAACACGCGTGAACACAGGTCAAGCTGTAATCTAAATCTGTCCTCACAAAAATTGATAACTGACAAAATTTTCAACCTTAAATCTAAAGATGTTGGTTTAGATCGATTATTAACTTCAGCCGTTAGGGACTCTAAACCAGAGGGGATGGGCAGCAGCGTCCCTTCTGTGGAACAGCAGCCATACTGCACTTACCAACCCGCCTGCTAAGCGTGGTGAGTACTGGCAAATTCTACACAAATATTCTTGTTTCGTTTGTATCGGTGTTCGGGTGCATGCGCGAGCTAGTTACACTTCTGCCACGTGTATTATATACATTTATATACATTATTTTTGTGCTCATATGTTAATTAACGTTTGGTACTGACGAAGAATAGCACCATCCCATTTCACTCCTTGGGTGTCGTAAAAGGACACTATTGGATTAGCTGGAGGTTAGGCAGCAGCATCTATGTCCATGGACATAGACGCAACGATGGAGTTTGTACGACTGAAATGATGATGTTCAATTTCACTTATTCATCAATTTCATCATTTTTTCAGTTGAATTCAGTCTCCTGCTGGATACAGGTAAAGATCACTACAACAACTAGCTTGGATTTAGTGTTGTGTGCTCTTTTGCTAAAAAATGTGGAATTTTCAACTTGTGTTTTAATTAACGCGATCCGTGCTTTGGAGGGCACGTAAAATCGTCGGTTGTTGTCAGAAGACGGTAGTCGTTAAGCCAAGTCGCAGGCCTTTGTGCGGCTTAAACAACACTACACAAGGTTGGCCTCTAACTACACGAAAACAAAGAAAGATTAACGCGATCGCTGTAACGTACTGATTGTCTACTTGAAATAAAATCCACTATTTCTGAAGACATTTATGCGCATTATAGGGAAATAGATGTTGAGACATCTACATTGGAGCAACCTCAGCAGCCGTGTCGACACAATAGATTTTTAATTGTGTCTCGTTTTGCGGCACTTAATGTGTGTGTTTTATTTGTTCACAGGACATCGAATCCCGATAAGACATAAAGTAATAAATTAAACCGAATTTATATTGTTTCATCATCATCATCATATCAGCCACAGGACGTCCACTGCTGAACAAAGGCCTCCCCCTTAGATTTCCGCAACGAGTGGTTACATGCCGCCCTCATGCAACGACTCCCAGCGACCTTAACCAGGTCGTCTGTCCACCTCATTGGAGCTCGTCCCACGCTGCGTTTTCCGGTGCGCGGTCTCCATTCTAGAACCTTTGTGCCCCAGCGGCCATCAGTTCTTTTTTTCTTTTTCTTTTTTTTTTTTGCCACTTCAGTTTATTTATTTATTTATTTTGCTTTCATGCACACACATTGACAATACAATTATATAAACAATCATTTTAGTCAGTATAAGTACATGAACCCTGTCAGGGCACTGCAAAAATTCTCAATGCAATACAAAATCAATCAAATTAAATTATTAGGTACAATGAAATGAATTACAAATTTTCACATGATTAAAAAATAAAGATCCATAAATTAATAAGATTAAATTATCATGGTTACTATAATTATATTAATTTAATTCATCAAAACTAAATCAATAGTAATATTTAGATCACAACGTCAAAAATACCATATAATTACTTACGTCTATAATATTTTATCTGTTTTAAATTGGTCAACTGTGTAATATGTTTTTCCTATTAATAATGATTTCAATTTCTTATACAACGTACTACTCTTTTCTTCATTTTTCAGATTATTGGGTAGATTATTATATATTACTGATATTCTATAATTAGGGCTCTTTTTCATAATTTCTAAATTAATTGTAGGTGCGATTAGCTTGTCTTTGTAACGTCGGCTGTAGTTTTCATTGGCTTCTATATTTGAACGGAAGTAATCTCTGTGTTTATGTACGAACATAGCTGTTTGCAGTATGTAAAGGGACGGTAATGTTAATATTTTATTTTTTATAAAATGAGGTTTACAGCTTTCTCGGTTATTTAAATTCATCATGATCCGGATACATTTTTTTTGCATTATAAAAATATTGTTGAATTCTGTACTTTCGCCCCACAATATTAAACCGTAATTAAACCACGCATATGCGTATGCATAGTATGTTGTGAGCGCGGTCTCGTAATTTGTGTTACATTTTAATTTATTTAATGCGTATAAGAATTGTGACAACTTAGTTTTCAGTTTTTCAATATGTGTTTTCCAACTAAGACTATTGTCCAGTGTTAGTCCCAGAAGAGTTAATTTATTGGTTTCCGATATATTTAAATTGCCGACAAGGTAATTTAAACTAAGCGGCTTTCGTTGATATGGTCCAAATTGTAGAAATTTGGTTTTGCTGAGGTTTACTTCGAGGTTGTGTTTTTCTAACCATGATTTAATAGTTTTAAAGCAATTTTCAATGTAAGACATACTCCCGACATTTTCGTTACTTTTGAAAAGTATTGATACATCGTCTGCGAACAGTACACACGGCGATTTAATTGTTTTTGGCAGATCATTAATATATAGAAGAAATAAAGTGCATCCCAATACACTACCTTGAGGTATGGAGTGATTGATAATTTTAACCTGTGATTTAATAATTCATTTATTGATCAGATAACATAGATCCATTATTGTTAGTAGAAATAAAAAATAAAAATAATATAGGATTCTTGAAATAGTTAGTAATGTAGTTAGGTATCAAATATTAGAATATCTCATATTACTACAGGATCCCCTATAGGGTCAACGACATTACAAATAAATTCAATAAAATTATAAATATATACATTAAACATGAAATTTCATAATATTATTCATAAATGGGCAGTCTACCCTATTCGCTATCATTTTCAGGATACCGTTAGCGCTGCCGCGAACCCTGCCTACCAACGAAGCTATACGCTTACGCATAATCGCATTAAAGCAATCGACGCGCGCCTCTGCGAACATACCAGAGGCGCTGCAGTACCGCGGCAGCCCCATCAGCATCCTGAATGCATTATTATATTGAACTCGGAGGGCTCCGTATGATGCGCGAGTATATGAATCCCATAGGCTGCATGCATAAAATGATGTACAATATGCTGTAAATAGTGTTATTTTAGCTCCTGTGGAGCACCGCGCGAACCTACGGCATATCATATTAGCGCGCACCGACAAAGCCCTCCGCTCACGCTCAATGTCTAAGTCGTCACGTAAATCTGATGTTACAACATGACCCAGATATTTAAAACTATCTACCATATTTAGGGCAATTCCATTTAATTTTACTGGTGGCATATTGGACAGGTGTTTGTTCCGAGCTTTAAATAACATGCATTGGCTCTTTTTTGCATTATATACTAGGCCATGTGTCCCAGCATAGTTCTCACATATTTGTAGGAGTCTCCTCAGACCACAAATTGACGCGCTCAGCAAAACCATGTCGTCAGCATAGCTGATATTATTGACGCATACGTCATCAATGAAGCATCCGACATGTTCTTTGCTAAGCGCGGCAATCAGCCCATTCATATATAAATTAAATAGCACAGGTGAAGTTAAGCCCCCCTGTCTTACACCACATTCCATTCTGTAAGTGTCGGAAAGCTGCCCCGACCACCTGACCTTGTTGACCTGGTTTCCATACCAATACTGAAAAATATTAATGATCTCGGGAGGAAGTTTTTCTTCTTCTAATTTCTTCCACAGTATATTGTAGGAAACCAGATCAAAAGCCTTCGACAGGTCGAGAAAGCATGCATACACAGGCGTTTCTCGATCCGTATAGTATCTGACAGTATGCTTGAGAGACAATATTGCACCTTCAGTCGAAAGTTTCAGATTTGATTTCTTGAATTTCTTTTGCATCATTGTTGTAATATTCAATTTGGACATACTGTCTTCTGTCTTTTAAATAAGATTGTAACCATTTGAACGCTGTGCCCCTAATCCCTACGCCATAAATTTTTTGTAGTAATATATTATGTGAAACTTTATCATACGCTTTGGTCATATCTAGGAATAGGCCTAGTGCAAACTGTTTATCATTTATGTAGTTATATATTTCTTGAACATACTTGTATACCGCAAGTGTTGTTGATCTTTTATGTCTAAAACCAAACTGATTGACATCTAAGATATTATATTTTTCCAAGAAACTGTTTATTCTATTGGACATTGCTTTTTCGAATATTTTTGAAATAGTAGGTAGTAGCGCTATTGGGCGATACGCACTCGTTTCTTGCGGCTTACCTCCTTTCTTTAAAATCGGGCGTATTTTAGCATGTTTTAAATTGTCTGGAAAAACACCCTCGCTTAGAGACTTATTTATAAGCTTAGTAATAGGCGGAGTTAATTCGCAAATACATTTCTTTATTAGTAAAGATGGAATTTCATCACATCCAGCGCTTCGCGTATTTTTCATTTTTCGTATGATACTATATACCTCTCGCTCCATGACGGGCTGTACAAACAATGAATTTAATGGTGATGTAAGTACTGGACATGTCGGCTTAGTGCTAGTGGGTAGTTGTTCGCCAACCGATGCGAAGAATTCGTTAAATATATTTGAAACCTTAGTTGGTGTGTTTATGGTATTATTATTGTAGTTTAAAGTAATGTTTTTAGTATGGCATGCGGTATAAGATTTAATATTATTTTTAATTATGCTCCACATAGTCTTTGTTTTGTTTTGTGATCGTTCCATTTCCTTTATGTAATTAATTTTTTTAGATGTTTTTACGCACTTCTTCAAAAAATTTTCATATATTTTATAGTGTCTTTTTAAATGTACATTATTAGATTTATCTGCAATAACTTTTAACAATCTTTTGTGTTTACACGAGATTTTTAGTCCAATAGTTAAGTATGGTTTTCCTTTGTATTGCTTTATTTTAATACGTTTTTTAGGTATATTTTTGTTAAGAAGTACTTGTAAGATATGATCAAATGCGGTGTAATTATTATTTATATTTTCTCTATCAGATATAATTAAGTTCCAGTCCGTTAGATAATGTTTTGTTGAAATTGAGATATGGATTTTTCATTGAATAATCTTTTTGTAACAAAATAAGTATGGTCTTGTTGTTTTGTTTTAATTAATCGTTGCGAGTAATTGAGACTTTTGTGGTCCGAGATGCCGCTATTTTCGATGTTCAATTTATATTGTTTTTGATTAGTAAATATCAAATCTATGCAAGATGATGTAGTCCTTGCCTCTCTAGTTGGTTCATTTACAATTTGATGTAGATTATATTGTAGCATTATATTAATTAGTCGTTTATAATCTTTAATTCTGGATAACCTGTCAATATTGAAATCACCGGTAAAAATTACATTACTTTTGTAGATTTTTGATTTAATTTTATGTAATAATTTAATTAGGACATTAAAAAATAATTCTATTTCGCGATCCGGCCTATAAACATTAATTATTATAGTATTTTCTGACCTTATTTCTAAACCGCAACATTCAATAACACACTCTACTGAGAGATTAGTACAGTCTTCCATGGGCACGTATTCCAAGTCGTCACGAAGAAGGATGGCAACTCCCCCTCCTCTATGTTCACATCGGTGGAACGCCGTGGCGAACTTATACCGATTTATGGTGATCATATCCCTCTGATTCTCACGTATCCATGTTTCCGTTAGACATATTGATTGATAATCTCTATTTTCTAAGAAGGTTTCGAGTATGTGAACTTTATTCTTAATACTTTGGATATTTTGTATCAGTATATTAAAGCCGAAAGGAATCGGGTCTGGCAGAGCTTGTAGTTGGTGTTGCTTGGGAGTATATTTTTGTTTCGCTGTCGTCAGTATCTTGTGTCATTGTTTTTCTATTATCACTGTTGAATGTAGTTTCTTTAGTGTTGCGACGTATTGTATGTAGTTCTTCTCTCTGTTTTCTACGTTTCTGAAGCGAGTCTTTGTCAAGAAACTCAGATACGTACAATCCTTGTTGCTTTAGATATCCTGCGTTTTTAATAATATATTTAGACATTTTTTTACTAATGAGTTCCACCCGTAGTGGTCGTCGTAACCCATTTCTTCCTATACGGTACAGCTCCTCAATATAACCCGTAAGGTCTATATTTAATGTATCCTGAAATGCATACATTATTCTATCCTCGAGTTCTTTTTCTGTTTCCATATAATATTCATTTAGACCATGGATAACAATTGTTTTAGAATTATCTTCCATACGTGCGTCTCCATTTTGTAGCTCTGTTATTTCTCTTCTAAGTTTTGTGTTCTCGTTTTCTAATTTTTGTATTTTTTTATTTATACTGATTATATTAGTGTTAATAGTTGTTTGTTCAAGGGACATTGCTTCAGTCTTTTGGCTAATTTCTTGTTGCAGTTTAACAATTGCCTTATTAATTTCACACTGGACTGTAATTTTTATTTCAGATAAGATCGTTTGTTTTTGGTATTCTAACTTCGTATCTAGTAGTTCGCTTTACTAATCCTTTCAGCTATGTCGACAACTTTAGTTCTACTACGGATCTCCTCATTTCTGATTCGATCTCATAGAGAAATACCAAGCATAGCTCTCTCCATAGCTCGCTGAGTGACCTTGAGCTTTCTTATGAGGCCTATTGTGAGTGACCACGTCTCTGTTCCATATGTCATCACTGGTTAAAGACTTGCATCTTGAGGCATTGCGGTATTGTTGACGAAAAGATGTTGCGAAGTTTCCCAAACGCTGCCCAGTCGAGTCGGATTCGACGATTGATCTCTTTCTCGAAGTTGGATCTACCTAACTGGACAGTTTGTCCCAGATAGACATACTCGTCAACAACTTCAAGAACAGAGCTCCCAACGGATATTGGGATGGGCACGACATGAGCATTTGACATGACTTTTGTCTTGCCCATGTTCATTTTAAGGCCCACCTGTTGGGAAACTCTGTTGAGATCATCGAGCATTGTGCTGAGCTCTTGCAGCGATTCTGCCATGACTACGATGTCATCGGCAAATCGAAGGTGAGTGATATACTCACCATTGATGTTAATGCCGAATCCTTTCCACTCCAGTAGTTTGAAGGCATCCTCCATTGCAGCGGTGAACAGTTTCGGGGAAATGACGTCCCCCTGTCTCACACCTCTCTGCAATGGAATTGCCCCCGTGCTCTGTTCATGTACTCGGACCCACATGGTGGCGTTTCTGTATAAGCACTTCAACACTTCAATGTACCGATAGTCGATCTGGCACCGCTGCAGAGATTGCAGCACTGCCCAGGTTTCGATCAAATCGAAGGCTTTCTCATAGTCCACAAACGCCAAGCATAGTGGCAGATTGTACTCCTCGGTCTTCTGTATAACCTGCCGCAACGTATGGATGTGGTCTATGGTACTGAAACCTTTTCGGAAACCGGCTTGTTCGGGAGGCTGGAAGTCATCAAACCTGCGCTCGAAACGATTCGTGATGACCCTTGAAAACAGCTTATAAACATGGCTCAGAAGTGAGATGGAGATATATTGTTTATTTATATGATAATCTATAGATGTTAGAATTACTGTATCAGGGCCTAGCCTGTGAAGCAAACGGAGTTTAAGCGTTATAATGATTAGGGCCAATGGACATTTTCCATTAATGTTAGACGAATTAACAACATAAATATAGGAAGGATTTGCATATGCTCAAGTCTAAAGAAGTTTCGTCGATGGATAAAACATAAAAGTCAGATCAGATCACCCCCTAAACATGCCTCAGCACGATTGATTGATTTTCATGAATTCATTTGATGAAGGTTTGTTAACAAAATCGATTTTCTATGATTTTTCGGAACTTGCACTGTATGACATGACGCACACAGTTTGACACCGAAGACAATCGAACTGAACTGACATCATCGGATGTACATCACAGCGGCGGGTCCTAAACGGTTTTCGGGGCAATATAATGTAACCGCTTTTTTTTCAATCGGGTGTAAATCGACTTCGTTTATCGTATTCCCCAATACTGATAACGTTTTTACTGTCAAGTTTTTCAAACCAGTTCGTTTGTCAAAGTCATACATTTCTTCTAGTTGTTTTTTAAACTATTCCTTCATCATTGGCATACCAGCGCTGAATAAAGGTGAGAGAAGTGCTCGAGCATTTTCTCACTAATATTTAAATATTGTCCTTATCAAACTCAAATAGAGTTGTAAATAATATGCCAGAGATTGTTTGCTGTAGCGGACATCAGCGTATGCTCGAGCATGTTCCTCCCGTCAGTTGCTTCACGCTCAATAACATGTTTGAGCACACACGGACAGTTCTCAACCTAATCTGCGCTGACCTAGTTTTTAAAACCAGTTTGTCTATCAATATCATAATTATTTAAAAATAGTTGATAAGTTTCTGGTTGAAAATAATCTATTTTAAAAAGCCGTTTGGTTATTCGATGCCCGCCGTAATCAGTTACATCATTGTAAATGCATTTTAGTCTATTAAACCAGATATGTATTAAATGCTATTAAGGACTATTTAGTTATTTGTTTTACTCAATAATATTTTAGTTTTATCCAACATTGACGTTGGCAGAATCATTGACAAAACGATGGAGCCTTTAAACTTAAATTGGAATAGGATGCGTAAGGGCATCTTATGCCGTATCTATCAGGGGGTTATCTACGCCTGAACCTTGATTTATAACCCTATGATCGACGCAACTGTCATTTTCATTTATAACTGACATTTCTTTATAGAGTTTTTTTCGCCCTTGACTGTTGAATCCCAAGTATGATTTTGTAATGGTTTTATTGTTGACGGGAGATCAATTACTGCAATTTATTTTAATGATAGAATATATATATATATATATGGTCCATCATACCTATTTTTTTTTATTGATGCCCAGTGGAAATTCTTCGTGAACTTCCTTCACCCCGGGGAAGGGCGAAAGGGTATGTCAGACTCCTACCGGCTAAAACCACTGAAGCGGTCATCTTCGGCACCTAACGAAGGCTCCAGATCCTCGTATGATCACACTAGAGCCGCCCACTAGTGCCACGCCTCTAGGCACATCTCGGAGAGGGTGACTGTAAGGCGGTCACCCCCCGGGGGGATTGTAAAGGATCCCCCAAAGCTTCCCACGGCAGCGCGTGACCACATGCGTTCTACGGTCTTCACTTGGGTCCCTTGGTGTGGGCACGCAGATTCCCCAATCTACGCAACCGCGAACCCAGAGGTCCCCCACCTTATAGCAATGGCAGGGGTTTTCAGGCGTATCGGAATTAGGCGCCAGGGCGGTTGTTACCCCGGCGCCGTCTCCTCCTTCTTCGAGCGGGATCGGCCCTCTCCCGATCCCGCTCTGCGGTCTCCTTCTGGAGCATGACGCTCTCACAGAAGGAGACCACTGCATTCCAGTTTTCATGCTCTGCCAACAGAGCCGACACTGGCAAAGAGAGATCTTGCCCGATCCGATCGACCAGGATCCGCCGCTCGGCGGCCCACGCAGAGCACGCCTCGAGCGTGTGCTGTGCGGTATTCTGGTTGCTATCACAATGGTGGCATTGTGCCGTGGCCTCACGTCCTATCCTGTGCAGGTACGCACCGAAACAGCCGTGCAACTGCATCAGGCGGTAGGTAACGCGCTTGCTCCTTTTGAGCCAGGCTCCAAAGAGTGGCAGGACCTCCCTGGAGGCGCGCCATCGCCGCTCTGGCGGAGAGAGCGTGTCTGATCGTAGACCCACGCATCCATCTCCGCCAGGATATCGAAAGGCGGAAAACGCGCCAGGAGAGTTGCCGCCTCGTAGGACACTGTTCGGTATCCTCGTGCGATCCGGACAACCACTCTGCGGTGCAGACTGTGAATTTTGGTTCTGCAGCGTTGGGTGCCTGAAAGTCGAGCTGACCATACAGGCACCCCATATAGGGTCACGGACCGCTCGACCCCACCGTAGAGAGGGCGAACTTCCTGACATGGTCTCCCAAGATTGAGCAGCAGCCGGTATAGGGTCCATCATACCTAGGCTCCTTATGTATATATTATATAACTTACTCCATAAATTGTAACATAGAACTGGCCGTTGGGGCAAAAAGGTTCTTGCATGGAGACCACGCACCGGAAAACGCAGCGTGGAACGACCTCCAACGAGGTGGACAGACGATGTGGTGAAGGTCGGTGGGAGTCATTGAATGAGAGCGGCATGTAACCGCTCGTTGTGGAAATCTAAGGGGAGGCCTTTGCTCAGCAGTGGACGTCCTTTGGATGATATGATGCTGATGTTATAAGAGGTACTTCAAGTTCTATTCAAAACAAGTACAAATTAGTGGAAGCTAGGATCCGTTAACGAACAAAACTATTTGTGATAACTAATAGTAAAATATTGTTATTTTTATTGTACATAATTATTTTTAATGTTTAATCATAATTTGGTACGAATAAAGTGTTTTATACTATGTGTTTTGAGTTTTATTGCTTAGGAACATCAGATAAAGATTTTTTTTTTAAAACCTGTCCAAACATTTACAGGCTCTTGTGAATCAAGACTTTAGTTACCGCGTTCCAAGATGTAGATTTCCTATGAAGAAGAACGGGCATAAAACTCCATGGTTACTCATTTTAAATCATAATGGTACAATATTTTTGTCTAAATTAATTTCTGTCAAATAGTTTAGAGTAATTCGGCATACACAGTTGACGTGGAGTATATATATTCGCCGTGTGTCTCCGTTAATACTACCCCCCATCTCATCCCATGGGTGTCGTAAAAGGTGACTATGGGATTAGCCGGAGGTTAGGCAGCAGCTCCGTTTGTGTATATTTATAACTCAACTGCGATCGCCAACCCGTCTGCCAAGCGTGGCGATTATGGCAAAACCACTCATTGAGCACACAACACAAATACATAGCGGTCTTTGGAGGGCGCGGGGGGGGGGGGGGGGCTTCTGGTTAACAGTGGACGTTTTTCGACTGAAATGATGAAATTGTGGTTGATACCAAGAAGATGGGCAGCAGCACCTTCCCGTGTGATGATTGTGTTAACCCTATACCTTATCTCACATCTTGCAACAAATTTATGTTTGGGACAACCATGATGCGCACTCAATGTGAAAATAACTTTCTTACTGACCAATTACTTATGTGTGAGTACCTACGTCAAGTTCGCGTCCATAAGAAAGAAAGAAAGAAGAAATATATTTTTTATTCAGTACGGGACAAAATGACAGCACAGGATAATAATGATACACAACAAAATAAAATTAAAAGAAAGAAAAACAATGTATCTTACACTGAATACCTAAACAAAGTGCTGTCAAGCACGCCCACGCCGAAAAGGCCACCAACTCAGCATTTGCTGGGCGCGACGCACCCAGCGCTGGTTTTCAGTTGGCACCCCTGTGCAGTGACACACGGACGAAAGCAATTACCTACGTAATTATATTACAAGTAAAGAATACGAAAAAAACAATTGAACCGTACGACGTTGCCGACATATTTTTTAGAATTTTTTTCATTTTTGAGAAATATTTTATGAATATGTAAAGATTTATTCATCTAAATACCGTACAACGTTGCCTTAAACTTGACATTGGCGAAATTGTGGAAGATAACCTACAGAAGCCATAATCTAAGAGAAGAAGAAGAAGAAGAAGAAGAAGTATATTACAAGTATATAATTATTCAATATCCAAATAAAATAAATAATTTATTATAAAAATAAGACGGTGATAATAATAATATATAAAATTTGTAACACTCAATCAATCCAGAACATTCAACAACAGGCGGTAGTACGCATCTCCGTTAAGGTGAACACATAATTATGTCAAGTCCATCTTTCAACTCACATTTTGTTTGACCACGGGCTTGTCAACATGGTTCGCATTTGTATATTATTATTTGAACATTGAATGAGATGTGCATCTAGTTTACATTACTGATGTATCCCATAAAAAACCCTCGCCACAAGCACCCTGTCATTATAAAATTAACTCACCTGTCGGTAAGTATTATTTCTTTTTAGTTACACTAATTGAATTTTATGTTTAAATTATATTAAATATAAGCGTAAAAATGCATAATATGGTGAATTATAAACAATAAATTAATTAAATAAAAGATTTATCAACATTAATTGTATTAAATTCAATTTGAGACTTAAGAATAAATATTTTTAGTTTTAATTTGAATGTGTTTATATTCCTCAAGTCCCTAATCGGTGGTGGTATGTTATTCCAACATTTGGTGGCCGCATACCGGAAGCTACCACGAAAGGCTGCAGATTCATGTTTTGGTATGGCCAGTTGCTGAGCACAACGTCTACCCTCACGCTGCCGGTGACTATTTACCCACATGAGCTTAGTGTAGAGGTATGATGGACATTTGTACTTTATAACGCCGAAAAGAAGACAAGCCAAGTGAAGTTTTCGACGTGATTTCATTTTCAAAATATTGCATTTATTGAGAAAAGGTGTAATGTGGCTCCTTGGTGGCACTTGGAAACAAAAGCGTGCACAAGCATTTTGAACTCTTTGAATCAGTCTTTCAGTACGTGCTAAGAGTCTGGGACCTATTATAGTATCTGCATAGTTTAATTTTGATAAAACTAAACTTTCTACAAGTTGTACACGTAGTTCCTCACTTAAATATGGACGCATTTTATACAAAACTTTTAGTCGGTAAAAACAGTTTTTGACACAGTTTGCAATGTGCTGCTCAAAATGAAGACCTTGGTCCATAATCAAACCCAGATTTCGCGCTTCACTCACACATTCA